>JAWLRI010000963.1:2843308-2898640 GCA_034781795.1 Crypturellus tataupa | reverse complement strand
TTGTAAAAAGAAAAACAGTTATGGTTGAGGTGCTTACTCCTGTGTTTTGAAATATTAGTTGAAAAAAATTTGGGGGTGGTACATGAGACCAATGTGAAAAATGTATGTTCTAACACTAAGCTGTCTGTTAGCTCTTTGAGCTGTTCTCAATTCCTGATCCCAGATGTGAAGGTTCCCTTTACACCAAAGGGGCACTGTCTTATTTGATTAGCTCCAATCTTGCTTTTCAAATAGGTGGTTCTTGTATTGTGACATTTGAGGATAACTTTTTGATAGAGTTGAGTCAAATGCTCTTTGAAATGAAGGAAAAAAAAGTCTCATTTTAATTGAATAATCATACACACAGAAGCTGCATTTGCTGTGGCATCTTGGTCACGTTACTGTTATTACTAAAAGCTTGGTGTCTCAGTATAACTATAAGCTGAAAGGTAAATGGGACTCGGATGTTCATTAGGCAGTGACATCTTTGACATCTTCTGCTTAAATGGTTGCTGCAGAAGTCTTAAATGCCTTGAGGTAGAAACATAAAAAATTCAGTTCCTTTTTGGGCAAGGACACTTTGTAGCTGAATTTTGGTATATTTTTTTGGGCGAGGGGGAGAAAAACTGGAATCTGTGTTCTGAGTCAAGGTGCTAAAATTCATTCCCTCTGTATTGCAGCCTTTGCTGTTTCTTATGGGGAGACTGTCAGTTGTGGCAAAGGCTGGAAAACCAGTGACTGCATCAGTGCTAATGTGTTCATTCTGGCTACTTTATAAAGGGGCAGGAAGGAGAAAGGAGAATCGGCCCAGGGACTGGAAAATGGCCTCGTCTGTCTTGCTGAGGAATCGTTGCTCTCTGGAGTGGGTTCTTTTAGGAGTACTTGTTATTGCATCAATAATTCTCTTATGCCGTTGGCTGCAAGTGTACAGGAAATGTGAGTGAGAGACTGGGTCAAGTTTTCCTTCTTTGGATTTCTTGGATGTGTGGTGGAAAATAACACTGAAGTGAAAATGTCTGTTTTGAGAGATGTACCTGCAAAGAAAAGGGCTGTTGTCTTTATCCACTTACTCCTGGAGAAGGGAATAAAACACTGTCACTTTGAATTAAATTTCAAAGCTGTTGTGCAGCTGGAGTGTGTCTATGCAAGAAGTTACTATGCTTATGTGGAGACTACTTTGAAAGGTTTTGAGCCCTGCTTTTTTCTGGGTTATTGATCTGTTTGCACCTAAATAACTTTGGATAGTCTCTGGGATGAAGCATATCAGTCTGAACACAAGTTGGTTTGGGTTCCATTTTATTTCCCTGTCTAAATGTAGGGTATATCAATATCTCAGACACGAAGGAATTAACCGTATTTGTAGTGTGTTGTGAGTCTTGGTTAATATTAACATATTCATTTTTTATCGTATGGGCTCTTTAAGACTAGATTACAGACTGCAAATATCGCGTAGATCATTCAGACCTATTAGGTTTAGTTCGTTCAGTTTAGGAGTCAATTAGTGTTTAAACTTAAGATTTCGAAGCCAACTGTTCAAAGATCTTGAACCAACTGAAAGGTACTGATTTTTATTGCAGTGGTGTTGGCTCACTTGAACAAAGCAGATAAGAATTTCTTGAAAATCAAAATAAACCCTCAAAACTAGTTCCTTATGTTCGCCTCTGGTAATATATTTTGTTCAATTTGAGGATGTGTTTCAGTTGATGTGTTCCTTATTCCAGCAGCTGCTTTGTAAAGCTTTTCTCCTGAAATCTTAATTGCTAGTAAGATTTTTATCAAAGTACTTGTACATATATTAACTTTATACCATATATGGTCTTAAAAGGAATAAACAGAGCCATGCTAATTTAAAACTCTGAGCAGAAATAAGAGAAGTGAGCCTATAACCCTGTATAAAATACAGGAGTCATCTTGCTGAGACTATTAATGAGGTTTGTAGCTCTTTAACTGGGGGAACAATATGAAGAAACACAATCTACCCAAATAGACAATAAGTGTGTAACCTAGGCCACTTCATTCATCTAAGATTTAAGTTTCCCTGTGGCTAACTGTGATTTATTTGCTTCCAGCTGGATATGCCTATTGAGCAGATAGTAGCAAATCTAAAAGCAGTTATCCAGGACATCTACACGTTCAAGCCGCCAAGTACTAGTAAGTAACTTTTCTGTCAATCGTTAACTGAAGTTACAGCAAGCAAAATGAAGATATGAGTGTTCTTAACCAGAGTATTACCAGGTGACTCCACGTTTTTATTCATCTTGAGAGGGGAGAGGGGAGCTGTAGGCGCTTCAGTAAATCCCAGTCTATGAGGGCATGAATAGGTTCTCCGTCCACTGATGCGAACTCCTACTGCACTGCAGCACGAGGTAAGCAATGCAAGGCAAGAAGGGAGATTATGTAGCGTATTAAGCTTGCAGAGTTGATGCTCTAATGGAGTGTAGCCACACAGTGAAATCCTAATGAAACAAGAGAGTCTGGAGAGCTGGATTAGACTCTACCTGCAGTTGCTTCAGTTGAAACTATACTTCAGCTGACATCTTGTCATACATCAGGTACCTGCTTGTGAGGATGTACAACAAGTTTTGGACTTTTACTGCTAAGATGCTTTTTGGATTTCTGCTCTTCATTCTGCAAAGCTGCTAATTCTGTTTTTAATAATTCTGAACCAGAAGATCAGGTTACAAAGGATTAAGAGGACAAATTCTGTCTTGTTTCTGTGAGTTCTGCTCATTGTTCCCTAGCAAGGAAACTGAACCAACATGTGGTCTGTTCTTTGTCGTAATAAATGAAGCTTTAAACAAATGTCATCCATTTAACTGGAGTGGAAATAGTGATTTAAACATAAAGCCATTCTTGCATAAAATTATGTGTTTAAACTAACAGAACGATTAACTTAGCCCAATATTGGTTTAATTTTTTGCAAAAACACTTAGTCTTTTTCCCTGTGATGCTCTGCATGGTAGTTAATAAAAACTACAATGTAAACCAAACACAGATTGTGAAATACAAAGTCTACAAGGCTTTGAGAGCTTTTCAGCCCTCTCATCCTGCCTCTTCCTCCCTCCCCCCCTTTCCCCCCCAAAAAAAAAAAAAAAAAGTATTGACCAGAAATGAACAATTGGAAGCAGAAAGTGAGGCTATTTTTGTGTGTGAGGTTTGTTTTGTTTTCATTTAGAAGTTGCAATCTGAACTAAAGTAGTCTAGTGAAATAAGGCTAAGCTCTTCTGAAGAAGGTTGCAATATCAGCCTTCCGTGTGCTTCTTTGCTGCTTCCTCCAAATGGCAAATATGTTTAATCCAGCAAGTTTGACTCTGAGTGCTGCTTTTTCAAGAGGTTTAGATATGTTTGCTGACTATCAGGCATGTAGACCAAGTAATTACAGATTGTTGCTTGTTGGTTTCTTTGAAACTTCCATATGTAATCGAATGCCTTTTTGTAGCTGTGTAGTCATCACAAAAGTGCATGCCTTTTAAAATTGCTTGACCAAATGCAAGACTAGAAATGCCAAGTGGGCTTTCTCAGAGTGTAATGTAGGAGTTGTATTTTATCTTCCACAGACAAGTCAGGGCATCTGTTTCTAGAGTTCCTCTTGCCAAAAGAGCCCTTCTGTATTTGGTCCTGGGAACCTGAAATAGGAAATTTCCTGTGTGTCTCGTCATGTTCGCATATTAAGATTATGAACAGAAGGCTAGTTAAGTTCTCTGAAGCTCCGAGTGAGTTGAGTTTGATTCCAGTGTGCTAGAGTCTACTTTTTATTGTTATTATTATTATTTTTCACCTGGCCATTCTCCTGATCTGACATCTCAAATGATTAGTGGGTCTCGATCACCATAAACTCAGTTTCTCTGTGGTTGCATTTACTAGAACTAGTCTATCATAAACCTGATTTCATTGATGGGAATAGGGAGCTGTAAACACACAAAGCTATGTAGAAAATGTTAATTCAGCAGAAGAGCTGGTCAGAGCTGGAGTAAGAGTGTTTGCTCTCCATGGGAAGTGTGGTATTAGTCTGTCTACAGTATTCATTACATTTGAAGCTTTGAATCAGCTTAATCTCTTCTGCCTCATGGCAATTTTATCCCCTTTTTTGCAGCAAGTGCTAAATTGTAGCTATCAAAATGTCATGTCTCTAATGGCCTAATTGCTGTGGTCTGGCAGGTATGTGGCCTAAATGATACTAACGGGTCTTCCTTTTGTGTGGGAATTGGGCTCATTTAGTTCCCCTTTCCAAACCCGAAGGAGGTTTGAACCTTTGCATGCTTGAGCAGTCCCTTGGCCAACTTGTCTGATGTTTTCCTTAGGTTGTGCCGTCTGTCAGGTGACATTTGGTTGAAGGTTTCTACTTTAACATATTTCCCCTTTAGAGGACAAGTGGTGAAAAGAACGTGTCAGTGTTTGATAGGCTTGCGTTGCTACTAGAAGACAGGCAATGCCTGCCCCGTCTGAAGAGCCTGTGGCCCCTATTTGTGCCGAAGTATCTCCTGCTGTTCCCTTTTCTCCTGAGGCCTGTAAGCAGGACAGAACTTGTGGTTTTCTCTCTTCTTTCATTTTCAAGCTGTGCTTCCTAGTTAGAAGTGAGACGTTTCCCCTTGAAGTTTGGGTGGATTGCAGTGCTGAGGTGGCACTGGACGTGAGCTGTATGTAACTTGAGTGCTTACAGCTGGATGTTGCTTTCTCCTTGCTCCTTTGTTGAGAACTCAGCAAATGTAGCTGCTTCAGAATGTGTATGTTTTCTCTTAACATCCAATTCTATTGCAGAGCTCAGTTGCTTTTCCCACCAACTTGAAATAACCAAATGGTGTCTTAGTGCAAGATACTTCTGTACAAGGTCTGAATGGATGCTTCCAAGTATCTGCTGGGTACTCAGCTACCTAAGAATGAAATTATGCCTCTTTCTCTGTTTCCTGTGGAATTGCATATCTGATATCTTTAGAAAACAAATCTTGGACTTTAAGAAGCATGTATACATCTAAGCTTAAATGATTGCTTGGAGAACATGAACTTGAGCTGGCATATGAGACTGCCAGGAAAAAAAAAAAGTGATGAGTTTGCCAGTGATGTTTTCACCTATCTTTTTCTAGTCAGGACCATGTTCCAACCTGATTTTGTCTGTACCTGATTTACTACTTTTGAAGGAGTGCGAGTGCAAAATGTATGAAGCTTTATTTGTGTTTTCTAAGCTCTGTGGTGGTGGTGGTATGAACTGCTGATGAGGAACTGAAGGAATAATGTCGCTGCCCGGGGAGTATCTTCTGTGACTGAATTTATGTTGTCCTCTTTTTTTTTTTTTTAATAGGTACTTTCGTGCAAAAGTTGGTTATTCGATCTTCAACCAGCGAAGGTTTGCTACTGAACCTGGATGGACTTCTTCCTCAGGTAGAGGAAGAAGAAGAAAAGGAGAAAGAAGAAAAAGAGGAGGAAGAAAAGGAAGGAAAAAAACCAGAAGCTGAAGAATAACTTCTATCTAAGAACTCTTTAGTATTTCCCTTGACTTGATTATCGAGCAAGGGAAATGAGTGCAAATCTTAACCGTAAAAGGAGAGGGGGAAAAAATCAAGTGTGAATTTACTTAAAATTCCTTGTAACCTCAATGTTGCAAACAGGAGTCTGAAGATACTTGGCACTTCCTCTGGAAGCTGAAAGCTCTATGGTTGGTGGGACTTTTCTTTGCATGTGGTATTTTATACTCAATAAAAATAACATTGTAAATTCTTAAGTATTCCTCTCCAGTTCCCATAGTTGCAGATGAGGAATTAGCACCTGTTATCTGTAATTTTGAGCTCTCTACTCAGAGCAGAAGTTCAGTGCTCTTTTCTGCTTGACCCAGTCTGCAGAGAAATAATGCAGTGTCTTGGTGCCAGTCAAACCAATTAAAACAGTAACAACAGACTTGCTCGCAGCAGCCCGCAATGAATATGCTCCTAGTAGAGTCTTAAACATTTTGGCTTCTTTAGTTCGGTTTGAGTGGTAGCTGCTGTGACTGGTAATAACACTCTCTATGTTTCTCTCCAGCAGAGTGGTTGCATATAAACTGGAGACTAGTATAAATATTCATACGTCTCCCAGCTGGTTGCCTAAAAATAGGTGTTTTCTTGCCTTCCTGCACTTTTTCTCCCCTAGCATTTTCTGTGCTGCTGCCAGCAGGTGGCATTCTCCCTCCTGTTCTGCGGGGATGCAGAAATTTAAGAAGGTTCTAAAAAGGATTGCTGTTTACAGGGGTGGTGAGATATTCAGATCTGGACAGATGAGTCACATCTGCTGTGTTAAATGAATCCTGTTATTGGAGGTGAGGCTTTTTATTTATTTATTTTTATTACCCGTATTAGCTTGCTTGGAAGTTCTTCCATTTCCAACTGAAGCATTTGGCTGCTTGGAGTGCTTGACAAATAGCATGGAGACGACTGTTGTGTTTTTTTTCTAAATTATGTGCAGTACCTAGCTCTTGAGGGCTTGATGGGAAAGTCTCTAGATGAAAGGAGGCTTCACACTGAACTCAGGAGATGTCATGGGCAGTAGGTGGAAGAGTCAAAAGCTGTTTCATATATATGTCTCTTCCAGAGCACTGACAATCGGCCATGCTCACGTGGCTAATAGGAAGAAAGGGATGCTAGACCTCTGTTAGTGGGAGTAAAAGGTTGATGATACCAGCAAAAATGTTATATGTGTGCAGATAAATTAGCTGTCCTAGACGTCCAAATTACTTCAGTCCAATTCTAGTTATATCAACACTTGAAGTGCTTGAAGGAAGAACAACTTGATGTTGTCTATCTTAACAAAAACAGATGCCTCATTTACTGAGAGGCAAATGAGGGGATTGGTAATTTGAGTAACTTGTAAGCACTTTGAGTACTGAAGTTCTTTTCCTTCTTCTGTAGAAATAAGAGTAATTGTTGGATCAAGAGTTTCAGGCTCTGCAAACTGCTCTCTGTTCAGCTCTGGTATGTAGCACCAGGCATATTTCAGTAGACCAGTGAGGAGAATATCTACTCAAGAAGGATGATTTTCAAGAGCTATTACAGGTGCTGTATGTCATTTGTCCCCCTATATGTCCCCCCTGCAATTTAAAAAAAAAGTAAATAAAAGACACAAAGTCTAGCACTAGTGATGGCTGTTCCAGGCAGCTTAGCTTAAGCCAGTCTAGAGAGGGTGTGCAAAGCACAGTCTGCTGCAAAAAGCTTGATGATTATGCAAGGTTTTACATAGGTGACTTCTTGCTATTGGAGAAACTGATCATTTAGCACAGGTTGCTCATGCTAGATGTCTAGCTTCATTAGCTCAAGTACAGCATCTTGAGCAGATCATTTAAGCTGGGAATCCTTACAGCATTCACCGGGGGTGTGTGAGGAGAGGATGTCAAGCTGTGGGAGGCATGCGTTGTTTTGAGGGCTGGCTCTTAAGTTTAGGTATTTGTGCTTATTTCAAATTCTTGCTTGTGATTATGGTGTATGAATCCCTTGGTATAAGCAAAGAAAGGGTGTTCGATGCAAAGATCCCCTGCAAAAAGGCCTGGTGTGTGCAAGTAAGAAAAGATGCTCTTATTACTTCCGAAGGCAAATCATCAGTAATACAGTGCAATAACATGATACAGAGTATACGCTATTTCTGACCCAAAGGGAACGAGATGAAAGTAAGATTTGTTGATCTAGAAGTTTGATATCCACTCCGTGGATTCCTGGCTTTCTGCTCTAGTCATTCTTTGCTTGCTTCAAGATCTTAGAAGGTGAAACCCTGAGTATTTCTGCAGAAGACTTGAAAGTTCAAACACCGCAACAATACCATAAATGTGTGAATCTCTGTAGATCAAGCAAGCAAAAGAACAGCAACTATACCTAAGAAAATGCAATTAAACTGTAAAATCCTGCACGTCTTAATGTAGATGAGTAGCTATATACATATATAGCTACTATATATATATATAGAGAGAGAGAGAGATATATAGCCATATAGCTATAATGTCCCTGGCCTGTGTAATGCTAGAACAGCCTTCTCGTGTATGCACAGGAGAAGGTTTGTTTGTATCCTGAAATGGCTGATGGGCACAGGGAAAGAGGAAGAGTGTGCATGGTTATTCTCATTTAACAAGCTTAGTCCTGAAACATGCAGAGAGGGGATTGTAGATGTGGTATTTAGCCAAAATACCATAGCAACTAGTGCTAATTTTAAGAGTAAGCCTCCCTAAAATTGAAATTTTTGCTACTGGAAATAAATACTAGTGTTTTCTTCCCTGAATATGGGGGTGTGATGCCTGCTCCCTCGACAAGAAGAGCTGTCTTGTGGACATGTCAAGGACTGTTGCTGCACGTACCAGGCAAGTGAAGAACACGCTTCAGACTGTCCCACCTCTCTCCAAAAGGTGATTCCTGTTGTTCCTTGCAGTTGCCCATCCCCAGACCCTCCTGTCTCATTTTTAGCAGCACAGTCCAAGCTATGCTGAATTGGATTGGCCATCATACTCCATCTAAAAATGTTTCTTAAGGAAGAATCGGGTTACAGCTTTTAAGGTCACAATCTCTTTGCCTCTAAAACAGTGAGATGCTGGTTGTTTTAAGAAAGCAGGAGATGATGCATGGGACTAGGAATCCCCACCATTTATAAGCATTGAAGGAGTGCTGCGATGTATTCTGTAGTGCAGATCATGTGTGCTTTTTTTTTGTTTTTTAGGATTTAAAAAAAAAAAACATGTGAACTGCTCTTCATTATAACTAGGTCGAAGCAGGCAATGACCTCTGGCACTTGCTGTAGAGAGAATCGTTTTGTTGTTGGAGTGAGGTTTTTGGTGCTTTTTATGGCAGTAACGTTTCTACGTCTCTTCTGAAAGCTTCATCTTTCCAGCAGGAGGAGTGCTGAGACTGCGCTGCTGCGCGTGCGGCTTCTGGGAGCGTTAGGAGGGGAATAAAAGACCCAAGTGGAAATAAGTAATAAGGCAAACTATTTTAAATGCACCTCTCACTCCCGTAAGAAGCCGGTTAACTCATTTCCCAGCAGTAGGAAACTAAATCTGGTTGTACCAAAGCAAATTTGGGAATGACCTCTGTGCAAGGTAGCTATTATTCAAAGTGGAGCATAGAGCTGGGGGCTTGGGGCAGAGAGACGCAGAGAAAGGTCATGGTTGGAGATATTCAGAGTCATTTTTCTGTCTTCCCAAGGACTGTCAAGCAAAGTTGGATATAGATAGGAGAGGACGGACTTAAAGAGAATTTTTAGTCTCAAATCCTTACTGGAATCCAAGCCACTATAATGACTTGGAAGATGTATATTTAATAGGCTAATCCTGTGTATTTTTATCCTATGTATTTTAATGAACAAAATCTTTTATACTGTACATAATGTAGAAATTATTTTCCTTAGCCCTATTCTGTGTGCAGAGAAACTGCATTTTTATATTTCAGTAGTAATTTGTGGCCTTGGATTTTAGGGGGCCTCAGAAGCACAAACTTGTGTTAAAGCACATTAAGCTGGCCCCCACATCACTACTACCTTTCAAAAACCTTTGGCAAAAGGTGTTGCAAAAGGCTGCCCAGCAAGTCAGTGAATTTGGAAGTAAAATCAAGGATAGACCTTGTTTCCTAGAATATTGGGCTACAGATATTTATGCTTAAAAATAGTGCTGTTTCTGAAGGCAAGATAGCAAGTGGGAAGGTCTTGCAATGCATAATCCTGAAAGAGTAACTTTACATCATGTTGAAAATGCAGCTGTTCCCTTCAAATATATGTATTTAAAAATAAAGCACTTTGCCTACCTTTTTCAGAAGTCTGACTGAAATACAATACTGAGCACTCAAGGGTGGCTCGGCTGTATCGGGCTTCGTGCGGCATGAGAGAATTGAATTTCCTAGGTTTATCTATGCATCAGAGTGTTATGAGAGGAAGTTGTTTCTTCTGGTCAGATAAAAATCCGTTCATGCTTCCTCATGCTTCTTAGCATAGAAAGAATCCTTTCTTTTCATAATTAAAGACACAACTGAACCTTTGGCCTCTGGGTAAAACAATATTATTGATAAACAGCTATGAACACATTCACGTCAGGCCAAGCTCATATTCAATGGCATTGCCTTGACATGCTGGAGAATGAGTTTATGTTCTCCTGAAGAAGGGAAAAAATAATAAAAATAAAGTGGCATGAAATTGCACAAAGTTTTACTTTATAAATATGAAAACTGTGAACTACTTAAACTGCAATTGCAGCCTCTGGCACATTACTGCTCTGTGCCAAGTAAAATATTCACCACTAGAGATTTGATTTCAGCTTTGACAGGATTTGCTGCTTGGAGTCGAGCACAGGGCTCTTGTCAAAGCTGAATTGTCCCTGCTGTTTAATATTTGTTAGGAGACTTGGTCCTGGCATGCAGTGTTTCCTATCCAGCAGGAAGGAGGAGGTTCAGTGCAGTTCGGTTTTCGATGGATTATTTGTACCCATCATAGGTATTAGTTCTTTAAGCCAATATTTTTTTATGGGGAAACGAAGGCAGCTGCGTTTTTCAGAGATGCTAAAAACTAGCATATTGAAGCCAAGTAGTGGCATACCTTTTTCCAGTGAGTCTTCTTTTCACCCTCTCTTTTTCTTTTTGCCTTAAATTATCTATTTTAGCTTTTCATCTCAGCAGTCTCCTGACCAGGTCAGTATCTTCAGAGAAGACAGAACTGAAATAAACTGAGATGACAAAAAAAAACCCTTCAGGTCTGTCAAGGCTCCTCACGAGGCAGGTGGGAGCCATAAGCAGCACGTGGAAAGAAGAAAGCTGAGCAGAGAGGGCGAGCAGGGGCCTCCTCACTCCTTCAGGAGGAGCAGTGACCAGTTTGACCAGGGTTTACAAAATGGGTGTTTGTAAAGGTACTACATGTGTATCCTTTTACACGATGCAGTTACTTCTGTGGAATGTGCTATGAGGCTTTCTCTACGGCAAAAAGATTTAGCAGCACTTAAGGAATGTATATTTAAAGATTCCTTGATTTATTTTTTGTTTAAGAGCAAAACTCTATGGGCTTCTGTAATGGGAAAATTTAGAGAACACTTTTTCTTAATTATTATATTTAGCAGTGCTTTAATTGTCCTGGAAAGCAACCAGCTGGATACAAGTATTAGACTAAAGCTGTGCCTATCTCTGGGAAGCTCCTATATAAAAAGTCACAGTCTTTTTCAGCAGGCCTAACCCACAAAATTCTGAGTACAAGCCATGAAGGCTAAATTCCAAGCAGTTCGCAAGAGCCTGCGAAGAACCATCTGCTTTTATGGTTGGCAAGAAATCCTTCTCAGGATTGCATTTCTCTTCCTGTTTGCTGTACGTTTGCCAGCACATGCCCAGCTTTCCAGGGACATAAGCTAGGGCTGATTCAAATCACTCAACTTAGTGACTTGAATAGAGTGCCTGAATGGGAACGCCTGCAAAACTGATCCCAACTAAGAGATTTGATTTAAAAGATGCTTAAAAATCTACACAGTTAACAAATTTTCTTCTGTCTCTGAGATGGGTGACTGTGTTCAAAGTATTTAACCCTTAAAGTGGTTGGATTCTAGCTGGTCTTCTGTGGAGGACTTCAGACTGGTACAGTGCCGTGAATGTAGGGAAAAGCAAATGTCTTGGTGCAACAGCAACCGTGATAGGTTCTTGATCTGGTGTCTGAGTTTGAGTGTCACCAGCAG
This sequence comes from Crypturellus tataupa, assembly GCA_034781795.1. NCBI lineage: Eukaryota > Metazoa > Chordata > Aves > Tinamiformes > Tinamidae > Crypturellus > Crypturellus tataupa. Next base: position 2,887,020 of record JAWLRI010000963.1, on the reverse strand, counting down.
TGGGATGAAGCTGTGGCAACGCTGCATGTGCAACACGGCAGTCTGCCAGTCCTGCGAGGATCTCGTGGCTCTCTAGGTCGTCTGAAACTTGCTCTGAAATTTGGGTTGTTGAAAGCTCAAGCAGGCTTGACACAAAGATACTGGTCCTGTGTTGAATTAGGGGTTAGGTACAAAGGACTTTAGACTTTCGGAAATTTAAGCTTCCATGGTGTTTTGGAACTTTGAGGCAAAACTTCAGAACTCTTTTATATGTATTTTGTCTTCAAGAGGGGAAAGGCTCTTGATTGGGGTCCTGTAATGGACATGTTTGTACTGTCTGAGTTATAGTTTCCTCTGTTGCTGACTTTAGCAGATGCTTTAAGGCAGACTTAGTATTGATGTATGTTATTGATGACAATATCAAATTATGTAAAACTTGTACCAGTCTCTGCTTTAACAGTTGAATGCTGAAGTAACTCCTATCTCCAGGTGATGGTTAATTCCTTCAGGTTTTATGTAAGCGGAATGATGTGGATGATGCCCAGCACCTCTTTACCTCTCTGTGTAAACCTATTGCTGAGGGAAAAAAGGAATCGACACAGATGGTGTCCAAGCGCACAGGTCTGGCCTCTTCCTCAGCCTGATTTCTTTCGTTACTCCAGCTTGGGCATGGGGACACTGTCCTTCCGAAGCAGCTTGGTGCTGGCAGGGCGTTTGCTCTCTGCTCCCCCGGGGCAGAACGCTGCAGCCCTGCAGCTGCCGGAGCGGCAGCAATTGCCAACGTGCCGCAGGATGCAAGATGACAGAAACCACGGGGTGGTGTGGGAGTGATGAGCAGGTCACCTCTGCATGGGGGCAGAGAACGGGGAAGGTGAGCCAAGCTGAGGACGGCAGAAAGCAAGGCGACATACTGGCATACCCCTTCTGCTCGCGTTAATCCACTGGGATGAAGCTAAATGTCACGGAGAGAATGAGCAGGTGGTAAATTCTCGTTTTAGTTGTTACGCAGAGTGGTTTTAATAAAAGATGCTTTACTCATTGCTAGATCACGCTGTCCCTTGGAGCTGGTGTTTTTCAGGCAGAGCAGGAAAGAAATGTCAGTTTGTTTCTGCACATCTCTCTGATCCTAAGCTAAGAGCAAGGCTGGTATGCAGCAAAAATGGAAAAGCAGAGGTGCATTCGGGCAACACAGCCGTATGGCAAGGAAACACTTAAGTGTTTCTGCCCTTGGTTAACACAAAACGAGGGCAGCAAACAACCAGGACGTTTCTTCTCTGTCGCGGTGCTGTTGAATGTGCACCTGGCAGAGCAGTGTTGGTATGCAGCAGGCATGTCTTCAGCCTCGCACATTTATTAGCTTAATGAATGCTGCACGCCCGACGCTCGCTCTCTGCATCTGCTCCATCCCGCTAGTGCTCCTTAGCGCTCAGCCGAGTTGTCCTGACTTTCACCTGAGTAATTAAGAGGAGATTAGAGCCTACATTCATTCCCTTAATTGTTTCTAGTGTATTTCAAATTAACATAAAATACTTGTTTGGTTAGGAATTAAGTGTGCACTGCGAGCTATGAGTCCCTGCTCCTATTTTTTAAGGGGCTCTCAGCTACTGAGTAATAACTTGGTAGAGCAGGAGGAGGCTCACGTGCATTGCTGCTTGAGTCCTGGATCAATGCTGCGCTCTGTGTAGTTTTTCTCACATTTGTTGCAGGAATTGTAGTACAAGAATTAACAGTCTTTACATTAACGGTGCTGGAGAACTCTGCCCTCCCTCTCTGGGTTCAAGTATGTACAAACTGATCGCAATTGAGCAGCTCCTTGGGGGAATCTCATCCGCTGTTAAATGCGCTGGCGCAGTTGTACTTCATCAGGCTGATTTTTCTTTTAAAGCAACCAGTCCAGCACAGTACGAACGATGAGTGGGTTTTGCTGGAGGGTGGATTGGGTTTTCCTGTGAACCGTGTTTGCTGAACACGACTGAGAACTTCACTCACAGACCGGTGCAACCGTGTGTCTGTTTTAAGTTCACCTCTATTTTATTCTTACAAATAAGTTTAGATGGCCCAAGTCTCGAGGCTTGTGCTGGTTTTCTTTATCCTAGCTTGAGTGTGACGTGAAGGGACGACTCTCGATACAGCTGAGGTTCTTGCAAAAGTCAGCTCCTGCCTCTGCCGTTGAGTGCAAATGCTGGAGACCCCACGTTATTAGAAGGGGACAGGAAAGCGGGATATATAATGGGGGATCCAAAAGGGGATCCAAATAGAGCTCCAAAGGGGGCAAAACGAAGCAAACCTTCAGCCGTGGCGGTGGCTCCTTAACTCCTGTGGATTTTGCTGGCTCTGTGGCTGGCTTTGGGCCCCGAAACACTGCGCTGTGCGGTGTTCTCCTGGGGTAACGCAGTGGCTCGGTGACCCTCGGCCCGTAACAAGTGGAACGGGCGTTTCCCACGCGGAGGGCACGGGGCTGCAGCCGGAGCCCGGGCGAGAGGCCCCGCTTGGTGGTGCGGGATGTGGCCGCGGCGAGCGCTGCCCTCGCTGGGCGCGGCATGTCCCCGCGTGGGTGGCCCCGCGGGCAGGCGGCTGCGCTGGGGGCTGCAGCGGAGAAGGAGGGAGAGGGCGGCCCGGCCCGGCGGCCTCTGCCGCGAGCCGGGCTCGTAGGGCAGTCTCGTTGTCCCCGGGGGCTGTAGGGAGGGCGGGCGGGCAGCCGTCTGCGGCCTGGCAGGTGTTTCCACCTGAATTATTTATTTAAAACCAGAACCTCCTCTGGAGCAGGTGCAGGCAGTAGCCGCAGGAATTGGTGGCCGCGAGGGAGCAGTTCGCGCTCCCCGCGTGCTCCGTGGGCCGCATAGGGGGTTGCTCCGCGGCACGACAAAAGATCACTCGTTTTGTGGCTGTGGCTCCTGTCTGTTTGTATTTCACCCAAAACTGGGCCATTTGGGGACAAATGCGGTAATTCTGAATTTTATATTTGAATCTGCCTGATCTAATACTTCCATTGCCCCTCGAGCCGCTGCTATTCTTTTTTTCCCTTTCTTTGGTTTCATTTTGGGCCAGTAGAGCTTGCTCTGTGCCCGTCCCTGCTCAGGGGCAGCACATGGGGGTGTAAACTGAGTCAAACTACATGGAACTGGTCCCTCATTACCTGGGATCAGTGGGGCTTTAGCATCGATAACGTGAAGCAAAATGTCACAACGTCAGACCTAATTGGGTAAAAAAAAATTGCCGTCTGGAAGAATAAAAAGGCATTGTATGTCTCTTTGAGTTATTGAAATGAAATGGGATCAAGAACATGAACATGCTGTACGGAACATTCTTGATTTAGTAGCAGTTTAGATAAGATAGACTAATCTGTCTTTATCAGATCAATCTGGCAAATGTATTTTGTAATGCCTTTTTTCTGTGTGTGTGTATTCAAACTTTTACAAGCAAAGCTGCAAAATGGAAGCAATACTTTATAAAGCATAGTCTTGTTTAGAATTGTGTAAAACCTCAAGGGAAGTGGGAGTTGTGAAACTTTGAGGAGAGGCTCCCCGGCAGCCTGCGGACCCGCGCGGCGCTGTCGCTGGCCTATTAAATGACCTTGTGCGGCTGCCTCGCCAGTGCTGCTGCCGCTGCTCCCCTTGCGACAGGGAAATGGTGACTGTGAACAAGGGAGGCTCTTTAAAAAACACGAGCGAGCGGCAAATGCCATGTGAAAGGAGAGAGTACAGAAATGCGTTGAGGTAGTACTCATTTCCTGAAAATATGGCAGTGGTAAGTCTAGTATTGTAATTACTTTCATTTTAGGAATACTGGCGGTGAGTTTTTTTTTTTTTTTTTAATGATGCAATGTGGTGTTTTCCTGAGAAATTCAAGGGAAATTATCAAGTATTTTGTTGCTATTCATATCTGTACAATTGTCTAACATTTTGATAGAATTCTTGTTCTCATTATCTTAAAAATCAGCAGTAGAATGGGAAGTATGGCTCTGTAAAGGTTTTTTTAAACTGTTTAAGTAGCTTGTTTGATACAGGTGGAATTTTTAAATTATTATTTTTTTATTAGTAAAATATACCACTTCAAGGTATCTGGAAAGCTGACAAGCCTGGCGAACTGATGACCCTGACATCAAGAAAAGATTTGAGAAATTGAGTGGATAATTAGCATTAACTTGGTTGACATCACACAAACACTATCTGCTCTATTATTTCACTGGGGGCTCAACATTTAAAAAACAATTCAATGACTCAAAGTTTAAAGTCTGAAAGTTAACAGCATGAATAAATTGAAAAAAAAATCACTGATACATAAGCTTTCAAAGAGTCCAGTCAAAGACTCAAGGATAATAAATATAATTTTGGTTTTCAAATTTTAATTCTAAATAAATTTTAAATGTTAGATAGATTAAGGGGGGTGAAAAGTACAGGCTTGTGCAGTTTCTTCATGATAAACAGTAGCATTTTTGAAAATTGAGGGGTGTATGAAATAGTGATGAATAGAATGTATATATTTAAGAAAATGTGGTAGAACCTCTAGTCTTAATCTAAAAGCTCCAGATAATATAAAAGAGTACTCGGAGCATGATGTAACACAGTTTTTCTTGAGGCTTCAGTGCCCCATACGAATTTTCCCCGCCCCCTATCCCACTGCCTAAAATGGTTGGGATGCAACTTGTGGGAAGCTTCTGCATTGCCAGTGCCTTGCGTTTTGTGATAAAGTTCTGGCCAGTCTTAACTGTAGCATGAATTCTGCAATGCTGTCTAGCCACACGAGTGTTTATATTCTTAAGTGACTCTTCAGACAGATATTTTGCAGAAAAAAATCAAATCTTATTGCTGGAAAGGAGATTTAGTATGTTTTATTCTTATGCGTACATGTACTTCACCATTTCAGTGTGTGTATGGCAGTTTTCAAGGGGAAAAGTCTTACTCTGGTGCATGGTGAAGGCTAACGTTCTGTGCACTTTAAATATAGTTCTAATGTAATTAATGATACAAGAAGCTTTATTAATCAGATTTGAATATCTTCTTTGACAAACCTCTTGTGCCTAATTTAAATGAAAAGAAGTTTTGTAGTGATAAAGTGCAGCCTTAAAACTGTTTCCATAGCTGTGTTTTCATTCAAATATGTCTGTTCAGAATCTGTTTTTTCCAAGGAACTCGGTATTAAAAATATAAGGAGAGGACAGGCAGGGTGGTAGTAATTAAAAAGTCAGTGTTATGGATACAATGCATGTTTCAAGTTGAAGGCATGAGATGTTGAGAAGATCTGTGCTTTACAAAAAGGTGTTAATTCAGAATGTGACACTTTGTATAAAAACGATGTATTTTTTTTCTATATTTTCAGCTGAATTTCCTTGTTTTTATCATTTACCTGCCTTTCCATTCTTGGTGGAAGTTCTGTGTTTCCAGCTGCTCTCAGAACAACTGCTTAACGACCGTTCATTGCCTAATATTTCTTCTGTATTTGCAACATTTTTATTTAATAATTTGGAAATCATTTCCTCTTTGCTGGGTTGACCTCTCTGTTCAAAAAAGTTCTAAACTATTTTTAATGCAACTTAAAAAAAAAAAAAAAAGCCTCAGTGGGGGGTGGGGAAAGAAAATCAGTGAATAGAAATATTTCAGTGGTGTTGCACGTGTATAGCCTGCTGTTAGGAGTAATAAGACAGGATGATATTTATGTTATTTCAAATAATATATTAGAAATAGCAAAAATGTAGTTACCTTGTGTTTATATGCTAGAACTGATTGCTAAAATCTATGAAATTATTGGTAGTTATAAACTACTTGAGATATTTAGTGATGCCACTGGTAAAATAGTGTTGAAGATAAAAACTTTAAACATTCCTCTAAATGTAAAAATGCAAATAACACACGTGAGACTATAGTGGAAAGTAAAAATATTTTTCCTCTTGACTAAGTGGTTTAGTCCTTTTTGTAACCTTCAGTTATCTGTCCCTACTGATTTGTAATATATTAGTTTTGGCCTCCAGCCGTGCTACAGAAAAATAAGATAAATGCAGAATTTATTCTTGTTTTGCCAAAATAGTTTTAAAAAGATAATAAAGAAATCAAGATTCAGGTGACTTGCAAGTCAAGCACAATTTTAAAATTTGTAGCCTGAAAGTGAGCAGAGATAAATAGAATAAAAGTTGTGATTTGGATAGTGAGGAGTCTCACTTACTGTTTTTTGCGTCTGACCACGTAAAGCAGGATTTTTAAGGGAAAAAGCTGTACTGTGTAGCAAGCTTGTGATTTTAGAGCTAGAATGGAAAAGTTTGTTGTGTGAAGAAAAAGTAATAGATGTTAGTTTACATAAATGCACTGGATATCAGCAGGTTTTCCTGATAACTTCAGCAGTTACCTAGCTAGAAAATTGAATGCTTCTCATTTTGAACATTGATAATTATATGTTTTAGATGAGGGGAAAAATAAAGGCAGGTAGATATTTATTGTGTAGAACACAGTTATTCCAGTTGATTTTAAATATTTTCTACTCAATTTTTGGTAATATCTTGTTTTTGCTTTTGAGTTGAGCTATTAGAGCCCTGAGAAGGGCAAAAGAGAAAACAATAGATTCACCCAAGCTAGAGAATGTTGTCTTGTTATGCTGTAACCTTGGAAAGCTTGGGAGGTTTATAATTAATAAACTAAAGCAGCTTAGCTTGAGTAAAATGTAAAACTTGGTAGGTTGAGCACTTCCCTTTACTGTTTGCTCAATATCTAACAAGCCAAGACTTGCAGATCTAAAGATCTGAACTAGACAGTATGATGGAGTATTTACCAATATAGCCTCTACCTACAGGACATATGATTAAATTGCCCCTAAAGTTATGAAAGAAGACACAACTTAAACTGAACTCTTGACCCGTTGTTGCGATCAAGAAACACAAATATGTTCAATATAATAAAAGACAAAAAAGAAAGCTTTTTAAAGGAGTTTGCAGGCTCCTGTTCTTGGGAAGGAGGAAGGGAGGCAAACCTCTTTTAATTTGTATTTTGGGACAAAACAAACAGTGTGCCTGACATGCTCTTGCAGTAGCAAAGGGCTCATAGAGCTGTCCAGCTGTAGTTTGGTTGTTTTTTGTTTGTTTTTTTTTGAGCCTTTTGCTTTGCTTTTGAGGAGAAGTAGGAGGAGACAATATTGCACATTCATGAGACCTGTTACAGCTACGCTAGTTAAAAAATAAAAAAATAAATAAAAAGAGCCAATAAACAGCTTATTGTGGTGAAAGTCAGGTAACTTGTCTTCTGCCTGTCTGCTTTAGACAGATAAGGGTTCTAAAAAAAAAAATCTAGAATCTGTGTCTGTTCTTGAGGATTTTTTTTTCCTCTGAAGTGACCTCTGTCACTGGAATGAAAAGCAAGTATTATTTGTTCTGTGGGGAAGAAAGGGTTGATCTGCTCCCTCGGAGCAATATTAATGTCAGATGAGAAAGGACAGAAGTTATTAGTGGTATAGCAGAAACTGCTGAGACTCCTTGTTTTGGATAATAAAAGATTTCAGGGAGAGTATTTATTAACTCCTCACCCTTTCATAGGCAGTTAAAAAAATCTGTTTCTCTTTGGATGATTATAAAATCCAAGTCACTTGTTATCTTTGTATTCAGTTTATTTAAAAATCCTGCTTGATTCACCTCAGGAAAATTTCCTGTGTGTATGTTAATAAGTATGTTTTTAATAACATACTTTTAATAACATTGCTTTTAAAAATCCGCTGAAATAAAGTCCTTCAGAAACTTAGGCTATCTGTTTACATCAGTTTGTTTTAAATTTGATGAGAAGTTGATGATCAATAATGAGACAGGACAAGGAAACTACAAGGACTGAATTTCTGAAGAAAGAAATTCTCTATCATATTTAGGGATATAGTCTTGATAACTGTTTAAATCCCTTTATATTTTGCTGCTTCCAGCATTTCGCTCTTCCCGCCAAAAGGCTTTTCGTCAGAATACCACATTTTATCTGGGATAACTTCTAGAATGTCCTTTAAGAATAGGATTTGCTTTAAATTCATGTATTTTACGCCAGAAATGGGGTTATCTGAAAAATAAAAATCCTTAGATATGGCGATCTAGGGAGTGCGTGCGTGTGTGTACGCACCATTGTCAATGATTACTGTTTAGTTGTAATTGAGTACTGATGTTAGGTTGATCGTGTCTCTCGGTGAATTTTAAGCTAGTTGTATCATCGTCTTTGGAAGACAATGATATAAACTTGTTGCAACAGAGATGGTGTCATCTCTGTTGCTTTGAACTTTCAGGCAAATACTGAGAAATTCACAGCTTGCTCTATTGCTCTCTCTGTTTTAGACTGTGTTGAAGATAGAATCCTGTTTAGCGAACTGGGAAAACAATACACAATGCTGATCTTCCCTGTCCTGCTTTCTGCTTCCTGCCCCCCCCCCCCTTCAAAAAAAAAAAAAGGAAAAAGTAAAATACTAAAATTGCATACAAAGAAATTAGTGAAACTTCATAGTATCTCAAAAGAACAAATGAGTGGTAGAAGCTTCTTTTTAAGTAGTTCATTAAGACAGTCACGTGCTGCCTTTATGTCTCCTTATAATGAGAGAAATATACAGAGAACCTGACATTCAGTACTTGAACTATGGTTTGGTCTGGGAAAATAACATTGTAGAACTAGGTTGCCAGATGTTAACATGCTCTATTAGAAATGAGAAGGAAGAGACTAATCTGCCTCTGCAGTCTGAGTACAGATTGAAAACCTGATACTTAGCCAAAAATAGATAAAATTGAAAAACAATTCTTCAAATTCAAATCCCAGTATTAATTTTCCTAGCTGTAGAATTTTATGATACAGTTTTGTTGCATGTTCTGCTGAAGCCTTAATTGAGCACATGTGCTCAATTTATTCTTCTTCCCCTCCTCATTTCTTCTTCTCTGCCTTGATTAAAGCTTGCTATAAGAACTATTAACTTCATTATGAAAATTTCTTGCAGGATCATGGTAGTCAAGTATCTGGATAGCTTGTGAGATTAGGAGTTTTGGCCAAATCCTATGTGAATCTTATGTGAATAATAGGATACACTTTACAGCAGCTTTCTTGAATGTCCTAATTATTCATTAGGAAACAAAAGGTTTTTGACCTTGTAGGAACATCTTTTTCATCTTTTCTGTAGATTATGTAGTAAAATGGGCAGTAGTGTGGTAGATATATTTTTTGTAAATGTCACCATCTTTTATCTGTACCTTGTTTCTCTTTATTCTGTTTGAAAGCTTTTTGGCATTGGAAGTTAGATTTCTAATTAGAGAGTAACACAAAATTGATTTCAGAAATATTTCCAGTATTAAAAATACATCTTTTCTATAGAGGACTCTTGTTTGAAGAGTAGGGCTGCTTGAACAGTATTTAGAATTTCCTATTTTTGACTTGAGATGCTTTTCAGTGCGAAAAGTATGAATGGAAGAATCAAAATACAGAAATTAAGGCATTCTTGTTAGCCATATTCTCTTGTACTGGCAGTTTTATGTTCCAAGCCGACAACTGTTCTGCGTATGTGGTGGTGCTGTAACAGCAGTGTTGGTGTAGCCTGGCAGTAGTTCCTGCTCTGGTTCCTTGTGTACTTCCTTGAGGGAGTACTTCCAGAATTATGTTGATTGTGTTGGAGGGGAGAAAAAAAATCTCCAAATCAGAAAGGATGTTTTTTGGGAACAGAATAATATTGTAACTTGAATGGGGGAGGAGGTGACTTGGAACTCATATTTTTTGTTTGGTTGTTTTTTTTACCAGGATTATTTTGTAGGACTAACAATAATTCTCTGCTAAGATGGAGTTTACTGGCTAATCAAAATCTTAAGCAGTGGGAGAGAATCATTAGTAGTTACTGAGAAAATATTGTAGATTTTTTTTTCTAGGATGCAGATGCTTCTCCCATGTAAAACAATAGTGAGGCTCCTAAAAGTTAATCCCATAACTCATTTTCATGTGCTGTCATTTTTTTTTTTTGTTAGATATCCAGTCAAGATTAAGATGGGACCTACAATTATGATTGGGCCTACAATTTGCATGGTTTTAGAAGGGCTTTATGACATTGCAACAAAGAGAAGGGAATTCTGGTGTGTAGAAAGTTTTTAAGAGAGTTCAAGTGTAGATGTTTGGGATACCCCTGTTTCCTGACTTTGTAATATTTCGAAGCTGCTTTTCCATCATCTATGTTTCTGACTTCATCATGATACTCTATAATTAAGCATGGCAAGTTGAGTCTGTGTTTGTGGCTCCAGGTGGAGTGGCCAGCACATTCCAGCTTTTAATCATCCATCACAGCAAGTTTCAGTGTTAAAAGAAGGTGTGGATATTCGCTTCAGCAGAAATAAAAGGAAGCTCTTTGCCTCTCTTCTGCTTATATTTTCTGCTCTGCTGGCAGAGAGACTTTTTTTTTTTTTTTTTTTTTTCTCCCAACTGTTCCATAGCAGTCAGGGTCCCTAATACACCCCACTTTGTATGGGATGTCCCTTTGGGTTAGTTGGTCTACTTTTTTGGTCTCTTCTTAAACTTCCAAGCCCTTCCTAAGGGTTGTTTACAGGTGAAGTATTTATTTAGGATAGTTCTTAGAAGTTTTCAGTGTACCCATTTAGAACCTTGCACAACTCATACACATCTTGAAACACTAGAGGTGGAATAGAGTCTTGAGGAACTGCAAGATCAGGCACTTGGATGTATGTGTTGAGGTTTCTTCAGTTTTATTTTCTTTGTATCATTTGCATTTATAAGGTTTATATACTCAGCTGTGAGGAAACAATAAATGGCGAGTGTGGGCGCACGATTGAACTTAATTGCATTATGGCAGGTTAACGCTTCATGCTTGTCGGCAAAGCACGCGTGCTTTGCCCACACCAGTTATGAAATGAAATTCATTAGCTAAAACAATATTCATTGGCTGCCTTAATTGCTGTCAACTTGTATGCACATGTTCGTGCTTGTTGCTGACCCTTATAACTAAGAGCACCTCACCTTCTCATTGTAAGCCTGTTTTTGTTTGTGTAGAGTTTTATTAAACATTGACTCTCTCTAGGCTCCAGTTTCCCAAGGGAGGGGCAAAGCTGTTATAAGAGTTCTGACAGTGAACTCAGGACTGGAAATATTACCTTTATAAAGGAGTATCACAATATCTGAGAGGCATTTTCATATACTGACAAAAATCACCTAGATTTTCATGATGGGGCGAGGCAAAATTTCTTTGAATGCAGTGTAACATAGTTGGAGCTTATGGTTGAAGAGTATTTCGTCGGGTATGAACCTTGTTTGTGGGAAAATCAGGAAAAGATCTCATTTGGGGAATTGTTGGGAGTGTTGTCATATGTGCTGCAGGAATATAGGTTATTTCCATGGGAAATAGCTGATGGGGGACAGAAATGTTTTTTATCTGTTACAAATATTTGTGGGATGCATCTGGGATGGTAATGGAATAATAACCAAACCATCTGAATATAGGAGATGTCTTCTAAAATACTCATTTTACAAACAGCTAAACCTCCTCCTAAGTACCCTGTATTCATGTGTTACATATTCATGTATGCAGTTTTTCACACTATTTTTATATACTTCTGCCCCATGAGGCTGTCTGACATGACTATATATATCTGTCTATCTGATGGGACGGTGCCTCCTGCCCTGGAGTGGCATCCCCAGGAAATGGGGCTGCGACTGCTCAGCGTGTGGTATCCTGGACTTGTGAGCTCTAGTTTCACCACACCTGTGCAGTCACTAGCTATTCTATTTCTAGCTGAATATATTGACTAATGAAGAGGGCTCATACCTCAGTAGTGACATGTTTTGAAGTTTCCTGAGGAGAAAATGCTTCAACTCTTCGATTCAAGAATCCAAAAATCAATATGGGTTTGTGAACAAGAGGGAGATCCTCTGTAGTCTTGCTGGTACTTAGGCCAAAGCCAGCATGCTGTTGGGCAAGTGAGATGGGTCTGTGTTCTGGCTACTGCTGCTGAGGCTCACTATAATGCTGCTCCTCTGAGTAAATAGTCTGTTCTTCAGAACATATTCTTCATGTTCTAAAGATAAGTGGCCACTGAGTAATCTTGCCAGTGCTTCCTCAGAGGCAGCCTGCCCTGAGAGTTTACAGATAATTTTGTGCAGAGTTGAGCTACCACAGTGTGAGGAAAAGTGTTGCCCAGCAAAACTTTCTGACTACTCCAACAGAGCTTTTTGCACTAAATTAAAAGCAATGAAGCAATTTTTTTAGAACATAGGTGGACTGCCTATGCTCTTAGAGCTTTAATGTACCAGGAATTGATGCAAGGGAGAACTCAAACCTCTCATGAATTTAGTTGTGGCTTTTGAGATCTTACCCTACCTGTTCCAGAGCTGGCAAAGTCAGATGTGTGTTAATCTGGAGGAAGAAGAGTGTGGGTTTCTGCCTGGCAAAGATGATTAGAAGCTGTTGGCTCTGCAGTTGTGTTTAACTTGGGAACTGTGACAGGCAATGGCTGCCGTATTTCGGACTTACAATGATTTAGTTTGTTGTGAGCTGGGGAGTCAGCAGAAATTTTCCCCCGCTGACACCTTGTTAATTTTGTATTCTTTGCTGTCTGTACTTTTACTTTGAGAACTCTTATGAGCTTGACATTTCTGAAAATCTGTGAAGGGTAACTGAGGGCGTTGCACAAAATCCTGCTTGACAGAATTAGCAATGGAATATGAGGTATTACTATGTCAGACATGTCAGCTACTTGAATAAACTTTCTTTTGGAATAGATGTTTGGATCGGTCTTAAGCTGTGTTCTTTAATTTCACCACTGAATCACTCTCCCCTGTAAAGGTAGGAAAATAAGTAATCTTGGCTTCAAAGACTTCTAAGCTTATGAAAATATCTGTGTAAACTACTAGTTCTATCACTACTTGACCTTTTGCAGTTGCTATTCCTTTATTTGGAGGACTATGAAGTTAACCAGTTGTGGCTTCTGATCTCTTTACTGTGCAATTCACTCTTAGTAGTGTGTGTTGTACTAGGTTGTACTTTTTAGCTTTGATTTGCTTGGACTTTGCATTAAAAGAATCTTTAAACATAAAATCCCTTCTCTTGGAACTAAAAAAGAAAAATAAAATGCCTGTGCAAGGTTATTTCCTTCCCCCTTTATGTAAATAGCTCCATGAGCGTAGTCTGCTTTCTTTCTCAGTGGTCTTGGATAAAATGTTGAACTGCAGACTGATGAGCAGGAAGGGAATTTCTATATGGAGTCTTAAGATGGTTAGGAGAAAGATGCTCTTGTGGTCTGAAGAGAACTGCACAGGAAGCACAGATCCCAAGAGTTTGTCAGTGTGCAGAAGGTGCCTGTTTTAGTGAATGATGGAAATAACTTGGCTGTAACTGCACTAGACTATATTTTGACTTAAAGGAGCTGGTTGCAACAGATTTGGAGATTTAGAAATATGGAAGGTATCCTGATAACTCATGTGGGACTGCTCAAGTTACAGATTTCTAGAAGAAAGGATATGTTTACAGTGACAAGCTGTTTCAATATGGAAAAAATATTTGAAGTACTGAGTAGAACTCAGTATGTCTATATGAGTAGCAATTTAACGTAGATCAAAACCAGTTTGTACAAAAAGTGGAAATAATAGTTACTGCTGCAGCTCAGTATAAAAAGGGCAGGCATGCAAGAATGAAACCAATCAGGGTACACTGTTAAAATTAGTAGGTTTGAAAAACATTATTAATGTTTCAGAAAGATGAAGAAAAGGATGAGCCCATTAATGGAAAAATAAAACAAAGAACAGATGACACAGGCGCTTGAAATACTGTGATTTACAGGGGGACAGTAAATCATACTTAGCAAAAAGGACAGATTCAGTAGTTTTTAGGTATTGGATATATGAAAGTCAATAGAATTCTACTATTTTTAGTTTTTTGTTTGTGGTTGGTGGTTTTTTTTTTTTGCTTGTTTGCTTTTTTTGTTGGAAAGACTATTTAAGCAACTAAAGTAATCTGAGTTTTGGGCAATTATGCTGAGCATGTTTGCAGAGATAGTAGAAGAATAAGCCAGTTTACCTGTCAAGATGCCTTCTGGAAACCACTGGTAAGCTGAATGCTCTGTAATTCTAGCAGATATAAGTAAAAAATTAACTTGCAAGTACTAGGTAAAAAAGCATCCAAAATGGTTTTCCTGAGAACAAAATGCATTGAACTGACATGACTCCTTTGCTTGTGGTAATGATTGTATCAAAAAAGAGTAGATGCTCTGCTTTCTTTTGATACAAATATTGACATGCATTGGTGTGACAGCCTAGTAAGTGAACAAAGAAAATGTTCAAATCTTTCTAGTCTTAACTTTTTTTTGCCCTTTTAACTACAGGGACCACTTCTCAAGGAATTGCTCATAATTTGGTCATAGTATAGTGGCTTTTTTCAAGGTAGGTGTCTTTGAGAAGTGGCATTTTGTTCTGTTAAGCTGTGAGAATGTAACAAAGGGTGTTTTGAGGACAGTCTGTTCTGGCCTTCTAAAAATGTCTTGGATGATTTGAATGCAAGCATTTCTTACAAAATGCACATGCACAGCAAATGGAAGAGCTTCAATGGAAGGAGTGTTTAAATCAAGAAGATGCAGTTCAGTAAAGACAGGTACAAAATATTTAATTGGACCATGGGGGTGAAAACATGCAAATATAACTGATGAGTGACCAATACTTGTGCGGAAGTATTGGTCACTCAGAAGTAGAACAAATGAGTACTACTCATTTGTAGGTTGCAAATTCAGTCTTGAATATTAGTCAACAGGCTTGGGTTGCTACAAAACAAAAGCAAATCTCTGAGGTATATTCATATAAGTATTGGGATAAGACATTCTTAACTGTGCTGCTGGGAGGCTTCAGCACTTTGCGTGCTTTTGAGTATCATGTTTCTGTATCTGAATGTTTTGAGGAGTCAGCTGGAGAGAGCAAAAATGAAATGCTTAGTAAACAAGACTTCTGTGGGGGAAAGTTGAAGGAATTAGATTTATTCAGTGAAGGTTGGGGAAGGAGAGCAGCAGTAAGTTGTAATTAAAGGATTTTTTTTTTGTCAATGAAGAGCATAAGGGAAGTAATTTGATGGAAATCATTCATTTAGATCTCTTATGAAGAAAATCCTAATTATAAAAGCAACAGAACAAGCAACAGCAGAGACAGTGTGCTGTGGGAAACATTTTAGTGTTTTAAGCAAAAGGATATTTTAAGAATACTTGATCTAGCCACGTGTTAGGAGGAGGGGAAGATGTCTTTCATGAGTCTTTCTTTTAGGCTTCTAAGCTTCTAGAAGTGACATAGTTAAGATTGTCTGAAAATTCTTAATCCATTATACTTTGTCCTGCTGAAACCTATAGAATTTTGTGTTTTCTATAGCAGAAAAGCATTTTTTATGCTTGTGCCCATAAGATACAGGAAGATCTTCCTTCTCTGAAGCTGTCCCATTTTAAATGCTTGACTTTAGAAACCTACAGTTGAAGGGTGTTGTTTTTGTTTTGCATAAATGTTGGAAATTCAGTCTGTTTTATTCTTTTTAAAATATATTTTTGAGCAATAATTTGTTTCCAAGCAGTCCTACCACTGTGCATTTCTGATGGTGTGAGATAATCTCTTTAGATTGAGCTCTTCTCTGCTAAGAGAAAGTTTGTTTTCTTTGTTAACTTTGGGTATTTTCTGAATTTCTGAGCTGAAATTTCCTATTGAGCAGTACAAATTTTGTCTTTGGGCAGTTATTTTAGCTCCTGATAATCTAGGATTGGGTTAATGAGACACAAAACAGCAAACAAACCATGCTGAGTTGTGGTGAAGGGGAAAAATAAAAATAGACCTTCATAATATCTGGAGATTAGCTTCAGGATTTTCTGGATATCCTCAGCCACATATTGGACTGTTGTGTGTGTGTGCATATAATTGTAGCCATCAGGTTAGAGAAAGGGATCCTTCCATCTGCTGTCTCGCGTGCTTGTGAGGTGATATCTGCAGTGTTCTGGGAGCCCCAGCACCAGGAAGGCACCGCTGAGTCCCACAGCATTGCTGGGATCAGGGCCTGGGCTGCATCCCTTGAAGGGAGAGGCTTGGAGAACTGCAGTTGTTCGACATTAAGGACAAAAGGCAAAAGAAAGATCTTGCCACTGATTCTAACAATCTGGTGGGGAAGTATAGAGAAAATAGGTCCTGACTTTCCTCAGGTACACGGTAGAAAGACAAGAAGCTGCAGACACTATTTGAAACATGAGAAGTTCCTATAAGGGTTGAAGAAAACACCTTGTACTGTGCAGGTGGCCAGAGGCAGGAGTGGGTTGCCCAGAGAGGCAGTAGGATCTCCCACCTGTGGAGGTACCTGAAGCTCAGCAGGAGGAGGCCCTGCTGTAACTGCAGCTGCCTCGACTGGCTTAGACAGGGGCCTTCTGGAGGCCCCTTCCAACTCATGGGATTCTGAGAGTAAGTCAGGTGCATTTATTTGGCTAGAGAATTAAATAGGGTTCACTAGAGAAACTTGTTTTGATTTCAACTTAATAAATTCTTAGCTGAAGTTGGACCTTTGTTAATGTCCCTCTTTGGATGTAAGTTTTATCCAAGCATCTAAATTTTGCAATTGAAATATTAAGTTTTCTATCTTCATCTTGCTTTTTTTCCTATATATTGATCCCTGATAACTGAGAATGTTATTGCAGACACTTTGGATATGAGATAACATAGTGTTTTGTTAACATATAATTGCAAAGGCTAGGAGAATATAATAGATGCTTATCTATGGTATTTGTGATACATTGAGAGTATTCTGAGCATACAGATCTGATTCTTGAGTTCAAGATATTTTTGTACAGTAATGCAGAACAATTTCAGTAGAAGATTGAACTCGTGTACAGTAATATTAAAAAGAGCAAATTTGCCCAACTGTAGTTAGACCCTTTCTTCTTAAAGGATTTTTTTCAGTGGTTGATTGAACTCTGTATAGCAGGCCATGCTCCCACTATCAGTTTTGTTCTGTTGCTGTGGAGAATTCCAGGGCCTCTTCTGGAAAAGCTCTGTAGGTAACTATTCTGTAGGTTATGCAGGAATAACTGATTTAGTGCTTGGTATGCTTTCACCAGAATTTTTCAAGATTTGTTCTGCACTGTTAAAGATATCCAGGCATGTTAACCGTAATTCAGTTGTATGGCATGGTTAATAGAGTAGTAGTGAGTTGTAAAATAGATAGTGTCTCTTATTATTCCAAATGAAGGGGGGAGGGGGAAAACAGGAGCTTGTATGTATGTAAGTATCAAAGCTTTCATGTCGGTTGTGCCAGTAAGTCTTTGTTTTGCTTGCTTTCTGTAGCTAGATCATAGTGGATAGAGTAACACAATCTTAAAAGCATATTTTCCCATGAGCTAATGCTTTGAGTCCCTTTCATAATGTGTATTAGAGGAATGTATCATAAATTTGCATTTGTAGCCTTTAATTTCAAAGAAAGTTATGTAGAACATAAGTATAGCTGGAGTTGCATCTTTCTCTGTTAAAGAATAAAAATGAAAAGACTCTGTGCCCTTTCCAGCAGTAGCTTCTGGTCTCTTGATCCAATTTTTACAGCAGTTTGTGAGATCCTCTGTGTCTGTGTGTGTGTGTGTGTGTCTGTAACCATGGCCTCAAGGTGAACACCAGAGTGCTATATGAAAACCATCAGGGCATGGTGTAGTGGAGAGCACTGCTGTTATAGGCATAGGATTAAAGTGGTAGTAATGCTAAGGCTGGAGGGAGTAACACCTTTTGCTGGTGTTTGCTTCTGATTGAGAGTTGATTCTGATTGTTCTTCTGGGGTGTGGAGCAAGTTTCTTGCTTCCCTCCTCGCCTTTCCGGAGAGAGACTGTGCCCAAGAATCTACCATTAGTCACATTTGCATTGGAGTTTTCTTCTCAAGGCAGTTATAATCAGATTTTCTTTGTGCATCCCCATGTTTCAAGGTGAAAAAAAATATTTGCTAAAACTTGTTTGCATTTGTTCTACATTGGCTATGTTATAGCTTTTCTTATTTTGGAGATTTATATTATTCAGTCTGCTTGAAAACATTTAATGTGCATATCCATTCTCTAGTGTGTATACGCTTGTCAGCTTTATATGGAAATAAAGTGGATAATTTTTCTATTGCCACTTTCAATGGGAGCTGCACAATCTTTTTTTTATACCTGTTGATTAGCTACCTTGGAAAAAAAGTATGTTCTGTGATCTTTAAAAATATGTTTTTGTTTACTGTTACACTACTTACCATTTGAGTCAAAAGTATACACTATTATTTCTCAGGGATGCATTTTGCCTGTATTTCACCTTGGATCTTAGTATATTTTTTTATATTATAGCTAATGAGAAGTGATGTGTTGTCTGTCCATGTTATTTGCATTTAATGGGCAGGCACTCGTGAAGGTGACAACAGATATTTAAAATGAGAGGAATGGGGTACATCAGAGGCTACACTATTTGTCATGTACAGATTTTTCTTGGTTTACTGCTGTTCTGGAAAAAGGCATGCGAGAACTGAAAAACTGTGAAACACTTGAAATTTTTACTCTGGTGAAATAAATAAAAAACTGGCCAAAACTGTATTAGCCTGAAAATAAGGTTGCTGGAGAAAAGAAACATAGGTATAAACTTTAAATGTAAAGTTATTTTAAGTGATAATAATGTGGGGATTTTGTTTGTTTGCTTTCTATTTTTTAGTAGGATAAGGAGCAACCAGAACTTCCTCTTTTCAAATCATTGCTGTTTGATCAGATACCTTAATGTGAATGTTTTAGTTGAATTTTCAAATGAATTTTGGGCTTTGTCTTTTAAAAAAAAATCAAGTGTGTGGTCTGTCCATGTGTAGAGAGATCCACAGAGTTTTTTTTTTTCTGGTCTGGTATATATTAATTCCTTCATAGTTTTTATCTAACATTTCCAAATTTCCTCTCTGGAAGGGATAGGAAAGGGAGAGAAAGTGGGAGAATTTTCATTGAGTTTATGGCAAAAGGTTTCCATCTGTACGTTTTTTCCTTTATATTTCCTCATATGACAGTCCAAATGACAAGGCATATAGATTGAATTTATGGGTTGACAGTCATTGTGCTACTTTTTTTTTAATATGATGATCCTGTTTTGAAGTCATTTCACTTTTTGATTCTATGTTTTCCAGTCAAATTAGTAATTTATAAAATGATCTGGGGATGTCGTTTCAATAAGTTCTATTGAACTTAATTCACAATGCGCTATCAGCTACAGTTGCTGTTACCTGTCTGAGATCTTTTTTAAGGTAGATGTAGAAAAGCAAAGGAAAACAAGGGATCTAATCTGATTTTTGCTGCATGAACAAATTGTATAATTTTGAAAAATTATGCTAACATTTTCATATCTACTTTTCATCAGGATTATAACAGCTTTTAATTAAAATTGTTTCAAGGCTAAATTTTTGACTTCAAAATGAAGTTGTTTAACTACTACTAAATACATTATTTAGACTTTCAGCGTGTGTACTAGGGTTCCCCAACTGGAGCTTTCAAAGCAGAAATGTCAAAGAAATTTTCAGGGCTGTTTGGTGTATTTTGAAAGGTAAATTGCAAATGTTTCTAAGTGGATAGATAGTTGTGTGCCTGGATTTAGTGTGGGCAGTTTTTATAAGATATTAATGAGATAGAGTATGAATTCTGTGCTGTCGACAAGTGTTTTAAAGCTGTAAATGGAATAAAAATAAGATACTAGAACAGGTTGTTGTCTGAGTGGGTTAGTTCCCATATAAGATTATTTTGATTTGTAAGGATAAAGGAAATGAAGTTGTAGATTGTAAATATATATATATATTTTAAATGGTAGGAGAAGGAGTAAGAAATGAGCAGGCTTTGCATGTCATTGTCTAGTTGGTTTGAAAACCACAAAACCTATTGCACAACCTTTTACATGCAGAATATACCCTCTGAAGGCATGGCCAACACAAGCACTTCACGTAGGTTTAACTCCCCTCACTCGAAAGAAATTTACAGCAACTGGCAGGATTGTTTCATACCAGGAATGGTTGTGCTTATTGATTTCTATCAGTAGGTCAAAATAGACAAGAATGACTTGACATCCTGGTACAGCAGTTTTCAAAATATTGCAGCTGTGTAGGTTTTGAGCTATAGTAACTGTGTCGTGACTGTCAGCTGTAGCTTATAGCTTGTTTTGCACATGATCTTTTAGTTTTGTTTTCTGACCTCTGGGATTATTTAGAACAAAGAAAAATTTTGCACAGACACTAGGCTTATATATCCACTAAATGATGGGGAAGAGGAAGAGCTGTGCTGTTAAGAGAATTAATGATAAATCTGTCATCTGAGGAATATGGAATCTGCTGTTAAGTGTGAAGCTGTTGCTGACATCATTATAATATGACAGAATCCTAGAGACTGTGGTGTATTTCTTGATGCAATAATTCTCCACTTGGTAACATTGTAAATATAGATGGAATTGCCTATTATAAAGACTACAATAAAAAAAATACTAAGTTAAGGTCTGTGAATATTTCCCTTCAGTTTAATTTCTGAAAATGAAGTCCTTTTCTCTTTCAATTTTGCATTTTATTTTTTCCAAATTTTTTTACCTTTCCGAAAATGATTAAAATGTACTTTAGAGCACAATAAATTGTTATTGTTAAACTTAATTTACATAATACTTCAAGTACTTTATGCAATTTCTTTCTAGAAAAGATTACAAAAAGAGCTATTGGCATTGCAAAATGATCCACCTCCAGGAATGACTCTAAATGAAAAGAGTGTGCAAAATTCAATCACACAGTAAGTATATAAATACACTTTTATTTTTGTCATCAAGGTTAGAAGTACAAGTGCTTGTAATGAAAGTATATAAGTATGCAATGAAAAATCCCATGTGCCACTTAAACCACTTGTTCCAAGTAACATTCTGATTTTATTTTTTATGTTTTTTAATTTATTACCTGAAGCGCCATTCTGGTTAATGAATCTGTTACTTAAATATACGGACTGAATAGCCTGTTTATCTCTGAAACTGAATAGCCAATGCATTGAACCTATATTAGGCATTTTACTGTCTTATAAAATGTCAATGGTTAAAAGCTTCTGCACATTTTAGGATAAAATAATTGAAGAACATCATTGTTTATAGCCAGTAACCTGTGAACCCTTCTAAATTTATGAAAATGGCCCACTAACTGGCTTAGCTTCTCTCTAGTGTTTGTGTTGAATATATTCTGCAGTTGTGGACTTCCAGGGTCGTCTTTCTTGAAAGCAAGTGGAAAAAAGTTCTTAAGCAGAAGAAATTTAATTTGATAAGTCCGATTTTCATCCCTCCTGTGGTTTTATATATAGCTAGTATAACTGAAAGGGAGGCATGGTTAAGTATTACCTCACCAAATACAAATATTTGATTGAAATGGACAAGTGTAGTTCCTGATTTTAAATTAAACTGCTTTTATTCACTTTTCCTCTCTCCTTTAAGTGAATTGAAGTCCAGAATGCTTTCCTAGGCTACGGTAGCATTTTAGATACTTTTGTAGTTGTTTTTGTTAGCAGCTGTCTTTGAAAGTAGTATTAGGAATCTCCTAGCAGAGAAACTCATTTGTATGAGTAGAAATGAGTGTTCTGTACTTCTGCATTATTCATTGATGGCTTCTTTTTTGTCATCCTACTTAAAAGGGTAAGTGATGAAAACCATCCTTCATGCCAATTCAGTAACAATATAGAACTGACTTCTGATACTCATTCACATTTGCTTTTTTGATAGTGGCACTCGGTGACCTTGATAGGTAAGGCCTTTGGGTCCTGCGTGTTGGTACATACTGAGTTAAATATTGTTGGTTTTCAAATATGACTGAACCAAATTGAAATAGCACATTGCAGAATTAAATAGATATAATTAATAATAAACTGTTGCCACCTTTAGCAAATTACAAGGTATATTTTATTTTGAATTTTCTGTGCCCACTAGAAAAGCAGAATCCTGGATTTTCTGAAAAAGAAGGCTTAAATATTGCAAATATTTTTCACTCATTTAAAAAAAATGAAATTTTGCAGAAAATGGAGATGGAAAAGGGGAGAAGAATTTCCTTCTACGTATACTTGAGTTTCCATTTTCCTTAGGAAATCTCTTAAGTTACCAAAATAATTCTTGTTTTTACATGATGTGTTATTTTTCCACCCATTAGCAAATAAATTTACCTCTTGCTTACCTCTTACTGTCATACTAGTCTTCCAAATTTTCAGTGTTTAAAAGGTTTATGTTTACTAGTAACATTAGTTTTTCCCATTTGAGGGTTATTGACACCAAGTAGCGTGTTCTGAGGGTATTGATCAAGCTACAGCCAGATACAGTCAGTGCAGTGTAGATTTGTGTGGAAGTGTTAGCAGGAGTTTGGAAAAAGTCAAATTAAATAATGGAGTAAAAGTTATTCCATTACTTTAAATTACTTTGGAGTAATTTAGCATATAAAACAGTTTTAAATAGCCTTTTCTTAAGCTTCTGATCATTGTGAAAAACTTAAAACACACAGGAAAGACTTGATTCCATAAAAGAGGAGTGTCCAAGTAGAGTTGTTCTCTTTTACTTTGTAAGCAAAATTATCTAAAAATGTGAGAGTGGGACACCCTGGGTCACAGGGATGCCCAGAACTGCAGAGCGTCAGTGTAGCAAGGGCGTCAGTGCAGAAGCAGAAGGCGTCTCTGGGTCTGTGGGCTCAAGCATTGCTAGATAAAGTCATGGGACATTGCCAACATGGGACATGAGTACAGCATCGCCCTACCGCACTGAGGTGCACCGCCTTCCCCGCAGAATAGCAGCATCGTGCTTCATGGTTTAGCAGAGAAGGCATTTTTTTCTTATAAAAATTAATGCAGTAGATGGAAAGATATGTGCAAGGACTTTAAAAATTGACTGTTTAAGTACATGCCAACAGCGTAGATGGCCGGTAGGCTAGAGAAGTTGGAAACAAGTTCATCAGGGTTACAGACTGAAGGAGATGCCTTTTTTTTTCTTTTCCCTGCTCCTCTGAAAAATCTCAGCTACTTCAGTTGAGATGGATGCAAGTCTTTCAGTGTGGGCAGTGGTATTGCCTCTTATGAAAGGTTTGTGTTATACTATTTCTCAAATGTATAAGGTGTGGGCTAGGGTGAAGGATGGAAAAATGCAAGAGTGATGTTCATTAACAGAGGATGATGTTAAGAGATCAGCAACAGAACTGCACGGTAGCAGGGATGTTGTATAGCAGTGTGCTGCTCTATCTTCTGGCCATTATTAAAAGCATCTTTTTTGGCTATTTTGAAGAGAAGAAAAGAAAAAAAGTTACTTCCATGTTATGATAGAAGGAGCAGAAGCAGAGGAAAAAGAAATCCGTGGTGTGTTGAGATGCTATCCCAATTACCTGCTGAGCTAGATAAAGGGTAAGGGAGGAAACAGTTCACTGAGCTGGTCAGTTGCAAGTCATTAGCAGCTTCCTTTTTTTGACCTTTTTCTTTTCACACTGGTAACACTTGCAGTCCTGATGTGGACATGCTAGACTGTAGGATTTCACCTTTGACTTGCTCATAGTATAAGGGGGAAGAGAGAAGCATATCCCCTTCACTGCTCAGATATTGATGTTTATTTTAATAAGTTGCACTTAGGTTTTTCTCACAGGAAATTAAAAATATATATATATATATATATATGTGCTACTTTATTTCTGTCCTAGGTTGTTTTTGTGTAGGAATAAACTTTGGAACAGACCTTCTGTTTTGGCTTTACTGTCTCTTGTTAACACAATTACCTTATTGGGAAATGACAGGTCTGACTGGAGTTCAAGTGCTAATTGTTTGTATAGTTTTCAGTGCTATAGCAATGACTAAATGCAAAACACCAAGCTGCTTTCTGTCAAATGCAAGCTTGACATTTTATTTGCTTTCTTGATAATTATAAGATATAATAGGAGAGTTTAGTGGATTTTGTTATTAGTCCTGTGTTCCAGGAGTAAAATTACAATTTGGTAGTCAGCAGTACTAACAGTGTTGTTATTATGTTCTTAGGTGGATTGTAGACATGGAAGGTGCTCCAGGAACACTATATGAAGGAGAGAAATTTCAGCTTCTATTTAAATTCAGTAGTCGATATCCTTTTGATTCGCCTCAGGTAACTGCTTGCTTTCTGCCTTCCTGCTTAGCTCTGCTTTTGGGTTATAGCTATGTGGCACAAGCTGACTGGTAATATTGTCCACACAATTCCATACGTAAGAAGTCAGTAGTTTTGGTTTGTATTGAATGTGTGGTGCAGGTGCCATTTCTCCATTTCTTTTCAAAGTGACACTGTGGTGAAATACAGTGCCCACAGCAGCCCACTTGGTTTCGCAGAAGATGAAAAAGTGGAGTAACTCGAGGGTTGTGGGTTTTTTTTTCCACTTTTTTAGAGGCACAGGTGGTTTTTTTTTTTTTTTTTTTTTTTTTTTTTTTTTTTTTTTTTTTCCCTCCATCACATTAAAGAACAACCCACAAGAAGGTAAGCAGGCAGGTGATCCTTTTTGGGAATGCAAGTGCAGAGTAAATAACAAACTACTGCTTTGTCACCTCTCCTTTTTGTTCCCAGCTCTTTATTTTTTTCCATCCCTTTCTTTCCTCTTGCATCTGCTGTGATCGTTAGTGCAGCTGGGCAAGTCTTGTAACTTCAGTGGGGATCCTCAGAGGCATCTTAAAGATGCGTCAGGTCTGCAGAGCCAGTGATTAGAGCTGAGGTGTAAGCTGCTCTGTTGCTTTAGTGACATTGAGAGAGCTGAAGCACTGCACATACTTACACTGCCTGAGGCGAATCTTTCAAAGCATCTCCTGTAAGGAGGGGGAGATGCATGTTCAGCTATCCTCCACATGGAAAAGGAGCAGAAAAGCAAGGATAGCTCAGTCCGTTTTCCCTGTGTGCAGAAAATCTCGCTGTCCAGAAGTGAAATGTCCAAAAAGGAGACACAGGAGACCTAAGACTTTATTCGAATAAAAGAAGAGTCCACCGGGCATAGATCTTAAAGCTTTATTCGAATAAAGGGAGAGTCCACTGGGCATATCCCTGTGGGGTCTCTCAAATTGCTGGGGGTCGCAGCCCCCCTTTTATCCTAATTCCCCACGAGAGACACCCTCTCCTTTTCCCCACTGGCCAAGGGACTCGGGCATTACAGCCTTCCCGGACCGCCTACACCGAACTCCTGCCTCCTCCTTCTGTTCACACCTAAGGTCACCTGACTCCTTTGTCCCCCTTGCTGAAGAATGTGGGGGAATTGCCCTATTCCCCTGTTTCTAAAGGCCCTCAACTCTTGGCAAATGTCCTTTTGTCGCCCTCAACTCATGGCTCCACTCAGTCTCCTGCTCCTTTGTCCTGCTCTTCAGCCAGGCTGTGGGGGAAGCTCCTTATTTGTGAAATCACACACCTGAGTTTTCCTAACACCTGTTTTTGACCTTTCAGCTCAAAGCTGTGAGAAGGAGAGTTAGGAATCTCTGTGGTGCTTTTCTCACTGTTGTTGAAAGCCATGCAGAGAGCCGGGAGAGACATAACCATAAACACGTGGTATCTTTGGGTACCTTGGTAAAAACTAGATGCTGACTTTTCAGCCTTAGGTGGGTAAGGAACAAAGTGGCTGCACCTGTCATGTTTGCATAAAGCTGCTCATAGGGGATCCACAACAGAGTAGCCACTTTGATTTGCTTCTAAGTAGGCAGTCCTGGTAACTACCCAATGTGTGTGTGTAGCTGTGTGCAATTTATTACAAAACATCAAATCTTTTTTTTTTTTTTTTTTTTTTTTAAGCACAGAAAACAATTAAGTATTTTATTCTGGATCTTAGTTTGTTGTAAATGGTTAGAATTTGCATTGTGAAAATGGTACTGTGGAGTAAATTCATTTCTTACTGCAGTTTCTAGATTATAATTCTCTCCCCCAAATCTGCCTACAGTGAGTTGAGAGTTTAAACTTCTGCTTTTTAATCACTTGGTTGTTTTCTGTCTTAAATGTATGTTGTCTATCATAGTGTGAATGCTTTTGCTTCCTTAGTATGCCTTGTTCTTGCCCTCTGGTAAAGAGGAAACATTAGTTTGAATGGAAATACATTACTGGATGATAGAGGTAAGATGTTCCAGTGCTTTAGTATAGAGGACGCAAGAAAGGCAGATTGCGACATTTTAAAAATTTACTTGGCTGTCCTTGCACTACTGTAACAGTGAATTTCTTTGCATTTTTCTATGCTCTTCATAAAAAAAAGCTATATTTACCCACTTATTGCATTTTAGCAGCAGTGGTTATTCAGACTTTTTTATTTTACATGATTAGTAATTTGCAGACATAAATGAATCTAATGTGGTGTAATGTATTACGTAATGTAAGTGAAAATGGCAGAATCTACTTCATAGATATTACTGTTTGCCCAAAAGCAGTAGAGCCTATGAACAGTTGTTTCACAATATTTTAGTCTTATTTATATTGACAATAAGTTACAATAACATTTATTCTTCTTTTAGGTCATGTTTACTGGTGACAATATTCCCGTTCATCCTCATGTTTATAGCAATGGTCATATCTGTTTATCCATTCTAACGGAAGACTGGTCTCCAGCGCTGTCGGTGCAATCCGTTTGTCTTAGCATTATTAGCATGCTTTCCAGCTGCAAAGAAAAGGTACGAGTTTGGTTTGTTTCTGGTTTTAGAATTGAATAAAATAAAAGTTGACTAGTAGTAACTGTACAAAGCAAAGTTTCATATCTTGTATGCAATAGCTCATATGCAGTAGCAAGCTACTGTAAGTTGCAACAACTGGAAAAAAGAAATCCTAAGCTAGAACTGCCAAGTAAGCAGTGCAGGAATTCATGGTAATCTTGTTCATATATCATTACCAGAAAAGAAGCATGAGAGGAATTATTCTAATTGTACTGATTACAACAGTTCTTTGTAAACTCATTCAGCCTATAAAGTCAGTTCAAGATGATTGTGTAGATATGAATATTTTGCATAGTGTAGATACTTGTCTGTATTAGAGTATTGTTTTGAAATTATTACAGCTGCAAATACAGCTGCAAAAACCTTTAGCAGTTATTTCTTTTATTTTTATCACTTGCAGGAAAATAAGTAATGCTTTCCTGCATCTTTGGTCATAATTTTTTGGCACTGATATAATAAACAGACTTTTTTTTGGTGAATATTCTATCATTTTACTGCTGCTTCTAGAGTGAAATTACTCAGGAGGTTAGATTTGGTCAGGACTCTCATACATTTTTGCTATTCAGTATGCCTGTTCATGTCATATCCCAGTCAATCCTAACCATGTGTATGAGGTAGAAAAAAGCCTCAAATTGCTTTGTACTGTATCTTGTGGCTTTGTTTTTGCACTGTACCTTAAAATTATTATGAAAAAAGAAGAATATTTGATATAGTAGATATTTATCTCTAAGAGAGTTGAAAGAAACTTCCTTTTGAAGCTACTCCAAGCTGTGGGTGAATGTGGCTTGGTTTCTAATTGTGATATATAGATTCCAACTGCAGAGGTTGCATTTTGTTCTTTTAAATAACCATTAGTCCCTGTTTGTTTTCTTTTCTCTGTTGCCACCAACTTCCCATTTGGAATTTTCATGGAATTTGTTTGAAGCATCTCTATTTCTCTACTCACACTTTTGTTATCAAGATTATTGAGAGATGATTTTTTTGTTTTCTTGAGCAACGTTTAGCACACTGCTCATCATCAAAACTATCTCCCTTTCCCTGCATTCTTGTGCCAGCTTTTCATAAACTTATTCGAATAGTTCGTGTATTACAGTGTGAGGATTGCTTGATTATTTGTAGATTTTTTTTTTTCTATTGCAGAGGAGACCTCCAGATAATTCATTTTATGTAAGAACATGTAACAAGAATCCAAAGAAAACAAAATGGTGGTATCATGGTAAGTATTTAACTAGAACCAGGAATTTTGGAGTGTGATGAGGCTTTTTGTTTTTATGTTCTTAGGCTGAAGACAGTGAAAACATATCTTGAAAATGAAAATAGTGAACTAAAGTGAAAATCAAGTAGGATGAGTGTTTTTTCAAAGCCTGAATTTTTTTTTTAAAAGACTAAAATCAGTTTCTGAGATATGCTATCGTGATTTTTTTAAAACAGTCTTTATTAGCTGAGTGAAATTTAGCACAGGATTGCATGAGTTTTAACCTCTGGGTTTTGATTTGAGTAGGAGAATTCTTGTGAATTGTATCAGTCATTGACAAGTCTTCAAGTTGCATTTGGGGAAGTTACTTGGTGAAACAGGTTTCTATAATCAGTATGTTGGTAGTGCTTTCAAAGCTTGCACTACAGTTAAAATACCACTCTATAAAAAACTGATTTCAATAGATTTCAACTGTTCCACAGATTTTCTAATGTGGGGCGATTGACTTAAAGGCTCTTAGGAACTAATAGTCAGTAATACGGCAATGTGATTTTACACGTATGTGAATAAAGATAGATCCTGAAGTTGAAAAGTTTAGTGTTACGGTCTCTGCAACGTAGAGCTTTCTTCTTTCCTTGCCACATACTTCCTGTCCATACAGGATGGACAGGGACTGTGTATGTGTTGCATTAAGGTTTGTCTGTTTTTTTCCTTCTGCCTCAACACCAGTTGTCCTCTTGCCAGAGCTGGGGCTGGCTGCATGTGCTCGGCTTACCCACGGGGAAGGAAAGGAGGAGTAAAGATGAACTCTTTTCTTCCTCCTCTCTTTGGCCACCACTTCCTTTGCCTTGCCTAGGAAAATAAAATGATAGTTATAGGAAACCCATCCAATTTTCAGGAAGGAAGATGTGCCAAAGCAGGAAATACTGTGTGCCAGGGTGGTGCAGGAGGAGCAGGTCCTATAAATAGCTTTCCCTGAGCCCTGCATCAAGAGGTATCCTCTTGTTTTTTCTTTTTACCTGCCTCCCCACTGCAGGACTTGTTCTGTCTCCCCTGTGAAATAGGATCCAATATTTGAGATTATAGTAGTCAATGAATAGAGATGCAAAGACCAAAGCCTTCATTCTTAAATTCTTAAAAGCCTGTGGGTGTTTTATTTTAAGAGCCTGATAATTTCATAATACCTACTGACACTTGTAAGGCTTTTTTGATAGCTCATAATGCAAAAATGAGCAGTTTCTCATAGTGTAGTATCCTAACAGTCTCTCAAAAACAACTTGACTTTAATCACAGCTGGAGGAGGGGGCTACATGTCATGGGATTAGGAAGTGTTTAAGATGCTTAAGACTGTTGATCATGTGACTTGCATTATGTTACTTGCAAAATTGTCTCCAAAAAAATAAATCCGTTATCCTGTCTTAATAGGGCAGGTTATTCAGCTGCACTAAATTCTTTAATAAAAACACTTTTTTTCTTCCCCCATCTCCTCATTCTTGTAACTTGTAGGGTGCTTCTCCATCTCTCCTCTTGCTTTCTCTTTATTGTCAGTTTTTTGATAATTTGTTTCTGGCTTTTTTATTCTTAATTTTAAAGAGAACCAACTGTTTCATTTATTAACTTCAACAAGTTTCGTTTATTAACTTCATCTTGTGATTCAACTATATTTTGTTTACGTTAAATCTATAGAAAGTCTCCTTTTGATTCAGGACTGAAGTCTCTCAAGGAGAACAGTCTGCAGGCACTACTTTGATTTCTTATTCATGAAATTAAACTAGAGTTAGACAAGCAAAACTCCAAATATAAAAAGGCATGTGATTCTACTCTGAAAGTTGCTGTATAGTTATGGCTGAAAAAATCTAACTTCTTATATACGATTAAATAAGTAATTGAATTATTTCAAAATAATTACCCACTGTTTGTTTTATGAAAGTCAGAAAATTTAGTAGCTCAAGAGCCAACCTAAAATTCTGGAAAGAGTTGGTTCATGTAAATAACACTTTTTTTTTAATTTATTTCAGAATACTTTCATTTACGTCTTTTTAACTTTTGAATTTGTTTAACAATTTAATGGGAGAGAGAAGAGAGAAGCACATTCAACTTTTAAATGTGACCACTTTTGTAATTAATAATTAGAG
Source organism: Crypturellus tataupa (assembly GCA_034781795.1). NCBI lineage: Eukaryota > Metazoa > Chordata > Aves > Tinamiformes > Tinamidae > Crypturellus > Crypturellus tataupa. The sequence continues at coordinate 2,857,085 of JAWLRI010000963.1, read as the reverse complement.
ATTTCAACTTCTTGATGTCAGTTGGGGAAACACCTTTTCATAAATTGTAGAGGTTTTTATTCTCAGATTTTGGGCTTCCCTTTCTCAGCTGCAAGTGATTTGCTTCTTTTCTGTGGCTGTATGACAAAGCTGACAAGGAAGGATCTTTACATTTTCCCTGTTTTTCCTAGTTTATTTGAAAAACTGCTGGATTGCACCAAGGAAGTGTATTTTGATACCTTGACTGCTAGTTTTAACCTCTTCTTTCTGGGCAAGCACAGTTTTCGACTCTAAATCTTTTGACTTGAATGGATTTACCAAGTCTTTGAGAAAGATTCTTCTGTCATCTTATTTTCTTGTTCCTTTTTTCTTTGGAGGGCCATTTGTCTAACCGTGTGGTCAGACCACTTTGACTTAGGTAGATTAGGGCAGGAAAAACATAACACTAACTAAAAAGAGAGGTGGAGAAATAAGGAGAAAAAAATAAAAAGCCCCAGGGTGACCATAGGGTGAGCTAAGTGCCAACAAGAACTCCTGGCAAGAGAGGCCATGATCTTGCTGCTCCTGCTGCAAGCTGGCCATTGGGCTGCCTTAGCTGTGCAAGGACCTTGTGTCTTTGTTTTTCTCCTACGTTTTTATCTCTCCTTGTGAAGAGAAAGGTCGTCACTTTTACCACGTGCCTCTGAAGGGTATTTTCTGTTCAAGGAGGGACTTAGAACTTTCTTGACTGGGAACAAATGATGTGTGTTTGGGGACCAGAGTTCCAGAAAACTGATGCAGACACAAGGGGACACAGTAGCTCTTGGATACTCGCATGTGTAAATGTGCCTCTGCATGCTTAGTTTGGTAGAGCTCTTACTATGCCTCTTTCTCCCTGCCCAGAGTAACAACTTATTCCATAAGTAGCAAAATGAAGAAGTTTTTGTACAAACTGCTTTCCTCTCAAGCCCTGTCACAAAACTTCTGCTGCCTCTAACTCTCCCTTCAACAGCTAGAAATATTTCTAGATCCTCTTCTCTGCTTTGCCTGTATGTTGAATTTCGTGCTCCCCATCCAAGAGCCAGTCGTGCCCTATCAAAGACACAGGAGAAATTTTGCCCTTGCGGGGAGGGCTGTGCAAGCTGAAACTTTGTTCCAATCTGTTGTTCCTTGCTTTTTGTGCTTCAGGGTAATTTCTGTGAAAGAAGGGGGGGCTGGTCTTTCCTCAGAGCCAGCACCTCCTTACTGTTTTTTTTTGTTTGTTTGTTTGTTTGTTTGTTTGTTTTTTTATTCTTTAGCTTTGATTCTGAGGTGGTGTTTTTTTCTGGTATTTGTCCTGAACTTCTAGTATGCAGGTCAAATATCCCTTATATCTCCATCTTTGTCCTTTTTATTTTTTTTAATTTTACTCTCCTATCAAGATGAGCTTTCATGTAGCAGATCAGAGGTCTATATAAACCTTATATATCCCAGAAATCTATCTGATGAGGCTACATATTTTTTAATGCACACAGGTGTAACCTTGCACACAAATAGTGAATTTGCTGTCTGCTAACAAGCTGGACTTTTCCTTAAACGCATTTTCTTGAACTGATGCATTAAAGTGGCACTGTAGGTTTTGAGGATTTCTTTTCCCATGGCAAGCTCTTATCAGATGCGGTTGCATTGTAGGCTCAGGTCTGGAAAAGCAGCTTTAGAAGGGAAAGGTTTCATAGATGTAAACTTCTTTTAATACTAAGCATAATGCAAAAAATTTACATAAATGCCTTTTCTATAGTATATCTAGCTGCAATACCTAAAATGTAGTTTCCCATTGTAATGTAAAATTCCCATTTAAGACTTTAGGATTCCCATAGCAGCATACTGCACGTACCACAGTGTCGGGCACGGTGTGTACTGGTTCTGGACAGTTACTAGTGTGTGCGGGGCTGGGAAAGGGACCGGGAGGAGCAGCGCGCTGGCCAACCCCACATGTCTCGTCAGCGTGTCCCCCCCGGAAAGGACGGAGTGCTTGGAGTGGGTGCAGGAGCCTTCCTTCGCGGGACATAATGTGAAGCCTGTCTGGTGTTTTATTTTCCTAAAGATTGGTTTTCTTGGTCACATGTGAAAGTACCATGCTTCTACTGGAATGTTTGCTAAAAATGGTGTGCTGGGGGTGTGCAGAGGTGTATAAACTTTGAAAGTTTGGTTCAATAGTGTCCCCTTTCCTGAGTCTGTACTGAACAACACCCCAACGTTATTCAGTTGCCACATATTCACTGTGTGATCTTGAGGCTAGACATTGTTTAGCACTTAAGCTGTATGGGCTGAGAATGTTTATGTGTGTTCCATAAATCCTTTTTTCTTCTCTTTTATCTTAAAGACGACACGTGTTGATGCCCCGTTTTGTGATCCTCGTAGCAGAAGATAGTCCTACTGAGAAAATGAGCACTTTGAGCATTCAGTCTTTGAACTTAAACCTTTGACTGGAAGTGACCTATAGGCAATGAAGACTACTTCCTTTGACTGCATTTTTACTAGTGTGCATTCTGGGCGCATGTTGATCGCTGGTTCAGTCCATGCAACTGACATGCTTTTCGTAGTCATACAGTATTAATGCAGGTGTCCAGAAATGTCAGAATAATTCCATTATTTTTATTTTAAGCTTTTGGAAGAATTCCAGGTCTTCATATATTGTGCAATAACACTGAGCTCCTTGACGGTTTTGGTGCATCCATTGCCGGCAATGGACATTGTACCAGGGAAAATTTTTGCTCCTGCCACAAAAAGATTGCATGGTAGAGCTTAGAAGAGTTTCAGATATATTTGGTTTATAAGCAAGGGATCCACCATGACCTTAAAAGCCACCCCATTCTTTTATATTTGGATTCTATGCACTGTGATCACAAAAATAGCAGCATGAGTTAACATGCTTAGCTGAAGGACTGTAATAAGATCATTGCATATTTATTAGATTGTTTATCTGCTGTCAAATTGTTTTGACATGGAGGGTTTTCAGGTGACAGTGGCAGAGAGGTACAATGTTATCCCTATGGTGAAATAAAACTACTTTTTTTGTATATAGTTATTCATATCTCTGAAGCAAAGGTATGAGTAATTTAGGGTATGAGTGATTTAATCAAGAATTTATTTTGGAGATAAGAGAGGATGGCAGTGATATAACTGAACTTGCTGCAGTCCATAATTGGGCTTGTAATTTGTACTTTAGAGCTTTTTTCCAAATAGATTGCACACTGTTATTTCCTGCTAGCCATCAGCATGAGCCCTATTGCCTACATCAATATTTCATTTATTTATGTATTTGAGAGCAACCCATATAACATTTTTTGTTTGCATTCACGGTTTCTTTTGTTGTTGTATGTCATGTTTGAATGTTACAAAACAATATTTTGATTGAAAAGCTTTGTCAGAAGATATTTTCATGTAAATTATTTCTTTACCTTGTAAGCGTCATCTTGTCTTTTAATCCTGTATTATAAAAAAAAATACATTTTTGACAGAGGCTTAATGTTTTGGAAAAAAAAAGTGTGGGCCTTTTCATTTAAATTTAGACTAAAGTATATTTTATTAATTTGTTTGTCCCTGACAGCCGTACCAAATTTCCCCAGACTTTTCCTCATCAAAAAGGAGGGGGGAAAAAAAGCCCTAAAATCAAATAGATGTTTTTCTGTGGAACAACAATTATTGAGGATGGATAGTTGTTGTCACCATTCTGTAATATTTTGATACTGTGATTAGGTTGTCTTTTTAGGGAGCACTTTTATAAACTTAATACCTTTACACATATGCAAAATTTCTATAACATTATGGGGTTTTTTTGTTTGTTTTTTTGTTTTTTTAAACTGTTGCCTTATTGTTGCACTCAAAATCAAGTGGTCAAAACATGAATGTCTAAATTGAGTAACTACTTGATTAAAGAAAAAAAAAACAACCTGGAATGAGTAACTACAATAACAACAACAAAAAAGGCTGAAAATACGGAATTTTCTTTTTTTACATCTGTATAATAACTGACAAATTTTGTAGTCTTGTACATACTTCTCTGTTTAAAACGTGTTTTAAAGTATAGATGCTTAACTCAGGGTGGCTAAATTCAAATGGGTTTGCTTCAGAGAAGTGTTTTGTACAGCAGCTGAATTATGGATATTACCAGTCAAGTGAGGCAACTACAAACTTCAGGAACTACTGTTTGTTTTTTTTTTTTCTACTGTATTGAAAATATTTCTTTAGAACTCGATGGTAAAATCTATCTATGGATATGTTTGATGTGTATATACATTTTCACAATGAGCCTTTAAAACACAGAAGTTGGTTTATTTTAAGAGCCAAAAATAATCATTTTAAGCAGAGGAAATAGTTGTGCTTCTAGCTTTGGTTTAGTAAAATTTTACTGTTACAAGTTAATCAAATCAGCTATTTTTGCAGATGATAATATGAAAGAGCAGTAATCTATCCGAATCCTTAATCTGTCTATCCATGTTAACTGCTCTGTGTTATTGGTGTGAATTGATGCATCCTTGAAAATCTTCTGTATTTTCACAGAGCTGGGGCACTTAGAAGGTTTTATTAAATAGTCTATAGGAAAGAGATGCTGTTGCGACGCGAGGTGCCGTTGCCGAGGGCACAGAGAACATCTCCCCAGGTTTGTGTGTGTCTCCTGCCCGGATTGCCTTGCTGCAGCACCAGCAAGGGCAGGCGGGGAACCGTGAGCACCGTATACCCCTCACTGACTGCAGCTTTATACGGGCAACTGTGAAGTTAACCATACTTATGCTGCTCTTTAATAATACCCCACCTGTGGTGTACTTAAATCCCTCTCCCCCGCAAAATGCAAGGTAGATGAGAAGAGAACGTGCATCAAGTCTTTTGGATTACAACAGGAATGCCACCAGAGTCGAGTCCTGATTCTCTTGCGGTTCTGTGGATAAATTCACCGATGTACAGAGGGTCAAGGCAAAACCTGTAAGCCACTCGAGCCCGCAAAATAATGCAACTATTCTGACAATACTATGATGCCCCAAAATGGGGTTTAAATGAGATGAAGGTGGTGCCATCCTTCCTTTAGGGTGACCCTGTGTACGGAACTTTCTTCAAATTTCTCATGTGAAGCGGTTACAGATTTGGCTTGGAACAATCCTTGCTTTTCTTGTGTGTCAATGCTCGTGCTGTTAAAACACTGTTCTGTGTTTAGTGTCTTTCTACTATAACACAATAAATTCTTGTTTTAAAATAGTTTATTACCCTTGAATGGAAGTACGTGTGGACCTTTTCATGGTGGAGCGCAGAAGCTTTGTCCTGTACATTCAGCTACTCTGGGGCAAAGGTATCAGTAATTTCAAAGGGAAGTGATGGACATTAAGGGAGAAATTAGCATAATGCTGAGGTGCTTCCTCTTTCCTTCTCCAGAGGATATCTGTTGTAATGGCTGAAGAAAATAGTTCTGTAAAAACTTACTAAGCTTACAGCATCCAAGAGATCCACTGAATCATCAAGTAACCCTGAGCCACCTTCTTCTCTCTCACTGATGCTGGAATAAATTGCTTGGCAAAGGGCAAAGAACCAACCTAAGCACTTCTCATGCTGAATGGGAGCTTCATTTGCAGGTGGTTCTGCTTGCTCAGCCCTGTGGAAGAGATTGAGATGTGTCAGGGCTGTTACAGGAGATTGCTGCTGCCTCGTATCAATAATTGCTTTCAGTTTTGTACATTTTATTCCTTCAGAAAACTATGATTTCTGTTTCAGACAAAGTAAGGCACTTGATTGATACCTGAAAAAAAAAAGTGAAAAAGTGCTTTTGAATTCCTGTATCACTTTTTTTGATGTTTGATTTTTAGTCATTGTTTTATTTGAAAGTCTGACAAAATACAGTTAACAACTATGATTATAAATCTGAGAAGATAATATTTCAATGCTTGTAATTTTTAGAGAACAGATTAGAAAACACAGTTGTCAGGAAAGGAAGATATAGTTGGCAGGTAGATATAATTGTCAGTAAGACTCTTTGGGCCTTTTTTTGGGGGGGGGGGGTGTATGGAAATGTTTATTGAAATGAATGACATTTTAAAAAAAAAAGAAGTAGAACTCATGTTTCTTAAACCATGTCCTGTTGAAAGCTTTGTACAGCTACATAATATCTGGCTTTGGGAGGGTGCTAATACAGCTTTAATCTGCAGTAAAGTAATTCAGTGTACTGTGCTGCAGCTTCCTAGGGAAGCTCTACAAATCTTGCTCCCTCCAACAGATAAGCTTAGAGCAAACTAGTTATTTAATCATTATCACTCAAACCACCTTGGATTTGCTTTCACAAAGCAGTTGGCTCTCTGGACTTCTGAGAAGGCTGGAATGGAAGTCAAGCCAGCTCAACCATCCTCCATCTTCAGCTGCAGCAGCACACAAGAAGTGGGAAGACAGACCGTGCGCGTAGTTGTGGGCCTGCTCTTCTCAGGACTTGTGTAAGCACTTTGACCAAAGTAAAACTGAAAGGGTAGAAAGCCCTCTTCTACTAATTGAAGTTTAATTTGGAAATAAAAACTTGTAAATATTTAGCAACTGCTACTATTTGATTGTAATGCTAGTAGCAGTGCTGGAACATTTGTTCACTTGTCATGTTTTTCTTCCAAATCTAATATTTTTAAATGTCTCTTTGATGAAGCTGCAGAAAGCTCCTGTGCAGCTGTGGAAGGTGAGGACTTAAGTTACGCAGCAAGAGCAGACTCAGTAATTTTGTCATTCAAAAACAATTACTGGTACAAAGTAGCTTCCTCAAACCCCTATGGATTTAATAAATTTACTTACACTTACAATTTTAATAATAAAAATTGTAAGTGTAAAACTGATGGATTACACAGTACAAGATACTACCAGGGTAGCAAATATATTTAAGTCTCAGTCTCAATCTGTTTCAGCGTAAACCTTAAAGGAATTTGATAGCTTTTAAGGTACGTATTACCTTTTGAGGGCACCAAGTAGATTAAACTGTGTTTAAGATGCTTCAGTTTGCATACATACTACCCACAAGTATAATATTGCCCTTGGAAGTTCATTTTTGCTTTTGGCTCCTGCTGGTGAAAGAGCTGCTTATGGGATGTTTTCTGGAACAGGAATCCAGTGAAGCGCTGTTGGCCTCACTAACAGATGCCCTTAGAAGTATAAACTCCTATATTGCTGATTACTGCTTCCCTAAGCTGCTCCTACTTCTGGTATTTAACATTTTGGTGATAAGATTTTATGGGAACCCTGCCCTGCTTTCGGCCGCTGGGAGCCTGTGCTGTTGCAGTAGTGCAGAGCGCTTCCCGGCCAGGGCTCAGGCTGTTTGTGGGAGCAGCCTGGGCCTCCTCTCTCCGCAGGGCTACGACACCTTCTGGACACTGTCAATACAGGTCTCCCGAGCGCCGCGGCATTAACAGCCACGGAAATCAACGGAGCCGGTTCCTGCCGCTCCAAGTCTCCTCTTAGTTTGTTGCCTCTGAAAAGGAAGAAGTCGGATGACTCCTCCTTCCTTTCCAGCCTCATGATTCACGTTCCTACCTTGCATCAAGTTCTGCTGTGGGAGCCTGAGATGATTCAGCTTGTTAAACCACCAGGGAAATGAATTCAGAAAGAAAAAAGTGAGAATTTTCTTCTCAATTAGCAAATCCCAGTATGATATAAGAGTTGCAGAGCTTAGAGGAAATAGAGATAATTGTGCAGTAGAAGATTGGGATGGGATAGCTGAAACCCAAATCTTGAGACTTTTTTTTATGGTATAAAGTACACCTTGCTGAATGTGGAGGCTGAGTTGGATGCTATGAGGGTTCTGCCTGTGTCAGTTTGGGCAGGAAATGCCCTTTCTCTGTTCTAAGTTGGTTGGATTTGATTTTTATGTGTGTACTTTCCCCCTTCACCCTGCCCTTCCTCCCCAGTAAAAATTATCAAGATGTTCCCAAGCCTTCAAATGATTTGGCATCTGTTAACTCTTCATTTGGACACGTTAGTCTCTGTGCCCAATATTTCTTCTTTTTGTTAATGTTCTAGATCTTTGCTTTGTTTTTGTTTAATGCTGGCAGCCTTGCTATTTGGAGTCTGTGTTGTAGCATTGTGGATACACAGATACATCATTGTTTTATACGTTTCTTTAGCAGCCTGCTGACATGGAAGAGTCCCTGGATGCTTCAAAACTCACATTTGGGCTTGCAGTTGTCTCATCTCTTGATCTACAGCTTGTATCTTCACTTTTGCTTTTATTTCAGATACAGCCTTTAGAAAGGATGAGTGTCACTGTCACTGTTTTCAGGTGCTGTCCGTGCATCAGGAGCAAGTCTGTGGCTGAAGCTGTATTTGTGGTTCTGCCAAGTAAATTGCAACACGAAAGCACAGAAGGAGGGTCTGCGGCTGTTGCTGTGCGCGTGGCAGTTCAGGAGCTTGCATGAGCGCAGAATTTGCTGCACGATTCTGGGGACGAAGGATCGGAGTTGGCCAATTCTGCACCCGTGGCACAGGCAGCTCCCTGTTCTGATATCTTGGCACATCAAGTCTTCATGGTACAGTTGGGCCATTTTATGAATTATCTGCCTTCGTTTCTTAAAGAAAGTTGTCAAATGTATTTATTTATTTATTTATATTGTTAGAACATTTGCTTGTACCAGGATTGCAGCTGAGATACCTGGAGTGCAAAGCTCTTGCTGAAATCCCATTCTGCTTTTACATTTTCCCTAGTGTAGCTGCGTGGTGAAGGAATTGCAGACTCTTACAACACCTATAAATGAAAAACATGCCCTTTCAAAGACAGTAATCTTTGATGATAGGGTACTGTAATACTAGTAACTTGTGAAGTCCTATTTATTTTTTATCTCCCCCTCCAGTAAAAGAAATTTTTCTGGTATGGAGGATGTGCTGTACAGAGAATTTCTCCTTTCTGCTCCACTACATATATGGCTGAGATAATCCTTGTTCAAAAAGAATAAACATTCTAAAATTTACTAATTTAATTTCAGCTTAGCTCCCAATATAATCTTACCCTATTGCCTTAAATTATTATTTTTTCTTTTATTTCTAATGGTTTAGTATCACTTGCAAAAACAAGAGCTTTTCAACCTGTTATAGTCTTGTCCTGTTATCCAGCCCTATTTCCTCCCCCCCCTCCCCCCAAAAAAAACCCTTAGTCTTGTAATAAGAATTTGATCTTAGTGAATCTATTGCTGCTTTGCTCTGTGGTTACCCTTGGGCTTTCCCATGCTTATCTCCTGAGGAAAGCCCGTGTTTGCTCAGGAAGCAACAAACCCCAGGAATGCCAAGGTGGACCATTCCTACATTTTTGACCATGTGCATGTAATGGAAAACTGACACGCCAATGGTCTTAAACTTTGTAGATTTGGTATTGCTGTTATTGCTATCATGAAACTGTAGTTAATTTGTCTTCCTTGCCTCAGTCGTGAGATTTCAGACATTCACTGACCTGAATTACTTGTTTTTTCTCCCTTTTGTAATTTGCATTTTCTAGATTTTTCTAAGTCTGGAAAATACATAAAAAGTAAGAGAAGTTCCCTGCATTCAGTTTAAATGGTGAACTTGTGTCCTAAATAACTATATATACACACAGGAGTTTAGAGGGTTAGCATGCATAATAACTATATTTTATGATAACTATATATTATAGCATTTTCTCTAGCTTCTACTGTTTGTAGAAGTTCTTCGGCTCCTGATGAAGCCAATAAATTAGGAAGGTCTGTGGTAACAGAAATAGCTGACACAAATGTCTTTATAACCTACAACAAATTTTAAATGTACTTGAAAAGGTGAGATTTTTAAGCCTAATTTTCATGCAGTTTTGGATGCATATACAAGGATAACAAACAATGTGAAGGCTTTTTGTGGGGTTTTTGTTTGTTTGTAAGGATAAGTACAACCCCTACTATATACTATGCAATAACCCATCAGGATAAGTTTTTAGTTTACGCTAGGATAATTATAATAGTAAAGCCTTTATTTTGACAAGGCCTTACTGCTTCCTACACGTATGCAAGAGCAATGGGAGTAGGTAATTACAGCGGGATGCATTTGAACCTGCAAATATTTGGGCTGATCAATGAAGAATTGGATTTGTTCCTCTGATAAGGGACCCAGATATCCTAAACCAGTGATTGCCTCATTTTGGTTGTTTTCACTTTTGTGGTGGGTTCTAAAAATAGTGATGGTAGCCCAAGGAGATAAGGACCTAAAACTTGCACAACATGCTTACTAGCACCATTAGCTTTAGGTGAAGGAAAAACAAGGGAAAGTTGATTATGGGGTAATAAATGCAAATTTTACTTGATTTCACTGTGCTCTTGAGGTGATTGCACGATGCAGCTGGTTTAGGGCACGTGCATTTTAGATACGAATCATGGAAAATAACGTGTTCTGTGAATTCTTTTGAAGTTTAGTACTCACCACTTTTCCTGGAGTATAAAGAATAAATGGTTTCCATTTACTGAGCAAACAGGCTAGTGTTTACTTGTAAGCTATACAGACGTATTGTGGTTTCTTAATGTTTCTCATTTATGTACCGCACAGGAAGATAAATTGCTTTAGTTATTTATATAACACACATTGTCACCAAAAATATACTTTTGTGGTTACACTTCCGCACCTGTAACTGGGGAAAAGAGCAAATGCAATCCCAAGCTCCTGGCTTTTGCTTTTCCAATAGTTCTTAATTAGAGCAAAAATATTGTTTGCAAATTTTAACTGATCTGTGCTCTGAGATAAAGCTACCAGAGGCTTCAGGGCCTGGTCAGTGGAGCCAGTGCAACGAATGTAAACAACACACAAAAGTTCCCATTAGTATATTACAATCACACTATACTAGTTATTGCTTCAACTTTAATATTCAAATCTAAATTTATTATTATACAAATTCAAAATACGGCTAAACACTCTTATCAAAGCCCAGAACAGATGGTCCAGAAGAGGCTGTAAAATCTGCGTTCTTGGAAGCGCTCAAAACTGCTGGACAAGGCCCTGAGCAACCTGATAACTCCTCCCTGTTAAAAACATCCCTGAATTAATTTTCAATTTCATTTTCAATTTTACTAAAATTAGCAGTAAAAAATATTTTCACTTTCAGAAGACAGTTTGAAAGTGGCATTTTATGATGTTCCCTGAATTTTCCCTGAGTTATGACGTTGGAAATGAGAAGACCAAGTGTTTTCAAGGGTCCTGCACCCGTGTATACAGAACAAAAGTAGGACTTGTTCCTCATACCTCATGTCAGGTGTTCTGCTAGGGTGGTTTTTCTTTCTGCCGTTAATACAGGTGATTAATCCAGTATGCTGCTGGAAAACAAAATCATCTACTAAAAAACTCTGTACCCATTGCAGTGTGATGAAGGGGAGTGGATACTTATACACAAAATAGGCATCTGTATGTTTTTGGTTTTACTTTCCCAAGGCATTTTTTGTTTATATTTAATTTCTTTGCTGGATGAACTAAGTGTCCTTTATCCCAGATTTCAATGGAAAGGGAGATGGGGGGGATACTTTCATGGAGGCACAAGCAAATCTAGAGGCTGGCCAGTAACTTGACGTAGCTGTTGATGTATGTAACAATTTTCCTCTCTGATTTTTCCTATCATACATTTATTAAATAGGAAACTACAATCATAGAAATTATTGTGGACAAAAATTATTTGATCCTGTGCTTTATCACTGAGAAATACTGGATACAGAGGTCTAGTTACATGGCAAGTTTCTGGATAAAGCTCACTCTGGATTATTCATAGGCTTTTTTGGGATCAACTTGGTGGTCTTTCAGCTATACGTATATGACTTGTGACAAAGGATGTATAATTAAATATTGAGTTTTCTGAGCTGACAGAATATTTTAGAGGCATAAATATTTTTTTACAGATAGTAGCAGCACAAATAACTTTAAAAATACTAAATATTTCTGTAAGAGTACAGACTGCAGATTTTACGGACTTGTTAGAATTTTATCCAACTACTGTAGAAAGTTGGGAAAACTTTCCTGATGCTGACATTCCTTGAACACATTTTTGTTCCGGATACACTAAGCATATGCTATCTTATAAGGCTGACCATCAGCTACTAACCACTGCATAAGTGAATTTTTATTTTTATAGACAGAGTGATGATTCAGCGTAAGAAGAATCTTCACTTACATAAAGACTTGTAGGAGGCCAGTAAAAAGTATTTGCATTATTAACCACCACTTGAAGACTTCAGAAGAGCACACAGGACATTGCACTACATAGTATGCACTTCTGAGCTCCATTTTTAGATGAAATGAAATAAGGGTAAGGAATCTCAGATGCAGAAAAACAAAGAGTAAGGAGGGAAGGATGAAAAGTTATCACAGTTGGGGGGAAAAAAAAGATGAGTGTACCTACAACCATGTCTTAGTAACTGCTGATGTCCCAGTGTGAACTTGAACTATCCATGTCGAAATAGTGTTCTGTTAATGTGAACAAAACTGTGATATCACGTAAATATCCAAAGCAAAATCCTGTTGCTAGGTGAAATTACAGTACCTGACATGCTTATTTCCTGCCTATAAACTTATTGGCAAAGGCCTACGGGGGACTGTGCGCTTAGCTTCCAGGTGGCGATGCCATTAGCACGTGGAGAGCCTGGCAGGCTTCAGCGTTTTGTTCTTTCTTGTTCTCAGCTGCACTGCCCTTGTTTTAAAGTCACAAATTTATAACATTACCATGGAGTGGCCTACAAGGATACTGAAGGATATACGACTTCTAAATTCATTCTCATTTTGAATGATTATTTATGCTAGTCTTAAATTACATGTGCTATGTACGCCTAATGCTCTGTGTCTCATAGCCATCATTAGAGTACCACTGCACAGTACAATGAGGTGGACAGTTTTCCTCAAAATTATATATTGCTTTGAAGCATAAAAGCTTTAATTAGTTTAGCAGAAATTACTGCTAAATTATGTAGGAATTACGTGATCTCCAGTTTAAAGGAAGACTTCTTTTCCTCCCAGAAGTAATTTTGCCTTTAATCTCTCAGTTCTCTACATAGTCGCACCTGGCACGACTAAAGGGTTTCGCCTTTTATTTCCTCTGCCCCCGTCTGCCTTCTGCAGGTGACATAGGTGACACGGGCCGGCAAGAGGGCGACACGAGAAACGGTTTGTTCCTGTAGAAATCCCAGCGGTGCCGGCGGGAGGCTCTGGCGGTCGGCTCGTCCGGCCTGCCCTCCGCAGCGAGCTGCCCAGGAGCCCCGACGGCAGCGAGAAAAGGGACTAACGCTGGGGCTGTAGGAGGGAGTTTAGCTCCGACCTTTGTAAATCCCCTTCAAAACCCCAAAATAGAAAGAATGTTCGTGTAAATTGTTTACGTGTTTCCATGGTGCTTTGACTAAATACTGGGAGCTCTACCCAGTAAGTAAACCCAGGGAATTGTGTACTACAGCATAAAAGTGAATTCCTCCTTATTTCAAGCTTAGGATCAGGTATAGTGCATTTAGAGCTGCTGTAGCTGGAGTTGCCAGGGGCTTCAGGGCTTCAGTCGCTATGAGGGCTGAGCAGCGCTTCAACTAGGGCTGCCCAAGGCGTTAGCTCTGTTAAGGGCTCGCCTTTAAGGCAGCTCGAAAAGGAAAAAGGGTAAGAACTTTTTTTGGATCTAAAAACACTTTTTTTTTCTCGTCTGTTTCTCGTCCCTCTTCTAACACGTGGTTCTCCCTTCTCCGTGTAAAAACCCTGCTGCACACCGGGGAAAAGGGGATGAAGACGCAGCTCCTGCGCCGAGACTCCCGCCGGGCCGCCTGGGCGCTGAGGCCGCAGCCGCGCGCGCAGCCCCGGCGGCCGCTCCGGCGGGCGAGGCGGC
>JAWLRI010000963.1:2816979-2842405 GCA_034781795.1 Crypturellus tataupa | reverse complement strand
CCGCGGCGTTTTTCCCCGCTCCGGCGCCGCGGGGAGGGCGCCCGGCTCGCCACGTCCGCGCGCTCGGCGCTCGCCGTGTCCCCCCGGAGCAGCGCGGCGCCGGGCAGGGCCCGGGCAGCCGTGCTGCGGTGGCTGAGCTGCCCCGCGGGCCCGGCGAGGCTCTCCGTCTGTGCTGCGGGCTGCGTTGCGATGGTGCTGTCCATAAACAGTGCCCGCTGGCAGCCTTCGGAGCGAAATGTATCGCGCTTCGCAAAGAGCGAGCGGCAGCGTGCGATTCCCAGTATGGATTTCCAGGCGCTGAACTGTAGCTTTGCCCCAGAAGTGCTCCCGAAGGGAGAGGTTTCTGTTCTCGTGCGTCTTTGCAAAGTTTCTCGCTGCTGTCCGCCGGCAGTGCGTTTGAGAGGCCGGTTACTCATAGTCAACTTCTGAGGTCAGGGCCAATTCATAATTTTCCTACTTTTAAAGAGGGAATTTCAGTGGTGTCATGTCATGAAGTGACATGAAAAGTGACCTTGGGAAGGTTAGACAAGAGGCCGCAGTCAAGCCAGATCTTCCCATTCCAAGTCTGCTTCTCCAACCCCTGGGAGAGCTGCACCTGTTATGCTCTATCCACGCAGTTTGTTTTGATCTGCCCAAAATATGTGGTTATTGATTTGTTGGGCTTTGAAAAGAAGAAAAACTCTTGGGCCAGGTCGATCCAATCCTGCAGCCAAAAATACATCTTGTTACTGTGTCATACAGTTGGAAAGTGTGCCATGTTTTAGTGATAAATGTGTGTGTGTATATATATATGTATGTATGCATGGGTGTGTGTGCACAGATATATTCTGTTCAAATATTTACTTGCTTATGTGGGTCAAAGTGACATGGTGGGGAAAGACCTAAACCTACATTTTTTTAAAGGATAACTGTAACAACCACCTAACTTCTGTTAAACAGCCACCAAACAGCACTTCTTCCCCTGATTATGTTGATTTTGTACCAGCAAAGGCAACAAGAAGACCATTACATGAGATCTTGGCCTCTCTTTTTTTTGCCAGAACCACTTCTTTTGCATCTTTAATCTTTGCATCACTTACAGACTGCTTTTTTCACAGTAGTTCTTGAGGAAGGCTTGATTTTTTTCTCTCTTCCAAACAGGCAGAGAAAGAAAATGGTTTCCTTAAAGCTACTATAAAGTATAGTTTTAGCTACTATAAAGCATACCGGAAATCTGGAAATTTTGCTGCCCTTCTCTGCATTCTCACTTCTCAGCTTCTCCTTTCACTGGTTTTGCTAGGTTGTGCTCTCCACAATCCTTCTATAGAGGGCCAGGGGCATTCGAGACCCTCTCCGGCTTTTTGACCTGGCCACCCGTCTTTTCTTACCTGGTTGTTCTTCATCAGCTGATACCACACATGGGTCTAAAACAAGAAGCATAGTGAAGGGGGGCTCATTTGGAGAGGTAAAATACTCCCTTTTTACTACTTAGAAGACTCTAAAAATGAGGTCTGGGCTTTTAGAGATCGCTGGGTCTGCTCAGTGTCATCAGAGCCCAACCATGAGTGGACTTATCTGAAATAGTACTTGTGTTTATATTAGGAAATCGGGAGGTCAGGAAAAATCCCAAAGATGTTTTGTCATGCGTTGTTCTGGAAACTCTTTAGACTGAAAAAAAACCCACTTGTCACAACTTCTAATCTAAAAATGCATTTTGAAGGACCATCTGTGGTAGTGTCATACCAAAGTTGCATGTATGTCTGTAGCTGTTGAAGTTTGCTCGTGCTTCACCCATTTTTTGTTGTTGTTTTTACATTTTCCCTTTTTTTCCTCTAAGATAGTAGTATCTGGCATGCCTCCCAGCACTTAAATCTGTAGTTTAGAGTACTCTTCTGTGTTGTGGCACATCTTTGCTTCTGGCTCAGTTGAGTATTCTTCCGTACTGTGTATGGTTAGTATGCCGCAGATTTATTGTTATCTAACCAAATCAAACCAAAGTATAAGGTTTTTTTTTGTGGTAAAAGGTAAATAACACCTTTTTTTCTTTTCTTTCTTTTTTTTTTTTTTTTTTGCACGTAGGAATGACTTTATTTTGTGAATCAAGTATATTTCTGTATCTCTGTAAGGATATATCTTCTCTAATTGTTCCCCATTAAAGTGATGGGTAGTGAGGGTCCCCTTTTTAGACTAACTAAAAGTCGGTGTTTGAGCACAGATTTCAGTTGCTGTCTGGGAAAGTCCCTAGTGAAAACCAGCAGCTAAGTATTCCTGTGAGTGTGGTTTAACCAGCTCTCCTTAGTTTCTGCAAAAGGCAGTTTACTAAGCTGTTTATTATAGCACAACAAACTCAAAGGGTGTATTTATGGTCCCCTCAGTGCCTGGACAGTTCCAAAGGATAGTGCGGAAATCAGGTGTCTAATTTTTCCTCTTGGCATCCTTGGGGAACCGGGGAATTGGTGCTGTTTGCCTTGAGGCTGAAGAGAGAGTTTCTGAGCGCAGGGGATTGGGTTTGCAGAGAAAATAGTCACCTGTTGGAACAGCGAGAGTTCTGTGAGAGACGATTCATTTTTATTATTATTGCTATTCTTAGTTACTCTTGCTATGCTTAGTTGTTCTTGGCAGCTGTTGTGTGTTTGTGACTTCCAGTTTCTTTTGTACAATAAACTCGTTTTAAAACATAGTGTCAGAGAGCATAAGATTTCAGTCTGCCAGTAACTGAAGTTATTCAGATAAGTAATTTCTCTATATGGTAGAGGACTTCTCCTGTTTCACCCAGATATTGCATGCAGATAATTTTTTGTGCCGTGTTTTAGAGCTTGCTCTTGTTAAGTAACCTAAGAACAGCAAGAAATCATCTAAAACTTCTCGTTAAAAATTGTTCTGTGCTTTTTTTCCTGATTTTTTTTTTTCCCTTTTGCTTTCTGACGGTGCTTCCCTCCTTTCCCTTCCAGAATGTGAAAGTTGTTCTCTCTGCTTTTGGTTAATGTGTGTCAAACAATACTTAACCCTGCCTGCTTTAAGTTACATTCCCCCATCCAGTGAACACCGCTGATTTTTATTTTGCTTAAGAGAAGATTATACACCCAAGAGATACTCCTTTTGCAACTGTTTAAAGCCTGAGGATCTTAATGAATATCAAGAACGACTCCAGAGAGATTTCCTTCAAAATACTTCTGTCCTTTTATAGTTCAGTCCAACACTCTGAATGGCCTTGTATGAGGTAGGTGTTGTCTCAGCTTCTGCATTGCCTCATGAAGCAGATTGAGAAGCTTGGCTTGGATCAACAGGCCCGTAAAGCCTTGTTTCTCCACAAGGCTTCTCCCAGCAGTGCTAGATTGAACCATATGGTTAGATGTGGGATTGACCTGTGGAGAAGCGGGATCGGCCACACCATCTTTTCATCACCCCTCTTCTTCGGCAGGACAGTTTTCATCACCTAGACGTAGCCTTAAGCAAGTTAAAAGTCATTGAAGAAGCCAGAACTGAATCCCACTTCCATGGGGTCGTGGACTTGTCCTTCATGAGGGTAGTCTAGATGTAAACGTGTAACTGTAGGATTTTTTTTTCCAGGTTTTAGGAGAAAAATTCACTTTGCAGCTCTCTGCAGCTGTATGTGTTAGTGCCCCGTCCTACACAGCACTGGGAGTAAGGTCACCAGGGCAGGTGGCTTTCAAGGCGCTGCGTCAGTGGAATTTTTCATGTGCCTATAAAACCATACTTGATTCCTGCAGGAAGGTTTCTTTTTTCTGATTTTCTTTGAATCCTGCTGCAGTGAGAGTTCCTTGATACTTTGTAAGAGCCATTTTTGTTAAAATTGGTAGAGGAAACTACTGTTGCAGCTGGGGAAACTGATCTTTAATGCTGCAGCTTATGTCAGACTTCAAGCATTTTAAGATACGGAAGCAGTGATTTACTCATTCTGGCTTTAAAATTGTTTCATTCCTGATAATACTTTGAGTGCTTCCAAAGCTTTTAAGGCAACTCCGTGTTCACTGGGAATTTTCACATGTAGCATGAGAAAGAAAATGCTTTATTTGGAGTCACTGCAGACGCCGCTCTGTGCCCTTTGCTTGTGTTGAGGCACCTCACAGCGGTCACCAGCAAGGGAGACACAGTGGCCATCAAACAGATGCACCAGGTAGCCCGGATCCTTCTCAGCTTCCTCCCTTCTTCAGTTTAGGCAGCCAATACTTTTACTGCTGTTGGTGCATCTTCATTTCACTCTCACAGAAGGTCCTGGGAGGGATGGGGCAGGACGGAGCGCTGCGATGGGACCAGTGTAGCCGAGGCGGTTTTACCAACATGACCAGCTCCGCTCCTCGTGCGGGACGCCCTGGCCACGGCGCTGGGCTGCAGAGGCAGTTCCTGGGTCTGCAGCCTGTGTCACAGCCAAGGTGCCGGAGGGCTGCGGAGCCGAGCGCGTCCTTCCCGCATCAGGGCTGGGCAGGCGCCCCAGCAGGCACCCAGACCCTGCTTAGCACTTGCGGCAGCTAAACAGGGGATGTTCTCGGGGACATCGTAGAAAGCGGGGTCGTCCTTCCTCCTTGAACGCTTTGTGTTTGCTGGACCGTGTTTTTGAACACGAGGAGCTGGCATGCGAGCTTGCCAGCGAGCAGCAGTGTCGGCTGTGCAGAGGGAGCTGAAAAGCGTCGTGTTCCCTCACCCCGGTTTCGGGTGATTCCCGGGTTGATTCACAAAGGCCGTCGCGAGGTCAGCGCTCTGGCTTCCTGCAGGCAGGGCGCCTGCTGAGGACGCTGGTTCTCTAAGGGCAGCTGGGAGCACCGTTTCATCCCTCTGTCCGTTCCAGCTCTGTCTGGTCATGGGCCTGTGCTGTTGTGGATGTTTTTATTGTTCCTCTTATGCTTGAACCTTTTCTGATGGTCCACAGATTAGGATTTTTCCCTGATGTTCTTTGCTTTTCTCTACAGTTTTCTTCACACCATGGGATCTTATTTATTTCAATTTGTTTATTTATTTATTTTTGTAGATTCTGTTTTCTTTTGAATTATTTCACTGAATTGCATTGCTCTTTCACCCATGGTTATTCTCTCTCTTATTTCTCTATTTTCTTTATCTGTTTAAAAGTACTCGAAAGAATCTCCAATCCACTATTTATATTTTTTCATGAATCAGTTTTGCTTATGTCCTTCGATGTAGGGGACCAAGTTATTTAGTATCATCAGCTACATGAATTGAGAGCATTTTGTCATACTTGTTGTCTTGTTCTGTATCCTCTTTTGTACTGCTTGTGGGGTACATAAGCAGCTGGAAAAAAAAAGTCTCCCTTTTTGCCCTGCTGGTTCTGTGTACTCACAGCGTGCTCAATTTGAACCACATCTCTCTTTATTAGCACTCTTCCTTTCTGTTCTTCTTTGTTAGTTCAATATCTTCCTCACTGATTCAACAATGGGGATTAACCTTTTGCCATCCTGCTAGATTTTTGCTGTCTCTGCTGCTGCAAGTTTCTATCAGCCTCACGCTAATCATGGATCCAGCAGCTTTTCTTCAGTGCTCGGTGCCTTTGCTAACTCTGCCAATTGAAAAGACCTCTCAAGTGTATGACAAGGACTTTTTTTTCCTTCCAAGATCATCAGAGTCTTCTGTACTGTGCAGTTTCTTATGAGGGTAAGAGTCAGTCGTTTGAGTATTTTCCTCACACAACTTGACAAATTCTGTCCAAAACATAGTTTTACTGCAAGTAATGAACACACCACTACTTTATTGTGTACCTTGCTGAGTTGTTGATGATGATTCTTTGCATTCTCGGGATGCTCAGAGTCTGTATTGACAGCTGGTTGCTACCAATATATCAGGTTATATCAGTGAGTTCTGCTCCCATTGGCTTTTTCTTAGCTTTTCTTGATGTCTTGTCTCTTGCCCGCCTGTTTGCAGGAGTGCAAAATTGGTGACACGAAGTCGTCACTGGCTACAAACGACTTGCTCACTCTTCATTAGCGCTGTTACTGAGCTGGGTTTGTATCATCTCTTCTGCAGCGCTTTGTGGACTCACCCCAACACTTAGTGTTCTTAAGTCATTATTTTTTTCCAGTTGAAAACTTGAATTTTATTCATTTCTTCAGTAAGAAAGTTTTACATATCCAAAACAAGTCCCAGTAAGTATTTTGTCTTTATTCATGAGTTGTACTTAAAAGTGAAGGAAGGGATTTTTTTCTCAAGTAGTTCCAGGTTTCCATGCCCTGGTGATAGGCAGCAGATCTTACGAGCTGTGTATCAAGCTCATCTTGTGTACAGGCGTCACAAAACACACGGGGGAGCGGGCTGAGAGGAGGAGAGCGCCAGGAGTGGTTCAGGAACAGGAGAAGGCCATTTGGCCCAAATTGTGTCTGGGAGTTACTACTTTTGGGAACTGCAGGAGTCCTAGAAGTCATCGGGTTGGCCATGAAATACTGCTCTTGCTCAAATGCAGTGCAGAGAACAAAAAGAAACACAAAACATGGAATTCTCTCTGCTTCTAATGAGCATTAAAGCGCAGCATCTGCCACTTTGCCCAGTGGAACATCCTGCTCTGATACTCTCCGAGTTAATAGGGGAAATTTTGTAACATGCGGAGAGCAAGTAGCAAGAACTGAACTTTTTTGGAAGAAAAGAAATAAAAAGATACGTTTCTAGTACTTTGGTAAGCTATCTTACTTGAAGTGTTAACGGAAAGCAGTTTCTTACAGGCAGCCAATGAAAACCTGACCATTGTCTGAACTTGTTAACAATATGTGATTTCTGGTTAGGGAATAAACTTTTAGTGAAAATATTTTTTGTCTACTTCAAAGCAATAGAGCAGTTGTAGGGATGTCTTACTTTAGAATAATCTGAGAAATATTTTGTAACACAAAGTTGATCACATCTGATTTCCTTGTTTGAGATTAAATTGCCAACATAAGTTTCAGTAGGTTTCAGTAATTACTTTTGCAAATATATATCACAATTTGAAAAAAAAAAATCAGTTGAATAAGAAACTGAACTGTGTAAAGGAGTTTGATTAGACAGTGGTATCTCTGGTAAGGAACCATTTACAGCTTTGATGGAAACAATTTTTCAGTGGCAGTGTGTCAAGCCTGAGTCATGTTTTTCTCATTTACCTACTTAATCTCCTTCGGTACTTCTAAGCTGCTGATTGACTGACAAAGTAGTGGCTTAAGCCTCCCCTCTTTTCAGCCCTTTACCTTCATGAAAGAGCTTAGTAACTTATTTTTGTTAGCCCCAAGGCAACGTGGTTTACGTGCCTGTCACCTGGAGCAGGATGATGTGCTGAGCTCCACGTGCAGCCCGTGAGCGCTGCAGTCCAGCCCTCCCGTCGAGATCCACCTGCTGCCTCGCTGGCGTCTTTGAATGGTTGCACTTGAATGACCTGTGCTAGAAAGTAAAGACCTCAATTCTCTCTGTGTTTTTCCAGCTTTGGCTTCTTTGTTTGCAATTTCTGGAGCTACTGAGCTAATTAGTTGTCAAATTGAACCTTTCTGGCACGTCCTGTATGGATAAATTTTGAGGTGTCTGTAGAAATTTGGCTTTATTTCTTTGTGTCAGTGCTGCTTGGAATTGCTCTTGAAGATTATTCTCTCTTCTCCCTTCTCCGAGGATTGTGAAAGCAGATGAGGTCACCTTTTTAAAAGCTTAGAGATATGACTGTGTCTTATGTAGTGTAGGGTAGATACACGTTTTGTGGGTCTCTGGAATTTTGCATGTCTACTGCATGCAAATTTGCATTTGCAATTTTGGATTCAGATTCCTGAGGTGACTCATCTGGCATCAAATCTGCTTCTGAATTAATTCACAAAACCTTTAATTTAAGTGAGGCAGGAACTAACCTCAAAACATTTCACCAAAAATAATTTAATTGAGAATTTAATTGAGCAGTTTCCTTTAAAACAAGTGATTTGCAACACTCATTTGTTCTGTGAGCAAAATATGACACCTTTTCCAATTTTTCAGCAGGGCATAGAAAGAAGCTTTAGATCTCTTCTTTGCACTGACTGTTGGATTATGATAGTAAAGAATCCATATTACTGGATTTCTGACAGGGCTTGCTCCCTGTTATAGTAGAGTAATAGAAAAAAAGAGAATATTATCCCCCAGTTTGGTGGAGGGTTGGCTCATCCTGTCAGTCAGGAACTTTCTCTTTTCTTGATCATCACCTTCACTTTCTGAACAGCGATGACTAGAGACAAACAGTTTTTACTGCTGTGTAACATAATGGCCATTTATACAAAGCAACCTGATTTTTCCCCGTTGGCTGTGGGTTATAAATGTGTAGAGAAGTGCTGCAAAGCCTGGCTGGCTCAGTTTTTGCCACGGTGTACTGACTTCTGTTATATGCTGGGTTTCTGCTGGCATTGGAATTGCCAGGTAGTTGGTAATCTCATTATCCCCCGTGTCATTTCAGAGCGGGGTTTGCAAGGAGGCGTCTCAATCCCAGCTGAGTGGCTCTCCCTGCCCAAGGGAAGCAGCATTTGCCCTGGGCAGGGCCTTTCTCTTCTGAGGCCTTTCCTGAAGGCCCTTTCTGCTTGTTTCTGCCTCTGCTTCCATGTGCTCCAGTATCAGTGAGACAACACCAAGCCCTGTAGAAGAGGGAGCTCTCTTTCTTGCTCTTAGTTCAGCATGGGTATCGTTGCAGTCTCTCCCTTAGGAACTCTCTTACATTCCTCTCGCTGAAGTTCCTGCTTGATTCGAGTGGTTGTGCAGCATACGTGGGACCAGGCCACCATCCTTCTGTTGGGGAGGAATATCTGTCTCCTTTCCCGGGGGATTATTCGGTTTCAGAGCCTGCAGGAGGATGCACTACCTCCTGACGTGCTCCTTTTGCAGAGCTTTCCTTGCTGCCTTGCTGTTGCCACAGAAGGAAGAATTACATTTCCTAGGGTCGATACCTTTCACTGCCCAGCAAGTTTGTCTTGGTGCAGGTTTTCAGGCTGTCCTCCGTGCGCAACGTTAGTCCGTGTCCTCTCCGTGGAGCCTCTCCGTTCCCCGTCTTTCCTTCGCAGGCAGCCGGGGGAGCGGGTTCGCGGTGGCGCTTTCCTCCTGTCCGCAGCGCATCGCAGGGTGTTGCTGGCTCTCGAGATCCTGTTCTGCCAGGTTTAGCGAGAGCTGCGACCGCTTGCTTGTCACGGGCGGGTGTGCCAGTGCTCGCTGAGGAGCGTTCAGCCTGTGCTATGCTGCCTGCGGCACCGCGAGTTGTCCCGGCCGACCCCGATGCGGATGCCTCCCTGTTGAGCGCCCACGTAACGCAGGGTCCTCTGGCTGTGCTGGCTGGTGACACAGGGTCCCTCTGGCTGTGCTGGCTGCCGACACAGCGCGTTTCGTTGGAGCACGTGCGCGAGAGCCACTGCGGAGAGCCGAGTTGTCCGAGTTGGAGGCGGCGTGCAGGCTCAGTTTTGAGAGACTCCTGCCTTGCTTCTGCCCCGTCTACAGGTAGGGTAGCTGGATGGGGTGTCTTAGAGCATCTCAAACAACACCAGCAGTCTAGTCTAACAGAGAATATTGAATCCTAAGCTGTGTTTCCTTTGAATGCGGCTGAGGCACCTTGCTGTCCTGATGCCTGTGTTTGGGAACCTCAATTACAGATGCCTTTAATCCTTGACTGAATGCTCAGGCATTGTGATACAGCAGTGGCGTAAGGGGTGGGTTACTGTCCTCATGCAAGATGCATCGTGTGTAGAGTTGGTGTCACCGGTCACACGCATTTCTGTTCATTACCTGTCTTTGGCTACAGTAGTTTAAATAGTTTACTAGATTGAAAATGTTTGCTTTGCTTTCTCCTCTCTCTCTGGCATATATTGTGTATTTCAAACCCTCCTGGATGCAGCCATGTGCCACGTGCTCTAGGTGTCCCTGCTGGAGCAGGGGGCTTTGACTAGATGATCTCTAGAGGTCCCTTCCACCCTCAGCCATTCTGTGATTCTGTGTAATATTATTGCAACTGCTGGGCTGGCTTTTACTGTTTTAGTCCTCTAGTTAACACACAATAGTGTGGCCATTTGGCCTTTTTGTTTATCTTGGAAATCCTGTTTCTTAGTCTTTGATTCTGTAATTTGTTATATGATTTATTCTGTTTTTTATTTGGAAGTTTTCCTTTCTCCTCAAAATTTCAGAATGCCGTTGTTGCAGCAGGGTTAATCTGAGACAGATGTAGACTGTAATCTAATTAATCTAATTAATTTAAAGACTAGTGTGCTTCATGTAGCGTCTTGGCTCAATGTAGCATTGGCAGTGAGGGAACTATTTAGCCTCATGGTGAAAGAAGTCTGAAAGATGGTAGTTTCCAGCTCAGCTGTCTGATCCTTTTTATTTGTTTGTTCTAATATACCTTTTTTTGTGTAGTAATTCAAATGGGAAGATGAGCTGCTTGATATTTGAAGAAGTGACTGAAAATTATTGCAAGATTTCTGCTCTACGAAATATCCTGCTTGTTTTTCCCCCTCAAAGAGAGCGTCCTGCCTCTGTATGGCCACCTTCTTGCCAAGTTTGCAGGGGAAGCTGTTCTTGCTTCTCTGTGGAGTGTTGCTCCATGGATGGCAATAGCATTAACAAAAATAACTGCTGTATTTTCTGATGGGGTTTACTGTTCTGGCCTGGCTTTCTCTGCACTTGCTTGTTTGGGTGCTGGCAAAGGCACCCAAGATGTGAGGCAGGGTACCGTCAGCGAGGGTGTGTTAATTGGGGCCCAGTGAGGCTGGGTGTTCGTGACATTTTCTGAAACCATAACAGTCTGGTAGATTTGATCTGTCGTGAAGTCAAATCTGACTCAAGAGCCATGTTCCTACTGGCTTAGTGAAGTTGCCTTGCAAAAATTTTATATTCTGGTCTGGTCTTGTTTATTGCCTTCAAAATGCAGAAGGAGCTACGTTAGGGGAAACTAGAGTATAAAGTCATTCCCGAGAGGACTGCTTTAGTGCATTGCATACCCAGTTTGTCTATTTTGTGTATTTAAAATGTATAAACGGGACAGATTTTGTTAGTATGGTTAGATAGCCATCTGCTCACTGTTGCTTCAAGTCATGCTCTCACTAAATTGCTACTGTGTGGCTACCTCCTGATTTGATTTTACAGAGCAGGGAAGATTGAATTAGCAGCTGCTGTGAAGGTGAGGGCAGAGCTGGGTGTTTTTCTGTCATCTCCAAGCAAGCTGCTGGATATAGCAATTCCAAAGTAAAGAGAAAACTATGAAGCTCAGCACCTAGGAGCAGCACTCTCTGCATATATATACGTTAAGGCAAAAGTACTCATTTTAAGTGTGAGAAACAGCACAAAAATATGTTTTGTCTTTTGGGAGTTCTGTATGCTTTTCTATAAGTGAATAAAGTAATGTAAGAAAAATAGAGGGCTTAATAGATTTTCTAAGGCTGAAAGCAAAACTGAAGGATCCATAGTTAGGAGATTGTTAACCGTGTTGGTGTGTTAGGATTTGTGGCTTTGGGGAAAAGAATCACAGAGCAAGGGTTGGGCATAGGAGCAGCGGCGCGGTGCTGCCCGCTTGGGCAGCAGCAGGAGCCCTCAGCACCTTCCTCAGTGATGCGGGGGACAGAGTAGGCAGCCACTTGGTACCTGCTGCAAAGCAGGGTCGGAGGAGACTGCAAACATTTTAGACGTGGAATTAGAGTTGAGTGACAAAAACTTGGTTTTATTTTATTTTAAAGGCAATCGAGGGAAGACCAGAGCAGAGCCTCGTTCCTGCGGAGTGTTGGGGTCCATGGAGCAGAACATCAGGTTCTCTCGTTACGGGCCGGCTGCTGTGTGCAAGACTGGGTCAGGGCGCAGGGTTGTAACTGCCCATGTAGCAATGCTGCAGAGCCTGGGATCTGTAATGTGGAAGGGCAGTGGGAAGTAGGTGCCCTGTTAGGATATATAAGCAAAATTATCATGTATAAGATATGTCAGGTAATCTGTTTTACTTGCCAGTGTTGCTAGTTTTTGTAAAGCACCTCACAAGTGATGACTGTGTTATTTGTTATGTACCTGCATGAAAATGAAATGTGTGCATTTAGGTGCGTGACACAGTAGTGCTATGTTTGGAATCGCCCTACTACATGTGAATATTTTCGCATTTCGTACGGATAAAGTTCAGTTTTTCTCTTTAACTGTTCAGGTCATTAGTTTCTCTTACTGTGTGCTGGTTCTTCATGCAACAACCTGTATTTCAAGTCAAATTTTTGCTTTTTAAACTTCTCCACATTGTGAAAGTATATTTAACTTAAACTCCTAATTTCTGCTTTTTGTTCCATCTTGTCCACTTTCTTCTTACTCTGTTATTATTCTATTCATTTGCCATATTGTAAGAAAGATTTCATCTCAGCATTTCATTTATATCTTATATCTTAAAACTTAAGGATATAAAGTGATACATAATCCAGAAAGATGGTTATCTAATGATAATCATTAAAAAATATAAAAATAATTCTTTATGTTGCCTGAGGCTTTTTTAACCTGGCACAGGTGTATTCACATTCAAAATGTTTTTAACTATGAATATAAGTAAATTAATGTTAGTTTTTCCAACTTGCAGGAAATATGAAATGAATATTTGATAGTAATATTTTCACTCTAAAATGTGACATCTTTTTTCTTTTTAGTGTGAGAGAAAAAAATCACAACTTTGTGGGGTTTTTTTGTTAATGAATAAGAAAGTAAATATCCAAAGTATTTAGTGAAACCTCAGATATTTTCTGTACGTAAAATGTTTTCAAATGTGTTAATGTGCTGATACAAAGGTGTTGCATTAAGTATAATGCAACATTAAGTATAATGCAACTGCAGTATATTTAAGTCCTTTTAAGTGCCCATTCTAGGATTTCTGATATACCTATGCAATTTGAAGTTAAATAAAAGCTTTGCTGCATTTCAGAAGTCACTAGAAGTTTTTGAACTACAATGCTGCAATCTTTAAAAAGTTATATTTAGAGACTCAAATTTAAAGGCACGTATGTGCTGAAAACTAGTACCGTGGGACCGTTTATAAAGGTGACTTTATAAAGGAACCAAGCTGGTAGTTGGCAGCAGAACCATAATGATTCCCAACAAATGTCCATGTGACTGCGGTTTAACATACAGAAAAATTCTGCCAGATGCTGTAATATAATAATGTCATAGCTGTGAATGTGGTTAGCTACTTGAAATGAGGCCTGGAGGCCATCCTAAACCTAATCATAATATCCCTAGAAACTGTCCCTTCTTGTATATGCCAAATTTTACAAAAGCGATTCACATAAGAGATTTAAAATTATTTGGCTGTTTAACTGTATGCACTTCTGAACAGCTCAGTAAAATCTCCTTCCCTCCGAGAACTAAGTTTTGTTTTGGAGTAATAAATAATTCTATGCTTGTGACTGAAAGGACTCAGAATGCACTTTTTTTTTTTTCAAAAATATTACAACACTGGCATATACAAAGCATGGAATGAAAAGATTTAGCGTATATGTGTTCTCTCTTTTCTTGTATCGACAGGATGGATTATTTCCTTGGTAATGTGAAAATCTCATTACAGCACTGTCCCCCCTCTCTGTTCTCTAAATATTACTATATTTTTAGGATTGATTACAAAATACCTCTACATCTCATGTGCTTAAGAGCTGGTCCCTGCACTTGTATTTGCTTTCTGGACAAAATTGTCTGTGCAGATCATTTACGAGATTGTTTCCCATCCTTGTAGAGCCTCCTCAGCTTCTTCCTCAGCAGCTGCGCTGCTTGCTGGGGTTTTGATAAAGCAGTGCAGGCTGCTCAAGTGGAGCCACTGGGATATTCTTTAACAAAGTTTTTTGGAGGCCAGAGATACTGACTTGGTCTATATGCGCATGTGTATATAGTTGTGTTGGTTTCAGTAGGATATGTGCGTGTGTATATAGTTGTGTTGGTTTCAGTAAGAGCTCAGTTGCTTTTCTCGGGTTTCTGGAATACCCCTGTCCTACCCTTGTCCCAGCTCTTCCCTGCAGGGATTTGGGAGCAGCAGAGCTGTGCCAGGGTGTATATGTGGTGGAGGAGCATGAGGGAGCCCTGCCCTGGCTCTGCCAGACCAGCTCAGAAACCCTTTGGAAGAGATGGAGAGAGATCATTCGGACCTGGTGCATTCCAGGTGAACACTTGAGGCACTGAATTGCAGGCTAGAATAGGAAATCTATGGTATCCTTCTAGTCACTTCAATGGGGATTGAAGTTTTATTGGTTGTTGACTGGAAGCAGTGGAAACTTAATAATTTCTCAAAATATACTTTTTTCTTCTCTCTATACTTATTATCTTCTTATTCTGACTCTTTTCTAGTTTGAAAACAGGCAGAGTAACAAGGGTTTTTCCATCATGACCTTGTTTGGTATTTTGTCTGCATCTTGCCGTAAAAACGACCGCTCATGCGAAGGCAGCTCCGCGTGGAGAGGCTGGCAAGTGCTAATCTGATCTGCAGAAGATTCATGTGGAATTTTATTCCAGAATGACCATTCTTCCTGCTGTATTTTAGACAGGATTATCCGACAACTAAGCCATGGACCTAGAATGGGGAAGTAGGGTTCCACGTGGGTTGGGTGCTTTGGCAGTGGCTGTATCGCTCTGCCTCTGTTCTACTTCCGTTTGGAGCTGGTGTTTGCAGGGAATCATGTTTCTAGAGAGCTGTGTGACCCACATGTGAAAGACCCCATAGCAAGAAGCGGCGCTGCCGGTAGCCGCTTCCTGTCGCGGCTCAGGACGTGGGGCTGCCCCGCTCACCGTTATCTGTTCTTCGCAGTGACAGACAATGGCACAAGTTAAGATGCAGACCACAGCCAGCCTCTCCGGACCTGCCATGTCCCCGATGGTGCTACCCCTGCCCGTGACGCCGACGGCTCCGTTGGGCCTGCAGCCCTCCCTGAACGGATCTGTTCCCGACTCGGCTGCCGGCTGCGGCAGCCCCAGCGCTGCCCTGGCGGATCCCGCACCCGCCAACAGCTCCCCAGGTAGGTTGGGCCAGGCGTATCCTCCTCGCCATCCAAATCAATCTCTTTGATGACTTACTAGGAAAAAAAAGAAACATCCAAAGGGCAGTGAAACTAAAGAAAGAAAACTCTGTAGAAAAACGTTTTGGTTAACTGTTTACTCAGTCAAGTTTCTTGCGCTGAGGTCAGTTTTGCAGTGAAGTCTTGGTTAATGACAATAAAAGCCCAGAAAGAACATGCCTTTTTTGTCAGATTCTGACTGTATCTTTTATAGGGAAGTTTTAGTTGTGCAGGAAGGTCTCCAAGTGTATTTCTCTTCCCTAGAACAGAATGTTTTCAGACTGCTTGGCAGTATTTGGTGTTTCCTTTGTAGCCTAATAAACGCTGTAGTTCCTATGCTAGCTGGGTATAAAATACAGAACAGTTATCCTAAAAAAGTTAAGCAAGTAATGAAAGTTTGTTTTAGGGATAAGTACGCCTCAGTTGAAGAAATTGAAGTTGAAGAAATAAACAATAGAAGGAAAACAAATAACAAGGACATAAACATGAAGTAAATAATCTCTTTAAGAAAAGCAGAGCAAAATCCTTACAAGGGGTGGAAAGGTGATCTTTGAGAGTTACACTGAGGATGACTGGATTCTTATGAGGGAAATCTAAAGCACTGAGAAGGAGAGAAAAAGCAAATGAGGACCACAGCATTTCGCCTGCTGTATTTATCATGGAACTCTTACGCTACCCACCTTTGCAAAATGTTTAGGATTCATTTGGAAAGAGTAGTTAATTGCTGTAACTGCTCCTACTGACAATAAACTCCAGTAATTTTGTAGACAATGTAGCATATATATGTCCTCCTACATTACCCTGTTTTATAAAGACATTTTGAAAATGATTTTTTGCATGTAATTGAAATGGTCTTGATAAAATGCATACTGTCAAATGATTCATCTATAACTAGTATTTAAGCATTGTGTTTAGCATATTTGCAAAGATTGTTTTTAGACAAAGTATTTTCTCTTTAAGCACTCTACTGCTTTTGCAAAGCTGTGAAGAACACATTTCTCCACAAAAACTTTACAGACTCTTTGTTTACAGCTCCTCTCCAAGATAACATGGCAAACCCCAAAGAGAAAACTCCAATGTGTCTGGTAAATGAGTTAGCCCGTTTCAATAGAATTCAACCCCAGTATAAACTTCTGAATGAAAGAGGGCCTGCTCATGCCAAGGTAAGGTCACAGTTCCAGGTTATGAGCCATACCTTAAATTCTGAACAGATATCATGGTCTGGGCAAGTGCACTTGTCAAATGCAATCACGTTTCCAGTGTAAGGCATTTCTCTTGTTTCTTTTGCTTTGTTTTTATTACACTTCCAGAAAGAATTTCTGTTGAAGGTCCACAGATCATTTTGTACCATACTTTGACTTCCATCTTTGAGTTTATATTTGTTGGTACTATAAAGACCTCAATGAAGGTCTTTTCAGAGCATCACTGCCCTTGCTGAATCACCATGGAGCTTGCTTTTAAGCTGCATTAATCCTTCTCTCCAGTCTTCCTCTGATAATTAGCTATGAATCTATTTTATGATAGTACAGAATGCTATAGGACTAATTTGTGTCATTTTAAAGTATTTATGTTAATATGATCTTGTGTTCATAGAGTTGATTACTGTTACAATATCTTGGATTTTTGTTGCAGGGTGCAAACTGTGTTATTGCTGTTACCCTTAAAAACCCATGCAGTCAGTTTTCAAAGGTTTACAGTGATAATAAAACCCCTAAAATGACTGTAGTTTCTAGTCAGTTGGCAGTTGATTCTGGTCCATTCTCATATCTGTACATCCAGCTTCAGTTCACATATATATATTAGCATGATCTCAGGTGACAGGGGGCACAGGGGGCTCATGAAAACTATTTTCAAATTTCACTTCAAACTTGCTCCCTAGTTAGGAGCCATCTGAGGAAGAGGGAAAAGAAAAGCCCGAAAAGTGACTGGAGTGAAAATGGTATAATGAATAACTTCTTTACAGTCCCTATTTCGAGAAGGGTGAAATGGAATAAAGCAGGAGGCTCAGGCTGCAGATGAGGAGCAGCAGGCTGCACTAGCAGGGGCTGTTCCCTGCAGCTGGTCCGTGCTTCCCTTTGGCGCACGCTGCTGTCAGCCCGCACAGCGCTCATGTGCAGCACAGGCGCTTACATCCTAGTGCTTTCCCTGGAAATGGTGTCTCTACATTCAAGGCCACTGAGAATCAGCAGGGTCTTCATATCGCTCTGAAGGAAGGGAGACTGAAGCACTCTTCCCCTTCCTGGAAGTGATCAGCACTGCAAGACAGTCGTCTTGATTGGTTTTAGGTTATGCCGTGTTAAATTTGTTGTGTGTTCTTGATTTTTCACTGTTGTGCTCCTTGTTTGCTGTGCTAGTGTTATTCCATTGCTGTGGAGCTGGAGGTGCTTCAGCTGTGCAGAAAGGTGTGTGCTAGGCTGTTCATGTTCCTCAGCAGCAAAGGGGTTGGAGTTGTGCTGTGTTTTGCTTGAAATTCTGCATATAAGAGCTCAGAACTGCTGAAGGGTTAAAATATACTAGTTACTTTAAAACTGGTATATACTAGTTACCTGAAAAATGCCTGTATACTGAATACATGTATACAATGCATGTATAACCAAAACAGGCCTTTGAAAGACAGGTTTCCTGTGTATTTCCTCATTTTTCAGTTATTCAGTTTACCTCTTTTTACGGTTTACATCATGTCCATAGTTATGAGCTCAGCAGACACTTGCTACTCAGAAGAGGGTTGAGTCTGTTTGTGACCTGTGCAACAAATGAGGATAGAAAGAAAGGAAGGGGCTGAAGAATGATATTAAGAGGATTATGCAGACTTGCAATCTTTGACCTGTGGAAGGCAGTGATACAGAAGTTACTCTGACAGCCTTAGCTGTTTTGCAAGCACTGCTGGTGTCTTGGTGCTCTCCTTGGTGGACTGTGTGGAGCAGAGCGAGGTCTCCTTTGGAGGGAACACGCTGGGAAGGATGCGGTGCTGTTGCTGTTGGCCGTGAAGGACTGTCCCGTGGTACTGCTTGTGTTTCCTCCACGTGTTTTGTTCCCTTTCACTAGGGTTTTGTGTGATTTTCAGAGCAGTAATCGACAAGACAACTGTCTATGTCATCACTGCAAATACTAGTGAATTTTTATATCCCGTTTTTTTTTTTTTTTTTTTTTTTCAGGTCTTTTTGTCAAATTTTGAGGATTATGATCAAATGGGAAGCTGGTAACAGTGGAGTGGCTAGAGAAGTAGCACTTACTGGAGGTGCAGCTATGATTTCTAGAAATGTCCCCTTTAGATGGATATTTCATCACAAAAACAGATCACAAAACCTTTGTTACCATAAAGCACATTTTCAAGGGTGTAAGTGATCTTGGTCACTGGTTATGTCAGTGGCACATTAGGAGACAGTCTTAAATAATGTCAAAAGAAGCTACATAATGGTACAAAGAAAAGGAAGAATGTGAAGGGGCCAGCATTTCAAAGGGCTTGGAAGGAGGAGGGAAAATTCAGGAAGAGTGAGGAGAGAATTGCTAGCGCCAAGGGAGACTGCCCTTTCCAAGACAGTGAGGTGAAGGAGCCCAAAGTGTGATAGCGTTTTGTGTTGCTGGTCTCTTGCTATCCTGTAATTAGGTTAGCCTTAAGGAATAAAAGCTTCCTCAGAAAACTTGTGAGAAATACCTCACTGTCAAAACTGTCAAGCTGGGTCTTCCAGAGCTTGAATATTTCATTGATTAGTCCAGACTCTCTTTAGCTAGTTTCATTCCTTTATTTAAATTCTCACCTACTACTGTGTTTTGTTTATTTGTTTTTACAGGTTTTTGTCAGATGGCCTAAGTGAGGAGGTTAGTGCTCAAGCTATAGGGTTTAGGAATAAGCCCTTTGTTGTCTTGATTTCTTGTAGATTACCCTTAAGAGCTAGGGAGAGTTGTAAACATAGGTAGATAAGTAGCCTTTAGTGATGATATTTTTATTGAAATTCAAGATCATCCTTCTCCTATAAAAATGCTACACTGATGCTTTCTTGCAGAATTTGAAATATAAAAACTCCACATCCAGAAATCAAATTTTAGTTCTGTTAGGAAGAAGGATGTGTGCTTATGCTAATTACATAATTATGGGTATTTAGCTCTAATACCCAGCTTAGCATTCAGGTGAGGATAGTGTTTGCCAAAATGCAAAATTTAAAGATTGTTTATCTCTGTTTAGTTCTTCCACCTTGTCCACGGGGAAGCTGTCGTAAAGGCAGGAAAAAAGGGAATGTCAATAGGAAATGTGATCCTGGGAATTGCACTATGATTCTGAAAGATACAGTAGCCTGTGATTAAGATGAAATTATATATTTATAGAATTCAGCTCCTTACAGAGCTGAGTTTGGAGATGAATATGTATTTGTGTTCAAATGCTTATTTGCAAATACATACACTATAAAAATGTGTGTACAGGGAGCTGTTAAAGCTGTCTGTCATGCCTGCCTCTTGATACCTGCTCCTGCATCTAGCAAACTTAACTCACTTGGAGAACTTTAGAGCAAGTAAGTGTCCAAATGAAAATTTTAACTTCTGTGCTACTCACAGTGATAGAGAGATTTCTCTGTTGCTTCCAAGGAAGCTAGTCTGGTGTTTGATGTTGCTATATCTTAGTTTACCATATGCATCTGACAGTTAAACCTTGTTTTACATATGTGAGACTCATATTTGTAAGAAATACCAAGTTCTTCATCTTTTTTTACTTGTCTGTTCCTGTTAAATGCTCAAGTTTAAATGAAACATGAGTATATGCAGCACATGTACTCTATTTAGTATCTTAAATATGCTTTACTGTTTATCTTCCTAACGCAGCATTGGTACTGCTTGGAATAATCCTTAACTATAGATTTAAAAGTATATACAGTTTATAAGTATAAACAGTCAGTTTCTGTCCTCTGGATTATGATGGTTCCTGTCTTCACTATAGAGTCCACGTTAAGAGAGTAATACTTTTTTTTTCCTTTCATGCTTTAACTTGTTGTGACTCTGCCCTAACAATGTGTGTTACTTTCAGAAATGAGACTGTGATACAAATCCTTTCACTGTGTATAAACATTTGGACCAAGTTGCCCCCTTTTTGGAAGAGTGTGTAGTCACTGATAGCCATTTAGACTTGTTATGAAATCCCATTCTTCTATTTTTGTAGCATGGTGCAGGCAAAAATGACTAGATTTGGTCAAATGTGTGAAGAAACGTGGTCTTAAGTGACACGTATACGGTCTTCCAAGAGCAAAGGACCAGTTTGCACTTGGCTGGAATAATACTCTCTTTGACAGGGGATGTCACATTATGCTATTTGACTTTGTCATTTAAAGGGCCATATGTTGCCCACTGATAAGGACTCTCTAATCTCTGTAAGAATCAACTGTGTGAGAATCAAATATTCAATCTGAGAGTTGAACTGAGTATAATGAAAGGGGAGAGTTTCTCTTCAGGAACGTAAGTTTTTACCCAGTTTGGTTTAACAGTGATAATCTTGCCAGTTTTTACCTGTTCTTTGTCTTTGAAGATGTTCACAGTGCAGCTGACTCTTGGAGAGCAGACATGGGAGGCTGAAGGAAGCAGTATTAAAAAGGCCCAACATGCTGCTGCTAGCAAAGCACTGAGTGAAACCACCCTTCCCAAACCAACTCCTAGACCACCCAAAAATAATGTTAATAATAATCCAGGTATGACATTTTCCTGTGCATAATAACTCTTGTTGGAGTATGTAACTCAGTGGAGTATTAGTCCAGTAACAGATATTCCTGACTAGATATAGGTAAATATGGCAGGTGAGAATCAACACAACTGTCTTCCAGGTGTGATAATATAAGAACCTACTGTGGGTTAGCCCAGTATAAGTTCTAATGCAGCATATCTGAAACAGTTGAACCAGAAGTGAATGTGATTATTTACCTAAGACTTGATGATTGACAGTAGACAGTGAGACAAAATGAGATTGAAATAGCCATAGTAAAATACTGGGGTTTTTTTCAGAGTGATTTTCGCTGATTTTGGTGAAAGGGCCAAATTTTACCTGGTCTACTCCTGTGAAATTACATCTCTGGTACAAATAAAAAGGTCTGGTATGGGAACTTTCACAGATACTCCTTGTATAATGGATTTTACTTCACAGCAGCTTAAAATAAACCAACAAACATCTTTGGAATCTTTATTATTTGAACAACTGAAAGAGCATGTTGGAGTTTGGCATCTTCCTTTTGAGATATTTATTACCTCTGAGTTGCCTTCTCTGCATGCGGCACCTTTTGAGTGCAAAGTCAGTCTTGCGCTCAGTGAGTTTTCTGTTTCGTTTGATGAAATAAAGAGCTATTTTTTTTATTCCTGATTTTATTTCACACACATATTAAAAAAAAGCAGACTCATGAGGTGGGGAAAAAGTAAGTTTCATCATTTTCCTTTTTTTCCCACTTTTTCCTCTCTGCCCCCCCCTCCCCACCCACACCTCCTTCTTTTAAAGTTTCTTTCAGGCACTTCCTGAGAGAGGATTCTTTTTGCAGTTCAAAGAGCTGGGCAAGCTTTCCTCTAGAGCAGCATATCGATATTATCTGAGCAAATAACAAAATAAATCACTTTTGACTTTTCAATTAGAAATGTATCACAAAACACTATAATTGGCTTTAGGATAGATTTTTTTTTTGTTCATGCTCAAGTATCTTGTCATCAAATGCCATTTTCATTTTTGTTATATTGCTGAATTCATAGTCTTTTCTTTTTTTTTAGCCTTTTTCCTCAGAAACATACCAAAGCTGTAGTTGCTGAATGTTTTCACCTGAATATAAAATTTTCATCATTTGGCATATATGAAGATTTAGTGGCAGACTGCCGCATTTGTGATAGCCCTTTAAGACTAGATTCCTTTGAAAATTCTGTAATAGTTTGAGCGAGTTGAACTACTTTCACTGGAATGCATTTATGCATTTAGCTCATTGGGCGTTTTCTCACAGCAGCAGAAGGGAGAATACCATAGTTGAACATTTTTTAATGAAAAAGTATAAATGTGATATATTAAAGAAATACAAACCTTTTATTTATTTTATTAAGGGGTTAAGATGAAGCTATAATGTAGCTTCGTGATTGGCATTTTGGAGACTGTGTCAACAGGCAAAAGTGTAATGGTTTTTCTGTTTTGCATTCTGTCCCCAGTAGGTGGCTGTAGTTGCACTGATTTCCAACAGTTAACACTTCCAGTTTGTTAGATCATTCCAGTTCATTAGGTTTTAGTCATAATCTTAATTTTTCTTATTTCAGTACATATATGCTTTATTTGTATTTTTACTTAATGGTATTCCATGGGAAGAAATATTGCACTCTTAAACAGTTTCAGAAAGTATAACCTTATGTGCCAGATACTGGAACATACTGGAAAAGGAAAAGAATAACGAGTTCACTTATAGTATGGGGTCTTTCTTTCATCTATGAACGTTAATCTACAGAAATCGCAAAGGGAATACACTAAGATGACTATTTAAATGCTCTTTTTCATTGTGATTAAGTTGGTATCTGTATTCTGATAGGAAAACAGACGGCATAGTAGTGAGAGAGCAAAAAAGATCATGCAAGTTTGCTACAGTTTTCTTTAGTAACACTATATATGTGTTTTGCAGGATTTATATTTGAAGTGTTGTACCTATATTCTTATTTTTTTCCAGGCAGTATAACTCCAACAGTGGAGCTGAATGGTCTGGCTATGAAAAGAGGAGAGCCTGCCATCTACAGGCCATTAGATCCAAAGCCCATCCCTAATTATAGAGCAAATTATAATTTTCGGGGCATGTACAATCAGAGGTTTGTATTTTTCTCTTATTTGCTATTCTCTCTCCTTTTTCTATTAATGTGTATTCATTCTTTATGAACATCATAGATTGTTTCAGTGTAAAATAAACTTTTTTTTTAATAAGGAGGGTCTGAGCAACCTCATTTAGAAATTCACATAACCAGCTTCTTAAAGAAGGCAGATGCCATGAGCATGTTAAAAGGGATAAAACTTGTTTTTGTTTAGCTTTTAATGTGCAGTCATGACAACAAGAAGGCAGAGTATTATCTTCAGAGAAAGTTTTTTTTCTTTTCTTTGCTGATATTTTATGTCATATGATTAGAATCTGTAGCATTAAAATGAAGCACTCATTTCTTGGAAGTCAGGGATAAAATTATAGAATTAGCGCAAGGCTGCATTTTGACGCCAGTCTTGAAACCATTCTCAGGTTGTACCATTGTTAAGTTATAAAAACTTCCAAGTTCAAGTTTCTCAGTTCTGTATTACCTCAATATGTGATTTACAGAGATCCTTTACTTCACAGTTTTAAGATCTATATTCAGAGCCATCCATTGATGTTGTAATGACTGTAAATACTTGGGGTGATCTTTCAGAAGATAATATTGGTAATTTTGCTTTTAAACATACAACTTGTATGTTTAAAAACCTTAAAAAAAAAGAAAAAGAAAAAAGAAAATATTGAGCGAGAGGAGCTGTTTTGGTAACTGACCAACCAAATATATTGTTCTTCAATATGTTTCACAAACATCTTTGTGCTTAGTATTTGTTCAATTTCAGTGTAGACAAAAAAGCTGTTCATCATGAATCTAGGTATAAGTTGTAAAACGTAACAGTCAAAGAGAAGCTCAAGGTAATATATGTATTACTTGTAATCCCAAAGGATCCTTTCTCTAGAATAGTTTTTTTTTTTCCCATTTTTTTTCTTATTTTACCCAGAGGAACTATATTAGATGAGCTCTTTTGAATTCGAGCTAAAACACAAAAGTGATCCAAAGTACATTCTGTAAAATAGAAAAAAAAAGACAAAAACTGCTCAAAATCCTCTTTTTCACTGCAATTCACTGGAAAAAATGCTACTTTTCCTATAAAGGGTTTGTTTTAACAGATTTCCTATTATTTTTTATACACTTAATAATTGCTAAAAAGGGTAAGGTAGCACTCCTTGAAGAAGTGTTTTAGTTCCAAAATTATTATCCTTTTAGGGTTTGAATTTATAGTAATGTTTAAAAAGTTAAGGAACTTGAAAATGCAGCATTTCATAATTGTGTAAGGAAAATATTTCAGGTGACTTCATCTAATTTTACTTTCTCCACAGGTTTTTAAGTCATAGTAGGTTTTGGGTTTGGTCATTTAATATTGAGTTTGTTTAAAATTGATATCTAGAACTCTTAAAAAATAAAATTGTCAAGACGACTGTTTCATAACTTTACAGAATAGTATCTGATTACTGTATTACTTGGGTTATAATTCTAGTCACTGCTTGTCTCCCTTTACATATATGATGTGCTCAGGGGGCTGGCTATGGTTCCGGAAATAAGTTTTGTTAATTTTTAGAATTACACCTGGTAAAATTGCTTTTAAAAAGAGATTAATTTGACGAGTCAAGGCTGGAAGAAGTACAAGGTAGCAAAAAACAAACTGGAATTCCAGAATCTGGATTGATTTGCTGAAAGTCTTCATCAAAACAGAACCCCGAGACACTTTGGAGCTGCTAACTTCCAAAACGTTCTTCCTTTCATAGCAAATGAGAGTACAGCGAGCGCAGTCTCCATGTTCATTGCTGTCTTGAGCTGAGTTCCCATGTTAAGGTAAAGCAGTACAGGAGCATTGATCTCCCTAGGTGCACGAGGTAGCAAGGTATTTATTTTATTTTTCTGTTCACATAACAAGTAGAATGGGACAGAAGGCCAGGATCTCTGCATGCCAGCTATACTGCAATGCAGTTGCCTGTGCGAGATGACTAATAATTTCCTGTGGGTAGTAAATTAGTAAGTAACTACACCTAAGTATTCAGTAACTAGATAAATCTATACAGATACGTACAGTCTACCCCCTCATACATGTACGCTAGCTCACTAATACTAAAGAATAAACAATAATGATGCCACCTCGTAGTATTTTTTTATAACTACTGCTGTGTTGGAAGTGTTTCTTAATCACCTCTTGCCTACCCTCACTCGAGATAACGTTTCAAGACGGAGTCTGGCTCTATTGTAGTAAGCTAAGCCCAGTCCCAGGTGTGAAGCACATGTTGAAGAATTATATCATTTTCTAATAATACGATATATCTTATGTTTATTACTTCTAAAAATAACTTATCGCCATATTGTAGGCAGCATTTGCTTACTAATTTTTAGCAATAGCGTACTGGCGTAGAAGTGCTGGAGTTCCCAAGTCAATGCAGACTTTTAGGGTCTACTTAAAAACAAGAGTAGAAAAAGAACATAAGTAATGTGCTGTGGTCAGGATGTTCTTTTTATCAGTTTCTGGCTGTAGATTGAGGAAATAACTTTGATATTAAAACAGTTTCTAAATATGCTAAATAAGTTGGAATCCATTTGTTTTTCTTTTATATGATGATTAATTTCTTGTTATTAATCTCTGTTTAAAAATATGTGTTTTTTAAAGAGATAAAGATTAGGAGGTTTTGTAGGAACTTTGATTCTGGCAAGATGAATGACTCGAGCGGGAAATGGGGGGA
>JAWLRI010000963.1:2791109-2816879 GCA_034781795.1 Crypturellus tataupa | reverse complement strand
AAAGAGATAAAGATTAGGAGGTTTTGTAGGAACTTTGATTCTGGCAAGATGAATGACTCGAGCGGGAAATGGGGGGAAAAGAAGAGTATGAAGTTCACCCCAGGGCATCTCTTTAGACCGGCTAAGTCTGATGTTTCAAGTGACACAAAAGATCCTTTTTAGCAACTCGTGGAAATGTGTCCTAAGAGTTACTATTTGCA
This sequence comes from Crypturellus tataupa, assembly GCA_034781795.1. Lineage (NCBI taxonomy): Eukaryota > Metazoa > Chordata > Aves > Tinamiformes > Tinamidae > Crypturellus > Crypturellus tataupa. The sequence goes on along the minus strand of JAWLRI010000963.1, from coordinate 2,816,679 downwards.
TGCAAAGTTGAGAGCTGGTTTCTGCGTGAGCCAAAGATAATTCATGTTTAGGTGACTTCAATTTCTGTTCCTCAACCTTGGGTCCCTGCAGTATTCCTGGCTTCAGCCCTGGGAGCTGAGCTGCTTGGAAAAGAAATATTTTTCTGCAGGGGGAGAGGAAAGGAGAAATTACTTTCTGACTAACATCTATTGTCAGCCCTTCACCTAGAGCTGGCAGCATAGAGGGGACAGGACTGCGTGCTTGGGAGTTAAGGGCAGTTAGACTTGAGAAGTCCATAGCTGATTGCATATGTTGACACTAAAGGTGGAAACTACCCAAACACACGTTGCAGGTGAAGGCAGCTCTGGCTAAATCTCTCCTTGCGCTAAGTCAGGAAGTGCAGGGGCAGGTTTGGTCCTCCCTCAAGGACAGTTAAGTAGGCAAAATGCTTGGGAAAATGCCTTTACTCACGTCAACCAACACAGGAGGCTGGTCAGAGCATTGCGCCGTGGTCATTGCACTGCGTCTCCAGCAGAGGTGATGCAGCCTGCCTGCTGCTGTGCACAGCCACCTTGGCGCTCTGGCGGCCTGGTGCACTGAGTGTTGCGGGTTTTGTCACCATACAGATACTTCTTAAAATCTTCTTACGTCTGGTGAGACATTGTCATTGATTCTTCTCCAGATTTTTCTTTATTCAGTTAGAATCCGTACAAGTCTGGCGTACAAGGAGTGTGATAGTCTTTGATAAGGCAGAACTCTTAGAAATTGCTGTATACTCTGTTAGATAGTTTTTGATTCAGTCAGTTCACTACTGAAGGAGGTTAAAGTAGAAGGTTCTTGAAAATCAAAATTTCACTAGTTATACCATGGCCTCTTAAAGTTTGATCCGGAATTCTGGACCACTTTGTAGCCTTTCAGTATAAAGAATACACGTTATAGGAAAACCAGTGCTGGTAAGATGCATTTTAAAGTTTTTTTTTGTTTGTTTGTTTTTTGTTTTTTTTTTGTATATAGGTGGTTCTTTTCAATTCTAATTGAATATAAAATATCCAGTCAGTGCTCACTGAGGATAAGGCAAAGTAACAAACTGCCTGTAGGGAATGAAGTGCTGATGTTTTCAGAAGCATTTTGTTAACTGGTTTGAGTTGCATTTCATGCGCTTGTCAGCACCTTTGGCACGATCTGGTAGAACTGGCAAGCTGCTTGGAAGAGGGCAGGCTCTGAAACATTAGGTCAAGACTGCAAAATACTGGCAGAACTGAGGATGAAACCTGTGTCTGCTACTCATCTCTGCAGCCAGCGCTAGAGCCCTCACATCCCTGAATGTGGCTTCAATGTTGGCTTCAAGTGTGTGGCAAAACAAAGACCTGGCTGTTCAAATTAGAACAGTTTAGAAAAGAAAAGCTCTCAGTCCTGACTAGGCATCCAGCGTGCATTGTCCCCACTGAGTGCTTGCTGGTTTTATAACAAGTTATTTTGTCTTCATTTGGAATTGAAAAAAGTCTTTTTTGACATTTAATTGTCCTGCAGGATTTTCAATTATAGAATATCCATAAGTGACAAAAAGAGACATGATATCCTACAAGCTTAACCAAACCATGTGCTTTCAACCAGGAAAGAAAATCAGTAGAAACCAAACACCAGCTTTTGATGTGTGAGTGTAGAAAGTGATGTCAAAGGGATTACAACCCGTGTCTTTTGGGAGAATTCATAAGTCGCATGCTTTTATATAATAATTCCTTAAAACTGTCTCACCACAATTTAGAGATCTTGAAAAACCTTTATTAAAGAAAAAAAAACTTTCAAAATTAAAAACACTTGTGAAGTGTAGGAACAAAGGAAATACACAGCAATGACAAGTTGAAGGATGGGAGTAAAATAATTAAAGGAGATTCTTCCTTGGTTTTGAAGAATTTGATATGGTGTGATAATTCTATAAGCTTATGTCATGCAAAGTGGTAATGTCCTTGGAATAAGTTGTGGCTTCTGTGCTTTTTGACAGTTCCTGCTTCAGAGCATTCATATTGTACAGGATTGTGTGTGTATTGTGAACTGCAGACTTAGGAGGAGGTTATTACCTTTCTCTTCAGTGCAGAGGGGAGAGTGCACAGAGTGCCAATGCTTTTCTTTCTCCTCATAACCCTGTCATTCTGATCCTGCGTTTCTTTGATGTTAGTGAGTGTTTCTCTGCAGTGCAGTTTGCAAGACCAAGACTTGAGAGAAATGGAGAAGAAGCAGATTTGGCCTCTTCTGCAGCCAACCACAAAGCACCGGGCATCTCCTGAAGTAACCATGTGTTTCCTACCTGTTGCGTATGGAGCTGTGGCAGTGACTGCTTGCTTAGGCTTGGCTTGCTCATGAAGTTAAGCTTATTGACCCAGTGGGCCAGTGCCCTGAATACTGAATCCAACACCAAAAATGAGGTGTATTGACCAAAAATTTAAGGAGCTGCAACAGGCCAGCTACATCTATAACTGTTACCTTCATGTTCTCCAAATGTCATCTAATGAGTGAACAAAAAATAGTATGTGTGATTACTGGATAAATTAGCATAATTGTCAGATTAGTTGAACAAATGATTTTACCGTGAAATGAGACTAGAATGAAGATGAAAGGTTGTTCTATGAATGCTCAGTTAAAGATAAAATACATGTGTCAAAGAACAGTTTTGAGGTTAGTGTTATTTGACTCTTGAGTGGTTAGCAATGCAATCCTAATCCTCACCCAACATCTTTTTTTCTTTTCTTTTTTTTTTTTTTAAAGGTGCATAACCTTGGTGTTTAAAAAAAAAATACAAAGCTAGGCAGTAGTAAAGAAAAAGCAATGATGTTTTCTGATTGGGAGTTGCTCTTTTTCTTGATCTGGAGAAGACAACCTAAAATCTACTATCTCCAAAAGATATACAAACCCAATTTTATAATTTATATTAAAGCTGAAACCCTTTAGCCTTAAAAGGTCTCCTGCTTCTACTGGAGCACCCATTTTTTCTATCCAGAAGGAGAGTTTTCTCTACAAAAAGCTTCATCCATTTTCAGCACAAATAGTCCTTTGGCCAGTGTGAAGGGTTGTTGGATCCATTAGACCTCAGTCTAGATAAGATTGTAGCCCGAAGCGGGTGAAGTTCTGATTATCCTGCAGTCTCTTCTTGAATCCGGAGGTGCAATAAGCCTGTTACCCTTAGCTGCATTCCAGTGACTGTAGGTTACTGCTGGGAAGGGAGATTTTACGTGCGGATGTTCACGCATATGGGTTGTGGCAGGTGCAAAGACACTAAGTTGTCTAAACAGAGGCAGTTTGAGACACTCTAGGGTCTCTGTGACTTCCACATGAAGACCTCAAGGAGACGTTTCGAAGAGTGGCAGCGGAATGCTGGGCAGGATAGAGTGGGCTGTTTCGAAGGTATTCCTATGCTTAGGCAGTTGAGTCAAGCTCTAAAAGTAGGATTCGGATCATCACCCCATTTTAGATGACCCACCTAGACTTGGCCATTCCTTCCATTTGTTGGAAATGTGTGCTTGCCATGAATGAGGTCCGTGTCTCTTGCGGGTGTCTGAGGTGCAGCATCTCAAGTAGGTTAGTTATACATTTGTGTTTAGGCCGCTGGCTGCTTTCTAAGGGTGGGATTCATCTCCCAGCTCAGATGTCTAGATACAGTCTCTGCCTATGCCCTCGAAGCCCTGGCTCCCATTAAAACCAGCGGGTCTGGTCAGGGCACCTGCAACACAGAACGCATGTTGCAAGCCAAGACACCTACGTTTGTTCTTCCATACATCTGCTCTCCAGAGCTTCATGACTATAACGGGAGCTTAGACCACTACACATCAGCTGAATAGCTGATGTCTGAATCTAGAACTGAATTCCAACCTGAGAAATAAGGATGCTGATAATGTAATAATTTTATGAATGCTGTAGTGGAGTCATCTGGCTCTCACAGATGAATATCTCTGATCTGGTTCCTTGCAGATTGTTTAAGTTGACAGGAGAGAAATGGACACTTCCCAGGGTGCTACTTAACCCATCCTATTTAAAATAGACAGGAGGAACAGTTCCCTAAGTGTCTTATGTTAGGTCTGGTCAGTGCTATCCTAGGTGGCTAGGACAGTGACATGAAATTATAGTGTTAGGCTTTGAGATTTGGTGTCCGAAAATACTGTTCAATTTTACTAGTGAGTAAAGAAAGTTCAAATTTCCTCTATTATGCTTGCAGGTACTTCTCAGAGGATGTATTTTTATAAGTCTAAGAATGGATGAACATGACAAAAAGATTAAAATCTCTCCTCTCAGAGAGAAAAGTACCGGAAGAACAAAGTCTTTAGGAGAGCTTGAGTTCTTCTCATATATCTGGTAATTATTATAAGGAGAGGCACGCATGCAGACATTTATACTGTATTGCTTTTGATTTAACCGAGGAGCACTTTTCTGCAAAAGGCTGTGTGGTTGCAGGGCACCAGTGTCCTAAGTCACTGGGGTTCTGAGGCTTGTTGTATTAAGCAAAATCAGAGGAGAACATTCAAGGTCCAGAAGTAGGATGCAGTAACACTGTCATTTTTTTCCTTTTTTTGCCTTATGTCTGCACTTGTCCGTTGCCGACTTAAAGCACAGTGCCTCCCTCCCTCTCAGGACTGAGATGTACAACATCTCTCAGATGAGAAGGAATTTGAGATGGTTTCACTCTCATTTCTATTTAGGGTTTTAAATTTTCATTTTATGGAAGAAGAATGTGAGGACAGATATGCTATTGCTTTAGTTTACTGATTCACTTTGAGAAACCTCCTTTCCGCATTCCTCACCCTGCATCTTTTGGAGAAAAAGCATTTTGGAAGAAACTTAAATTGGTAATAGAAATTAAGAGTTTTATTAAAGTGCATTATTACCTTCTTAATTTTGGTAAACTTTCATTCTGAAGGCTATCTATGAATTGGAGTTAAAATTTAGGGAAGAAAAATATAGTCCCAACAGTGACAGAATTACTGTTCAGAGTAGCAATTTAATTGTGCAGCTGGATACACTTGATAAAGACCATTAGATGGCAGCATGAATTTGTGTTTTGGTATTTGAATTACAGAGCAGAAGCCATCTCTAAAAACTTACGTGTCTTCTATACTATACCTTTTTCATTACTTAAAATGTCATAATTCCAGCATAAAACAATTAAGAACAGATTTCCTGCAGTGTTTTGTCTCTCTATCTTCTTCAGACTTTCTCTGCTTAGAATGAATGGAACTATATTGCAGTAGTTTTAATGCATGTAAAAAGTGCCTGAATTTTAATGCATGTAAAAAGTGCTGGTTTGTCTTCAACGAAAGTCCAAGTATTTGGTTTGAACAAAGAGGTACAACAGGAGCAGTAGGATTCTGGGTTTCACGGTGTCATTTCTCCTAAGCTAATGTCATTTCCTTAAAGACAGGCTGTAACTCAGTCCCCAGCCTGAGGTCTGTTCTTACTAATATTGCTTCCTAGTGGCATGAACAACTATTCACTTGCAGGGAATTGAGCTTCCTGACAGATATTTTATTAGGTTTTGTGGCTTACCAGTTGAGATGGGATTCAGATCGCATCTTAAAGCAAAAAGCTTGAACATTCCGGTATTATTACCCTGAGTAACCCAGACCAGCTTTAGTGCATCAACATTACAGAGCAATAATCCACCCAGAGATTTTTAATGAATTCTTTGTATCCATCTTCTGCATGTTACGTTTCACTTCCCCTGGTCTGTTTGTTCCCAGTCACTGCATGCCTCCCACACAGACATATTGTTATAAGGAAAGTGTTGAGGACAGCTGTGCTAGATTTTTCTTTGCTAGTATTTGTTTCTAGGAAAGGAAAAGGGAGAAAGTCAGTCCATTTCCTGTTGGTTTAAAACAACAGAAACATCTGTGTGTCTTAAGATAGTTTTCCCAAAAGAACAGTGGCAAGGGAGCCTGCAGGTGATGAGCTTTGCCATTGCCAGTAGCTATCAGTTTAGGAGATGGTGAATTAGTATTGTCGGCTCTAAAAAAGAAATTTCCTAAGTCTGTTGGAAAATGACAGAGAATATTTATTTCTGCAATAAAAAAAATGACAGCTAGTATTTAACTTCTACAATGTTCTAAATCATAAAAATACGTAGAGTAGTATCTGGGATCAGAAACCTGCATCCCACTGGGGATTCTCCGAAATCCATTAAGGTTTTTATGAAAGCTTTTTTCTGTGCTCTCCTCATCCTGTTGCGCTGAAGTTCCGCAGTGCTTGCAGACGGGTGTGAGGTGATGCCTTGACACATGAATTGAATCCTTTTGACAAATACACACTGTTGCTGCCATCCACAGCATTAACGGGTGCATTTAATCTTTCAGGCATCAAAAAATATATACTCTTAACTGTATGTACAATATTAACATTGAGAGCTGTTAAAATGTTGTTGCAAGGATAAAATCAAGCTGACAGAATATAGAGCGAACTGTGGATCACGTTCCTGGCACAGTGTTCCTTTGTTGTCCAAGTGAATGAACTTACCTGCTATCGTTAAAACCTTTCTAGCCTCAGCAGTATGTAAATGCTTCATCACTGTTCAAGCATAACATTTTACACCATTGCATTCTTCTAAACCCTCTCTTACTCGAGGCTAAGTAGTTTTGTCACTGACTCTTCGATGTGTTTTTATAGGGGAGCTGCTGAGCCTGTCTACTTTATTCTTCTCTCAATTAATTAGTGTTTTTCTTTGTTCTCCTCAGCGTATAGAGAGCCCCACCCCGGAAGCTGTACACTTTCCTTGATAAACAGATATAGAGGGTCCTCTTCTCTTAGGATTTCCCTTTCTTCTTCTGGCCTTTGGCTCAAATTTTTATTATTTCTCCTGAGGTTTCCATCTGTGAACAGGTATCAAACACCTGTTTGATAGATTCCTTGCTCTGGAGAAGTCACCTTTGCATCTAGATCTTGTCTCCAAATATCGGCCATGACTTGTCTTACTCTGATTGGTCTGGAAAGTGTAAACAGATGAAATACAAATCATCTTCGTCTTTGGTTGTTCTCAGTGTCTCTCCTTCAACCTTTTGCTTCCCCTTGTGACAGTTCCTTTGAATCCCTCTGACTCAAAAATCTTGAGTGCCACCAAGCTACCTCAGGACCTTGTGAATCTTTTTGTGGTTTTGCAACCTTCTGAGCATCCCGCAATTCTTGTTCTGTACCTGATTGTATTAAGGCCGTTTGCAGAGAACATACTGAAGACTAGTGTTGTTGGTATGTATAAGAATAAATCTTGATCCCGAATACTCTTTCTGGACCAGGAATATGCTGGATGTGTTGCATTCCTTCTACAGTTAGGTTTTTGTTCACCCTTAACTTGGTCCTCAGAATGATGATCTGCTGAACTATGGGTATTTCAGCCAAGATACCTGTGAGTTTTGGGGTTCAGTGGAAGCAACCTTAGATCCTGTTATGGCCTTTATGCTCTGAGCCTAAATGTGGTTATTGGTAAATAATTCTTTTCTTCTCCTACTTCTTTAGTAATGACACAGACAAACTTCTGCTACATTTCAAATAACAATGAGAGAGGCTGGCATAGTTGTCCTGATGGAAGCAACTGAGAGACAGTTGGTGGCTAATTTTTAACTTTTTATAACTGGATTAGCCCAGACTAGAATTACATGGAAAAAAACATCTCCCTAGGCCAAATTCCTTCTCTATTAAACTGAAAGTTCTGTCACAGGGTGAAAGTGTTAAATTTTCTCAAGAACATTTTAAAGATTCTTTTATGAAAAATATATAAGGCAATCTAAATATAGAACTTGTCACCAGCAACCGTGATATTACAGTTTCTCTTAATGTCTTTTTGAAGTAGTAATTTTGTGTCTGCTTTCTGTGAAAGAAAGTACAGTTAGCAGCTCTTCAAAAGTGCTAATTCTCAGGATCTTCTGAAGATCTGGTTTTGATGCGAGGATCTTTGTAAAGAGGAATGCCAGTTTGAGTTGGTTATTGTCAGGGAAAGGTCAGACGAACTTAGGGACTCTGCACTTTGACATGAAGATTTGTTTGGATTAATTGTTCCACTGAAATGGAGCTGTGTCCACTAACTGTGTGGTCAAAAGGGAAGTCATTTCTGAAAAAAGCATCTCTTACCATAGAATCTTCTTTTTCCTTGACAAGAGAAGAGTCTAATCAACTTACTCATTTAGATTCAAGTATGACTTTCATGTCACTGAAAAAGTAAGTGAGAGTTCTTAAGGAGATGGATATCAGCAGCTGAGCTGTAGTTCAGTTACGATACCTCTCTGTACTGAATTTGTTTTTCAACTGTCAAAGATTATATTAGGCATTTTGGATATGTGTATGATCAACAGTCCTTGTTAACTCTATTCTCCAAGTCTTCTTAAGCATCCCTGCTTTCTAGAATACAATCCCCCACCATTTTATAAAGATTTTCTGCATTTCCTACTTTCTAGTAAGTATATGATCTTATATTTTGGTGTATTAAGCTAACATGATTAATTTTTTTCCTGTATTAATATGCAGTACTGAATTGCACCCAGTGAGGCAGCTGAGTCAAGTCACTTTGCATCAGTGACCAACACTGTTACACCTTTACTGTTGTCATTGACAGATGTAGTTAGCAAAGATTTCGTATTTACTTGCAGATCACTGCTGCGTATCCAGTACGCCTACCAAAGTTAAAAAATTGAGACCGTTGAAAGAGAAATATTGTATCTACCATTCATGGATAAGCTTTCCTATAAAATACAAGGTTTCTATGCTTCTAGGTAGAAAAGAATAAAAGTTCTGAAAGATTTCACCACTGTTCTTTTTACATTACTACCTTTTCCCCCCCTCCTTCAAAACTACATTTAAGTCGTTAACAAACTTCTTCCTGTTTGAGCAGGTGCAGCTAAGGCTTCCTTTGTAGGGCCATCCATATTACTTTCAGCATGTTGAGAGGATCAATGTAGGGCTCAGTGTACAAAATACACAGTGCTCAGGAGCTGAGAAGAGACTCGTTAAGCCTTAATTAAATGAGATTGTTCAGTCCATGTTCATTGTTTCAATCATTTAATTGCCAAATTTAAAACAAGTTAAATTTTTGACTCAGAGTAATGCAATTTAGTGTGTGTTTGCATTCCCACAGGTCAGAACAGAATGTAGCTCAATATAAACTTAGCTCTATTCAGATGTATTTGGATGATGAGTTAGAATCATTTCAAGTTTTTTATTTTGTTTTGTTTTTGGTGTCTTGCAGTGTAAATAATTCTGGACTTGACAGTAACGTATAAAAGTAAAAAAGTTACTAACATTTATATTACATTATATTAATGGTATAAATATAAGACAATTAGGTGAATGAGGTATTTTATTCTCTCATTTACTTAGTCCCAGGTTGGCAAGTAACAAGTTTCCTTCTGTGTGAGTTTCTTATGCAGAAAGAAAATGACATTTTAGTTAGATATGCAACATTGTTTATGTTCTTTTACTGTAATGGGTATTTGGAAGACATTCTCAGCAACCACTCTGCATGCTTGTAAAGATTAGTGAGTAATACAGTTCATGAGAAATTTTATGAGCTGAAGCAGATAAGGAGTTTGAGATGTTTGTCTTCTAGACGTCTGTTTTAACCTTTAAGTCTGCAGCGTACATCACAGCTTCATTATGATGTCCCTTTTATTCCTATTGTGCTTGTTTTTGTGTTACTGGAAAGAACATTTACTTTATATTTATCTTTTCCATATCCTCTCCCACCCCAACATCTCTATTTCAGCATTGTCCACTTGACATTTTCCAATGACTTGAGCTGTGGAGGCAATGTACTTTTTATGTTCTTATATTATTTTTGCTATTTTTGCAGTCAAGAATAAATTGAAATTGTGTCAGCCATTTCCATTCCTTAGTTATTTGGTTCATAGATAAAAATACTTCTTCAGAGGCATGTAACTTCTTGTTCTATGCTCTTCCCTTGCTTCTGATTATTGTTTTTTCACTTAATTCTTTTCACCTTTGTCCTCTGGAAGGTTCATCCCATGATTTTTTTTTCCTTGGTTCTTTTTCCTTTTATTGCTTCAGTTTTGCTTTCCTCCCATTTTTCTTGCACTATTTTTTTGTCGTTTTATAAGAAGGGATTCAGGCTGGCATTGAGGCAGTTCTGCCATTTGGGAAAGTGCTGGGCTTTAGATCGAACCTGCGAGTAGAGGGAGATGTAGAGGCGGAAGCCGATATCTGAATTTTCTGCCCGTGCAAGCGGCTCCGCACAGTGAGTGCAGCAAAGCCAGCTCAGTATCTATAGTATATTACCTGTTAGGTAATATTAGGTAAACAGGATTACCTGTTAGGTTATCCATGAGTTAAAACGTCCTGTTTATAATTTCTGTAACTTCCTGTTGGTTTCTGTAACTTCCTGTTGGCTGCTTCTGATTGCCTTTGCGGAGCGTTTTTTCCTTGTTGTCAGTGTACAGACTCTTTCCCGTCACAGAGAAGCGGTAAAAAATGTAGCGGTGTCCGCCCAGAGTCAATACTGTGATTTTGATTTCAGTCAAATGTCCTTATTGAGCAATTTGGAATACCGAGATATAATGATGTGGCAATATTATTGTCTTCTCATAACAAGCTCTTCTGGAATGATTCCACATTAGGTAATGTTATGTAAAAGTGAATTCCCATTCCTTCTGTTTTTGCTTAGAAAAGTTTTAAAATGTTTGATACTGTGATAGCAGAAGCATGAGTCAATTTTTGATAAACTTAATCATATTGTATAGAGGAACTCTGTAGCCTCTAATCCAAAATTTTGAAACTAATGGTATGGAGGCAAGGATTTCAAATAGATCTCCCAAGTTGTGTGTGGTAATTACATAACCAGAGGATGGAAAGCTTAGAACCACATAAGGTAAGATTAAAAAGAAAGGAATCGCTGTTAGTGTCATGTAATGTTCACAGACTCAGCACAAAGTTTGAAGGAAAATATAAACTAAGGTGTGGAGATAAATGTAAACCAGGATAAAATTCAACATGAAGTTTCTGTATGCTAAAGGTAGAGTACATCTGACTTATTAACTAGTTACGTGCTAATTCATTTTTTCTGGGATTTTTGTGAGATGACTCGAATTTTGCAGAATTAAGTTAAGCATTTGGTAGCATTTGATAAAAATACTGCTTTTATTAAACTGAAAGTATTGTCTCTTAGTATGAAAATGCAAGATAGGAAAGGAGAAGAAAAATATTTGACTATTAAAAAGCAATCTTGGAGGAATGTCAGTAAGTACAGTTTCTCTTCTGTTTTTAGGCCCAATCTTTTTTGTTATATTGTTAAAGATGTTGGTGCAAAAGGTGGGAACACACTCATAGCATTTATAAAATGTCACATGAACATAGAAAGATTAAGCTATACAGGAAGAGCTGGATAATCCCAAGGGCTGATACGTTAGAAATGGGATGAGATTAAACCTTTCAGTATAAAATGCAATGCACTTTATATGCTGCATAGCTACTAGTTGGAAAAAAAATCTGCCTTCTGATGAGCATTATTTAGATGAAAATAGCAGAACAGGTGAATTATCTAATATTATCATTATTTTTTTGGAAGAAGAGCTGTGAACAATTGATGTGATGGGATGATAAAAGAGGTAAATGTGGTATTTAGGATGTACTGTTTGAGAGCACTGTTAAACTCATATGGAATATTGTCTACTGATTTTGTCTTGGCTCTTATGGTCGAGAAAAGGAGCAAGGGAAGGACTATGAAGGGTGATCAAGATAGTGCGGGCAGGTTTTTATGCAGAGCACTAAAAGAGGTTGAGCTGTTTGCTGTTTCCTCATGAAGGCCAAGTGGGAATGGGACTGCTTGCGTCCAAACTCTCCTAACTCTCACCTCTGCTCTAGAATATCCTCCTAGGAGAAACGCTGGAAACAAGTAATCCAATTTGTTCTCATCTAGACCTAAAGAGATAAAGAGGGCTCTAATGCTCAGCTGCATCCAACTCGCAGGAGTCAGACTGACTATAGCTCAGGATTTGTTTATATTCTTACATTTGAAACAGAGAAGGAATTGTGTTTTGGATGCTCTAAAATGGAAAACATCTTTGTTATGTCTTCACATTAATTTTAAAAAATTAACAATAGTTTTTAATTTATTTCTGTTAATATTTTTCCATCACTTAGTCTTGAATTTTGACATAAGCAATTACATCGCATTTTGTTGCTTAGGAGATTTCTGCAATCAGATCAAAAGTGATCTCAAAGTGAACTTGGCAAAATAATCTAGAATTAATTACAATAATCTCAATTTTTGAGAGATTTAAATTTTAGTTTAACACCATCTCTCAAAGGAAGAAAAATCTGAGACATGTATAATTGGTTTATATATATGTTTTCTAATCTTACATACATGGCTGAGGGTTTATCAGGTTTAGGAAAGGAGAAAACAATCTCATGCTGTATAAACAAATCTGCAGAACAGAAATTTCAGAAAATGATATCCCTATCTAGTAAGGACTGAGTGTTACTAAAAATGCAATATGGGGCTTTACAATAGCTTTACAATAAGATTTTTTTTTTTGATGGTGATGATTTCTGGAGGTAATCCAGCAGATGACAACAGGGCTGATTCAGGGGTAATGGACTGTGGCTCTCAAAAGGGGTTCTTGGAAAAGGGTCTCCCTGTTCCCAGACACCGTGGTCAAAGCCACACAAAGGCCCGGAAGGTGCAGACTGTGCAAAGATGAAAGTGGCTGCACTGGATGTTTCCTTCTCCAGAACGTAGAACTGACTCACATCTGTAAGAAATCCACGTGGCTAATGGACTGCTTGGAAAAAATAGGGCATGGCCAGGGAACAGCTGCACTAAGCAACTCGCTCCCCTAGAGAAATTTCGAAAGTTGTGGAGAAAAGGCAGTTTGCAGGGAAGGCTGTTTCCGACGCCGCTGCGCGGCCTGCGCCTCTCGATCCCTGCATCCTCGCAGCCCTTTCCCAGCTAAGCAGGGTCGGCAGCGCTGCCAGCTGGGCCGGGCGGGCATGGAAAGGGTGCCAGAGCGAAGGGTGCGGAGAAGGGCCCTGTCAGCGGGGAGCCCGTCTGCTGAGCGACCTCCCGGTGCCAACTGCTGCTTTGGGGTCCCTCTGCTTTGGCCAGATCGGCCCTTATTCCTCTTTACTTGCTATTTGAATTTGGCATAGCATAACACCTAATACAGCGCTTAAGTAGTGGAGAAATAATTTATTTGTTCGGTTTTTATGTAGGTGAAGAATATATTGGCCATTAGAATTTAGGCAGAGCATCTCTGGCATTTTTTTACCAGTCACAAGGAGGCTAAATAAAATCTGCAGTTTCCTTGAGCTTCAGATTGCACTTGTTTCTTTTTCCCCCTTCAAAGAATAAAATAACAATATTTAACAGAAACATTTATGCCATTGAGGAATCGGGAGAAATACAGGAAATGCACTGTGAACACATAACGCGTGCACTAATACTTTATTTGTCTTTATGTGTGTGGATTTGATGGCCAAAAAGGAAGAGGCCCCAAGGGCTCCTTACTATGCAATTAATATTTTGGCTAGAAAAGCAGCAGATTGTTTCAGTATGCTTACATGTTATGACATCATATTCCAGTAAAATTATAATGAACAGAATTTTTGTTTGTCTCTGTGGCAAACCAAAATGAGTTTTGTAATTGTCAGCAGACCTTGGTGATTTATTTAATTATAGTGGCGCCCGCTCACACCAACTTAGTTAAGGTCTGTCCGCATTTCTGTTATGAACCCCTATTTTTAGGGGTTTATAACTAGCTGTAAATATTTGCTCATTGCTGAAACTTGGCATTCAAGGTCACGGTCACTGAGCAAATTTCTGTTTTCAGGTTGACCCTTCTAAAGTAATACCAATGGAGTTACCTCAAAAGCAGCTTTCTGATGCAGTGAAACTTAAAGGGGATAAAAGGAATCTACTCTCTTACGTGAGGGATGTTCTTATGAATCTCAGTCATCTAGGAGAGCTAGATGAAAACTGACTTGTTTTTGTAGGTTATATGTGACTGCTTGTTAAAAGTATTATGCTTTATCTTGTTTGTATCTGTCAATTGAATGTATTGCTTCATATGTTTAATTTTTGTCCCCAGGTCTTGGATTTTTTTTTTCACTTGGTTTGGACAGTCTGTAAATTAATGTTCTATGAATTGTGGTTGTATCGCATTGGATTTTTCACTGAATATTTGAGTTGTGTCACTGAACAGATTAACAAGGGTCTAAGAAGCATAGGACTGAAGATTAGGAATTCTTGTGACAGCAAGTGCTGTGCTGGTGTGTTATTTTGTAATAATCAACAAATTATATGTAAATATGCCCAGGGTTGTTAAATGTTTTCAGTGCTTTTAGGAGATGAAATGTAAAATATAGGGCAAGTTGATCGATGATGAGTGGCAGTGGTATCTGTGCATAGTGCTGTTCCTTTTGGTAGGGTGCCTCTCAGTGTGCAGAACTACTCTCTATTAAAACTCAGGGTAGTGGTTGCACTCTACTTTCAGATTGTTATGGTCACTTTTAAGGCTTTCACTAATCCTGCCCTGTTTTTCCGTCTTCACTACTGAAAAGTTGGGGATATTTCTTTTCTATTTGACACTATCCAGGTTGTAGAGAAGCCAAGTTACTAGCAGATTTAGTCCATTTTCTGAGGACTTCAGGTGCTCCTTTATGCTTTCCTGGCAATATTCATATTATCAGTGCTCTGTTAACTCTGCTTGAGGCCAAGCAGAGCAAGAAAAGTTTAATGAAAACCATGTAAAAGTCTAATCACTCTGCCAGTGCCAAAGAGCTGCATGAGGCTCTAGAGCCACAGGCTGAATATCATTTTTCCATATTATCACATAAATATCTCCCTAAACACTCTTTAAAGGAAAAGATGGGGAGGGGGAGGGAAAAAGAGAGGGCCTGTTGTGGGACCTGGGTTTATAAAGTGGATTAAGGTTCGTGTGCTTTCTTTCATTGCCTGGAATGGAGAGAAAGGGAAGCCTAATAACTCAGCAAGAAATAGGAACTTGTGACAGATGTGCTATTTTTCCCCAAATTTAGGTAGTTGCTGACAGCTCTACCCCTTTTTTTTCTCTTCAAGAGAACTGTGAATTAATAAGGTGGGATAGGCCATCAAGATATCTACTGGCTTTTCACTGCAGAATTGGTCCTTCGTTCTGCAACCTACAGAGCACCAGCTTGCAGGCTCTGCTTCTAGATCTTCTGGGAGTTCTGCCATCGTTGGAGGATTCCTGGGAACTCTGAGAAAATTCAGGGCACCTGCTGGCACAGGGCTGGGATAGCTGCAGGAGGCTGCGAATTGGAGGAAGCTCTCGCAGCAGTGCCAGTTGCGGTGTCGTTTGCCATGCAGGTTGTGTAGAAGGAGCCTAGAAGCTCTGCTGAGGACTGTCTGTGGTGAGGCACTGCGTAGCTTGGTCCCCAGCACCAAGTGAAGCAACTGGCCCTAACATTCCAGAGACCTTGATTCGGATCGTGGTCCTGAGGGAAGGTCACAGCGTTGTAGGTCTTGGATTGCAGGAAGTGCTCAGTGTCCTTCATGGAGACTGGGACAGCAGGAGACAGTCGCCTTGTCTGTGGGAGATGTGCAGTGAAGGAAGAGCTGTGTCACCAAGTAAAAAGACTGTGAGAGGCCATTGACAGAATGTGCATCACTTAGAGGTGATCAGAAAGAGACTGGATCTTCTCCAAAACCCTGAAGATACAAGAGTTTGAACCCCCAGCTGTACCAAAGGAAGGACAAGAAAAGTAGATACTTTGGGGGATGGGAAACAGAGACTCCTGTGATGAGGCGGGCTGGAAGTTTGCAAAGCTCCTGCCCCCCTTGCAGATCTGTAACTCTAGAATAGGTTCAGTGCCCTGGCAGCAGACAGGGCTGGGAGCTCTGTCCAACAAGCCAGCTGAGCCTGGGCTATGCAGCAGCACCTGGAGGAAGCAGCAAGTAATAGTAGGGGGTCAAACCCTACTGCAGGGGATGGGGACCCCATCTGCCCACCTAGCCTGCTGTGTTGGTAGATTTGCTGCCTACTGGGGCCTTGGGTCAGGACACCATATAGAGCCTGCCAAGGCTTGTCTGGCCCTTCAACTATTATCCCTGCTGCTCTTCCTCATGGATACCTGTGGTGCAGATGGCTTATCAGGCATAGCTGGGAGTGATAGTCAAGGCATGGAGACCTAGATGGTTTTGTCCTTAAATCTGCCAGTGAGAGGGGAGAGCTTGAGAAGCAGTGGGTGAATGCTGTGGGTCAACATTTGGTTGCATGAGCAGGTGTTGAGAGCAGAGATTTTTTTGTTGTTGTTTTTTGTTTTTATGACCAGAAATAGATGAGGCTGCCTTCAGAGAGATGGAAGAAGGTTCATGTTCCTGGACCCTCATCCTCATGAGGGATATTTTAACCAACCTAAAATCTGCTAGAAGAGCAAAGTAGCAGGGCACGAGCAAGGAGGGCACAGGCAGGAGGTTTCTGGCATGTATCCATGACAGCTTCCTAATACAGATGATTGAGGAGCCTGTCCGGGGAGATGCTTTGAACTTCATATTTCAACCAAAAAGAATTGTCTGTAGATGTGAAAGCTGGGGGCAGCCTTGGCTGCAGTGACTATGAGATAGTGGAGTTCAGTGTCCTGAAAGGCAGGAACAAGACAAATGGCAGAATTATGACCCAGCACTTCGGGAGAACAGGCTTTGGCCTCTTCAGGGATCTGCTGGAAGTAATATAGGATATGGTCCTGGAAAGGATGTAATAAATGTATTCTGTGTATTCTGTAATATAATATACATATAATAGCATATATATATATATAATAAAGAAGATGAACCCTTCTCAGTGGTATGCAGTGAGAGAACAAGAGGCAGTGGACACTAATTAAAATACAGGAAATTTCTGTTAAAAATGCAGTCATGCAGACCTCAGTCAAGGTGACTGAAGACTGAGCAGGTTGCCCAGAGAGGTGGTGGAGTTTCCATCTTTGGAGGTACTGGGAGTGCTCCTAAAAACTCTGCTTTCAGTGTGGAACCAAACTCATCTAATCCATTGGTAGTGATTAAACTGAGAAAGCTTTTTATTTTTCCCTGGATTTTTCAGTAAATAATATTTTTACTCTTTTTGAGGTTCACTGTGAACTATGTTATGTGTCAAAGACCTGTGATTCTTAGACTTGCTTTCTTTCAAGTTGTTATTGAGATTTACTGCCTATGTCCCTACATTTAGTTTTAACATATTTCCTATAACAGTATTGCAATCCAATAAAAGTAATAAAGGAAAGTGTTGACCTAGGGTGAATATCACATAAACTTATGAAGCCAATGGAAGCAGTCAAAATCTAGCATTAAACAATGTGAGAAAAAGTTACCATTGTTTTTGATGTAAATCTCACCGTGAAGTCACTGTGCTTTGTCTAAGTAAGAACTGTACATTTTGCCACATTAATGGTGCCTTGGTTTTATTTTTGTGCCCTGGATTTTACTTTTGTGTATTTTGGTAGTATATAGGGGAGGCAGAAGGGGATGCTATATGTTAAAACCAGCGAGGAACAGAGTGGAGTGAGTTCCACATTAAAGTTTGAAGGCTATCCATCTGTTTCTCTGCTTTGGTTTGTCAGCAGCTTAGTTAATAAATAGCAGTATCATATTTAATATTCATATAGGGGCTTTGTAGTGTTTCCAAAAGGTGCCTGTGTTATATTTTATAGTTTTTGTAATCATGTGTGGATGATATAATGTGTCGTATATATTACATCACACGTATATAAAAGTATGCACGTTTTCTGTGGATGATATTTATAATATTACAATATAATTGCGTATCTTATAAAGAAACTTAAATTTAGATGGATCAGTTTAGAAGTATCTGATCTTTCTATTTTTTTTTGTGGTGTAGGCTTTTAAAATAAAATCTAGTTCCGTTAATACTCCTTTCACAATGTTTAGTATCTCTAATTTCTCTGTAATGGAATGTAATGGTTACTTGCAAAGGGAGAGAAAGTAGTTTCTAGTTTGGTTTCTGTCTTTTAACTCTTAAACTCCTATTGCTGGGGACATTAAATCAGCTAGACATTTACTCAGTTTTTAACCTCACTTAAACCGGCACACATTTGAATAAACTTCATTGAAGCAGTGAAAAACTAGCAAAGTAAAGCCAAAAATAGTAGTATTCTTTTTATACCTTTGTGTCACTTGTCACACACTTAAAAATATACAGTGGTCACTCTTGGTAAGACATAACATACTACTTTGAAATGTAGGTTTAATCAGGCTACTAAGAGAATCTCATTTTTGGTTAAATATAGAAAGCTAAAACTCATTTGGAAATGGTATGAATGTCAGTAAGCAACACAGCAGTTCAGTAGCTGTGTGGAGTGAGGGATCTTGTGCCAAAGGTGTATGGAGGTTCTTGGTGCTGCTTTGCCTTAGTCTCTGCTGTCAAGGTCTGTTCTCAGCCTTCTCGGTGCCTCGTGGCAGAGTCTGGGGGACTAAATTATTAACCATGGTAGGGAGGAGAACTAAGGGATCAAAAGGTACAAGTCAGTGAGGAGATCTGACGTGCTGGGGGAGCTGGTTTTGTCACTGTAGAGGCCAGTGCCTATCGTCTTTTGCAGTCTGTAGTGACTGGAGGAGGTTGGATGATGGGAAGCAAATGTCATGTCCACCTTTAAGAAACACAAGCAATAATTGAATCTTGCGGGCTACCAGCTGGTGAACCTGACTTTGGTCCTCAAGGCAGAAGAAACAAATCAGTGACTTTTCAGTTACAAAAGTCAAGAAGTTGTGAGGGAAAGTATGACCACCTGCATCGAGACAGAAGTGAATATGTTTCAGTAAGAGCAAGAAGAAGTACTGGGATTTTGAGTGATTCTAGCTTTGTTGTGATCGGCCCAGCTTTGGCAAAGCTGTGAAGTTTTGGGTTTTTTTACACTGCAATAAAATATGTGCAAGTTCTATGTCATATATGAGATCATTTCCAATGTACATAGAATTCTTCCAAGGAAGCAATCTCAAGTGTGTTAGAAGAGCCATTTTTTGAGGAAGGAGCCACTGGCATATTTGACCATAGAGCACAGAGTAGAAAGCAAATTCCCTCATTGGAGGGAATTTTCTTTACTTAGATTTTTTTTCTTAATTTTCTGTTAAAATGTTTATAATTTTAACAGTGACAAGAACTCAGTGTGTTAAATTACTTTTCTTGGGTCAAGAGGGAAAAAGAACATTTATTTCTTTACTCTAAAAATTCCTTTGATGAGCTCTAATTTTTGTGATGGGATATTCCAAAACCAAGAATTATCTCACTCTCTTCATTCTATGCTAGCATGAGGGATGTTTCTGGCCTAGTTGGATTAGCAGTTTTTATTACTGAAAATAGAAATGTGAAGTTGATGATATGAGTAAAGATACTACATCCTCTGAGGTAAATAGCTGCACTGTTTAATAGGAAAACTTCCAACCTTTATTTTTCTGTTGATGCTGTATTTTCAAAAACTTGAAGAAAAACAAGGCATTATATTTGGAGATTTTTCTCTAAATAACAGAAGACAGAAAAAAAAAGAAAAAAAAAAGGGAAGAAGAAAAGGAATGGTGGTTACTGCCTTTTTCAGTAGGCCTGGATAATGCTCAGTGTAGGAAGGGAGCTTCTTCCTACCTTTTATTATGCTCCTTCCTGTTCTCTACAAAACTTTCAAAAATTGAGCTTTAAAAAGAGACTAGAAGTGCATTTTCCACATCCCTCAGTCTCTGCCATCCGATTTTCTCCCTGCTCACTACAAGACCTGAGGCATGCAGGCATGTTGCAGAACCCTTCTGGGAGAGACCTCGCATTCCTGCTTCCTGTCTCCGATTTCCCTTGGGAAAGGCACAGTTTCCCTCAGAGCTTTCAGTTCTACTCCTGCTTGATGGTCTCAGGACAAAAGACAGAGAGAGAGCAGAGCTGGGTGGTTCACCTGCAGTATAGTCCAGCTCATTGCAGAACAATGCAAATACAAGCACAGAGCTAGTGGGCATGGTAAGACTGCAATTAGAATTACCAAAGGGCTAGCTGAGGAACAGAAACGTATATTTCAATGTTAGGTCTTACCTTGTGAGAGGAGATAACATTTAGTAGTAACGACTGTTGCATATTACATAAAAATCCACATTTAAAATGGATAACTAGTATTACTGGTTTGTATAGAGAGTATAGAAGTACATTAACCTGTTTATGATCTCTCTCCAGGTATCACTGCCCAGTGCCTAAAATTTTCTATGTCCAGTTAACTGTTGGCAACAGTGAGTTTTTTGGTGAAGGAAAGACTCGTCAAGCTGCTAGACATAATGCTGCAATGAAGGCCCTTCAAGCTCTCCAGAATGAGCCTATTCCAGAAAAAATACCTCAGGTTTGTGTTTCAAAAAACATACTTTGCCTAATATTCACATTATCTTACAATTTATTTATCAGCTTTTTAATGTTTCGTTGTTTCCTTTTTTTTTTTTAACCCTATTAACCTCAGGTGGAGATACAATAGTAAAAATCACTAGTACTGTTTCTGAATAAAAGCACATCTAATATAGAACTAGAATTAGTAAAAGTAGGATGGTGTTTTGAAGATGAGAGTCTTATCAACAGCGGTTAAGTAAAACAATAGAAAATATTTGAAATCATTCTCAAAGCAGAAAAATTGTCCATTTAGTGAGTGACTTTATTGATTTTGCACATATGTTGTGCCATGAATGTGATCTTTACAGAAGAGATGACTTTGTCCCCCTGTGAGCATGAATGGCCTTAGTGGTAGCTACTGAACAGCTATTAGATGGTTTTAGGCTTTTATCCACTTAGCCCCTTTTGAATATGTAGTTTTCTCACTGTTGTATTTGCAAATGATGTTTATTTTTGCTTGCAAATGAAAATATTGTGTTATATTTTGAAAATATATTTGCAGAAAAATTATTCTTAGAATAATCATTGCAAATTCAGAGCACAAAAATAATAAATGAAGCAATTGAGTCAGAACAAATGCATCAGGAGACAATTCCTTTTCTGTATTCAGTTTTCCAGTGACTCCTACTGAAATACTGTGAACAGAGCAAAGCATTACTAAAAGCATCTTCAGTGTCTTGTGTGGTTGTTTTGAGCTGCTCTTTAAGAATGGAAATAATTTTCTATATCAAAACCACATCCATCTGCCTCACCCTATATTCAAATGAGTTCCTTTTTGTCCAGAGAGTGTTTGACTCACCCTTGTGGTTTGGCAATATCATTTTTCTGGATCAGGAAATTCTCTTTAAAATCACTTACTAAAATGAATATTGATTTTTTTTTTTAACTGAAAAGCTATTAAAACGAATATATAAGTAAAGTCTTAAGCAGAATCTCCATTTCCTTTCATGTTTTTAATTCCCTTCCTTTCTCTTCTGCGCTCCAGACAAAAATAGAGGTTGAGGATGAATGCTAAGCATAAAGCTGAGAGGGAATGTCATATTTTTAAACTGTGCTTTTAGATTGACCTATCCTTATATTTTGAAAATTACATGTATAGTATTATATTTTATAAAAAGAATCCTTGAGTTCAAAATATCCATTAATCATCATGGAAAGTAAACTACTGTTATTTACGTGCACAGGATAATAAAAAGATAGATGGGTTTCGATGCTTAGTTTTCATAGTCTGTATCTGTGAAACCCGGGTAACATTTGTTTACTTAGCCAAAGTAATAGAAACCTAAATTCATATTCATATCCAATTTGGTCTATTTAGTGTCTGTTTAGATTAATGTGTCTTAGGATATGTAAGCTTTTAGGAAAGGATGCAGTTGTGGCAAATTGAGTTTCCTAAATCTTGTAGCAATACATATTGTTTCCTCTATCTTGAGCTAATAAAGTAACATGGTTCTTCTCTTCGCCACCGTAAATTGTGTGCGTAATGGGACAAACGGGGCAGGATTGCGAGGAGCCGGTACGCTGGCATCGCCGAGGTGTCGCACGGCCAGCGGGAACGCTGTGATGGGTCGGTGCAGAGCAGGAAGCCGGAGGGGATCCTGCAGGATCTCAAGGGACAGATGTCTGTGGGTGGGAGACAGAGTTGAGTGCTCGGTCATGCTGAGGGGAAGAGGTGCCATGATGAAGAGGAGGCTCCATCACTCCTCTGAATTCGAGTCATAGATGCCTGGGTGAAGGCCGATGTGAAGGCAAACCCGTGCTCACATCATGGCAGAGCTGGGGGCCGCTCTCCAGAGAGAGACGCACGCCGCAGACACACACCCCCCGACGCGTGCCCGCAGCGTGGGCCCGGGAGCACCCACCAAAGCTCTGCTTCCCGCAGCCGCCCTGCTCTGGGGCATCCGCACCCGCGTGGGAGGTGCGAGATGTGCCCTGCGCTTGTCAGACGCAGGTCAGAGCTAGCTGGCCTTGGCTGGCCCCATCAAGCTGACTGCCGAACCTCGCTCTCCCGCAGTCACTTACCGCCTCTGTGCTTCCAGCTACGCCAGGGAGCAGGGACAGGGCTGCTGAGCCCCGTCCAGCCCTGCACGCTGTTAGACATGCAGAGAACTTCACTGGAACAGGGTCCCTGGAGGATAGCACCATATACATGTGTTTTTGCCTTTTGATCTATATAATTGTGTTTGCTTAATGCATATTTATTTATATTCTTTCATCTGGAGATACCAAGTTTTTCTTTCTTTAAAACTAAGCAAGTCAAATGCAAAATCTTTTTCCCATAGTAGAACATGGAAGAAAAACATTGTTTTAGTATTTCTTTGCACAAGTGTCTAGAAAGCGTAAGGTGAACAGAAACAAGAAACAAACAGCAAACAGGGCAGGGGTGTAGGTGACTTGCTTTCATAAAAGAGCTATTGTATGTCTGCCAGAGCAGCTCTGCTGCCTTGCAGGCAGGAGGCCTAGGAAGGGCCTTGCAATTAAAGTGTCAGTTCTGGAATGAGGATCAAATTTAAATCCAGAGCACCTTAGACACTCCGGGACATATTTTATCTTTCTAAAGCTAAGGGCGTTAGGTGATTATGACTTGAAATGTTACTGCTCAGTGCCAGGGTCTAGGCCTTCGGGATGTATCCTCCGTATTTGCCACTCACTTAAGTTCTGTTGTGCATGACAGAAGAATAGGCAAGGACTGAAATTTTAAGAGTCGACATTTAATAATTTGTTAGAGTCATGTGTTTGTATTAATCACAACATTTTAAACAGCAGTTCCTACCTTAAGCTCTGCATATGTGGTTAAGCCAGAGTATACCCTAAAAAAATCTTGACTTAAAAACTTAGTGACAGTTCAATGGACTCTCTGTAATTTTATGGAACTTATGCCAGTGATTGGTTATTCTCCCTCTTGAAGATAAATTGCATTTCTTCTAAATTTACTTAGCTTTCATTTCTACCTAATAGGTCTTTTCATGTCATTATTAAATCTAAGAAATTACTATAAAAAAATTCTTCCCCACATAAGTTTTATCAGTTATGCTCAAGTAATTTTTAAATGTTCTTGTATAACAGATTATTTCCATAACTTACCAGTGTAAAGTGCTTTTTCCAATCAATAGTTCATTCTTACACCTGCTTTTCTCTGTTTTCCTGATTATCAATCTCCTTCATAAAACACAAGCTTAATTGAATACAGTATTAACTAAGGCTCTCACTACAGTTGTTTGTAGTGATAATAGTGTCCCACAGTTTCTGTTTGATATTTGTTATAGTCTCCAAATACATGTGTGCTTTTAAATGCTATCCTTTCATCTCTGTTCAGTTGATTATTCTCTGTGAACTGAAGTCCTTTACTGAATCACTGCCTTGCCTGTCCTGTAAATAATGACCCACACTCTTGATTTCAGTAGTACTTTACATTTCATTGTATGAAATGAACCAGAGATGCTATGTTATTTCATTCTGGCTCCCCTTGCTGTTGCTTTGTACTGCATCCTTTATTTTTGGCAGCTTCTGCATAGTTTATTAATTTTTTGTTTTGGATTTAGCTCCATATACCTGTCAGGGAAATAAATTGCATTTTCCACACAAAATTTTGTGAACATTTAATGAGATAAATGGCTTCTCATGTCTCTCTATTCAAGTTGCCTGATTCTGCTGTATTTTTGGCCCAGCTTTATGTTAAAGATTAATATATTAAGAGCTAACAAAGAGTATATAAAATCTTGATAATTTTCGTTGTTATTGTGAAGAACTTTTTTTTTTTTAATGTTATTTTATAACCTCAGTATCTGTATTTTGTATTTATACTAGTGGGTAAAGATTTATATCAGTCTTTATTATGCAAGGCTGAGACTCTGCAGGAATCCACCTAGTTGAGCCCCATTGGTTTGATGTTTACCTCCCCTAATAAAAAATTAGGAGTCTGGCCAAGGCGACAAGGTTGTGGAGCAATCTCAGTTTGAAACCTTCAGGGCTCGTGTATGAAAGGAGCTGAAAGTTAAACCTTTGAGAACCAGGGAGAACGTGGCCTGGGTCAAAGACAAAAGGCAGAAGTTGGAGAAGGTGATAGCTGGTCATGACTGGTCCCCATACTGGTGGTTTTCTGAGAAAAATGGGACTTACCTAAATTGCAAAGCAAAGCTGGATTTTAGTTAGATTAATGTTTATATATTCCTTTTGTTGTTTTATCCCTTATCCTCTCTGTTTGTTATGTTCCTATGGGTAAATAAATAATGTTTTGTGTTGAGCAAGCTGTTCTCTGTCACTACCTTTTCATACTGGTCAAATCTCCTGGAGGGAAGGATGTGGAGGGGCCATTAACCAGCTGGACCTGCTGAGGACACCTGCAACCTGGTGACCCCATTCGAGCGTAGGGGTGAATCCCTGAATTTCCCGTGTGAGAAGCACGGTGCTCGCCCGTTGCTGGGAAGGGGTGCCCACGAGGGAAGCCTGGGAAAGGGGTTTTAATAGTCATGTTCATAGTCAGACACCAGCCGCGTGCTGTGGTGATGATTATCCATGTTATTAATAAGCCTAAAATCAATAGAAGCTACTTGGCCACTTAACAGGCAATTATACGGCAATGTCTATGTGTTCTTTTAGTATGAGCAGTATGAAGCATGACTACATTTTATGCAGCTTTGGGGGAAGAGCATGCTTAACTATTTTGTCTTATAAAAATATTCTCCTATAATCATATTGTATTCATTTTACAGAATGGAGAAGCAGGAAAAGAAACAGAAGAAGACAAAGATGCAAACAAGTCTGAGATCAGTGTAGTGTTTGAAATTGCTTTGAAGCGCAATATACCCGTCAGTTTTGAGGTAAGTGTTTACATACTTATTTACTTGCTATGAAAGAGTTTATAGACCTAATGTTTGGGTGGTAATCAGTGGATGACAGGAAACTCCCCTGTATCATTGGCCACATTTGATCTGAATTGAAATCATTTTTCAAAATGGAGTCAGCTGAGATGTTTACTGTAGCTATAGGAGATTTCTGTAAGGCAGACATACACTGCAGAAGTTCCCTCTGAAACACCTCACGTCTTTAGTGACGTTTTCAGAAACTCCTAGGTGTATTTTTGTCTTGCACAATGTTCAGTGCCTTTTCAATCTCTGCGTAAGCCTCCATGATTATTTTTTTCATAGAATCACAGAATGCCTAAGGTTGGAAGGGACCTCTAGAGGTCATCTAGTCCAACCCCCCTGCACAC
>JAWLRI010000963.1:2630364-2791056 GCA_034781795.1 Crypturellus tataupa | reverse complement strand
CACAAGGGCACACTGCTGCCTCATGGTCAACCTGTCGTCCACCATGACGCCCAGGTCCTTCTCTGCAGAGCTGCTCTCCAGTAGGTCGGTCATTACATTTTCACATTTCATACAAATTTATCTGTGAATCCGTTCTGACACCTTTGTTTACCTGAAGTAATGAAGAATTTTTGGAATACCTCCAATACAATCAGTAATTTAGCTATGGTAGGATGAGTAATAGTAACAGAATTTTTCTGATGAGAAAAATTTATACAAGCTGCTTGTAAAAATCTAATCTTATTATTGTAGAATCCAACAAATTTCAAGATTTGATGGTCATTTAAATGTCAAAAATCCTGTTCTAAATGACACTGTACAGTTGTTGGATTTTATTTTCTGCTATTTATTATACACTTCTACTGAATACTTTTGAAGGACATTGGTAGTGCCTCTATTGGTAGTGGTGATTTTCTCTAGAATTTTTTTTTTGCATGAAGTACATACACGTATTGACATGCCACAAAAATACATTGCAATGTAGCCTGATGTATACAATTTACTTACATGTGCCCA
This sequence comes from Crypturellus tataupa, assembly GCA_034781795.1. Taxonomy (NCBI): domain Eukaryota; kingdom Metazoa; phylum Chordata; class Aves; order Tinamiformes; family Tinamidae; genus Crypturellus; species Crypturellus tataupa. The sequence goes on along the minus strand of JAWLRI010000963.1, from coordinate 2,790,501 downwards.
ACCCAATTGCATGAGCTGGCTATTTTCAAATAAGCTGTTTAGACCTTTTTAGAAGCCTGAGTGTGAACTATCGTACAGTAGTTAGGAGGCCAAAGCTATAGAATTATTTTTTTGACTGAGGTTATATCTTAAATGTATATACACACTTAAATGTATATATATTTTTCCCCCAGTGTGTGTGTGTGTGAATAAACACACCTATGCCTACATACATGTATATATATATATGCAGTATAGCAAATGGACATGTGTTTTGTGGTCTATAATTGGAAAGGGATATAATACGGGTTAATAAGAAAATGAAGAGAAAGTAAAGTCTTAAGGGTAAAATTGGAGATGTTGGCATATCAATTTGCAACTATACAGAAAGACTAATGTAATTTTTATGTAGAAGCAGACACAATGGAAGCACATGTCTGTGCTTTAAAAAAAGGAAGCTCATAATTAACATTTCAGTTTCACAGATCACTTTCTACCTTAAGTATTAAAAAGCATTTGAAATAGTACCATGTAACTCAAAGCACTGAAATACAGAAGATGAGTGATCTTGGATCACAGAAGTTGGGGAAGTTGGAAAGAAAAAAGAGGGATAGTACTTTGAGCATATCCTTAACCTTGTTCCAGTGTTTTAGCCTCCTTAAGAGACAGCATTTAGTGAGGACAGAATGATAGTAGTAGAGGAAAAGGTCTAAAATCTAATGAGACTCTTTTATAGAATGCTGAAAAAAGGCAGTTCTTGTTCTCCCAAAAGGTTTTGTGTTATTTCCTGTCTTTAAGTAGGGGTGATATTCTTAAATAGAGTTCTGGTGTGACTTGAGTTTTAAAAGATAGCTTATATTTCAATAAAACTACTGAATAATCACAGGATCTGATGTTTATAATCGTGTTCTTTTTACAAATGGTTTTGTGTTATTCCAGGCCTAGTTCAAAGCTTTCTTTAGCTTTTTTTTTTGTATGTGTGTGTGTGGTAGCTATAAAATGAGCAGCCTTTTCTTCATCTGACAAATGTTCCAACAGTGCTGTGTTATGCAACCAAGCAATGGTCATAAAGATACGTGCAGTCCTATGTAAACATGTTTTCAGAGTTGCATAACAGAGGGGGAATAGGGCGAGCATGCAGAGCCCAGTTCTTGCATGATAATGTCAGAGTATCCTTTGAAACCAAGTGCATGGGTTTCACTCCACCTGCTTTGCCAATGGGAGCTACGCAGTCAGTATCCTGGAGAATTTAGAAGACCAAATATGATAATCCTTTTCCTCCTCCTAAGTACTAGGGTTGAGGAAATGCAGTTCCTGAACAAGCATTTTTTTCTGCTCGCTCTGCTTTTCTGGGGGAAAAAAAAGAGTTGAAGTTGACCGTGTTCCAGTCTTACTGTAGCAACACCAGCCCAAATTCTGCGTTTTGAACTAGGAGCTGACTGTGAAGTTGCTGACTGTGAAAAACTGAGCAAGTCCTCGGCATAGAGTTTCGCACCCCTCTGGCTGCTGCTCTCCTGGCAATTAAGGCTTTCGGAGGAGATTATGAACTTACTGAGTAGCTCTCCTCCTAATTTTGGATGAAGGGAGGCCAACCTTCGCTCCGTTTTTAACACGCTATCCAGGCTCTCTCTCACTTTTTTTTTTTTGTTTTCTTTTAAACTGGAAAACTGTTGCATGTCTGTCTACTGGCACAAGCTCATGAGAATATATCAGTATTTTAAAAATTCTGAATAGCCATGCATATAGGTGACATGTTTTATCTGACCTATATTTTGCCTTTTCTTTTTTTAAGGCCACTTAATATTGTCAAAATCTGTTGAATTTTCTACCTGTGCTCTTGGTAGTAATTGAAGCAACATTACTCTTTCATTGTAATTGTGCTGCTGTTTTCCATTTGTCAGCATGATTTGTTAAATTGAGCCAAATTCACTCTTGATGTAACTTGACGTGTTCTGGCCCTGTGTGTTTTCTCTTGTTGGAGTTATTCTTTAAATCAGGGGAACAGAAAAAGAAAAGCATATTGAAGTGTCACCCTTAATCAAATTCTCAGCTTTAAATTAGCTGTGATTTGGTTGAATCTTCCAGCTGAGGAAATGGTTTAGTGAACTAATACAAAGTGTTCTTGGGTAGCAAAGACTGAATTTCTTCTTAGTGTTTCGTGTCCCTACATTTGTAGATCAACTATTTGAAATCACATGGGTTAAAAATATCTAAAATCTGGGATTAACCAAAAGCCGTCCTTGGTTAATGGTTTTTTTTTTTTTTTGCTAAATTATCAAATTTGGATATTTCGTTTGATCTGTAGCCCATGTGAAGCCTATGGGATTTATTCCATGGACAACATAAAGATTTTTTCATTTACACTCTAACAGAAACACAGTTTTGAATGTTTTCCATGAAAATATTTACCTTGTGTCACACACCTAAAAGTTAAAAAGGTTAAAAACACTGGAAAACATTAGTTTTATATTAAATTTTTTTTTCATATGTATGAAAATACAGTCTCCTATTAAAATTCTTTTTTTTCTGTATATATTTCTGTGCATTCATATATATGAGAAAACGTACATAAAACCAAGATTTTAGGAGCGTGACAATCATATTTCCTAAACAGTTACCTTGTCCTTTTTCATCTGGTCAGCGCAGACATTCTTGTGCATTTTATTGATACCTTATGTTGTATGCAAGTGAAAACACCTATGGAAAGGTAGTAAGAAGATGTAATCACAAGAAGATTAGGAGTCTTACTGTTGGTTTGACCGTTTTGTGGAGGCAGTAGGAAACCCGTGGAGAGCAGCATGCACTTGTAAGTTGACATGCACCTTCGAAGCAGTGTGGCAGGCGCAGAAGCGGGGTGAAGGGGCTTTGCTCCCAGCCAGAGCCTCATTACGGAGCCTGGAAGCGGATGGTCCTGGCACTGGGTTCTTGACTCCTGCTGAAGGCAGCACCAGCCCCCTCTGGCAAGGAGAGCACAGCTGAGCGCTCGCTCAGTGCAACACGAGCAGGCCTCTGCTAAGTGACATCGTTTTGAAACGACTTGTGAGATTTTCACCTTGAAACCTGGAGTAAGAACACTCCTAGGCTGCAACGAATAAATCCCATGCTGGCACAAACGTCGTCTTATTCTGGGAAAGCATGGGCGAAGTTTGCTGTTAATTTTCGTTTTGTGTCTTTATATTGATGTGTGCTGTGATAATTGTATTTGCCGAGCGGAATTGCCGCAAAAGAGAGCTTAAAAAAGAAATACAAGCCTAAGGAGACCTCATTACAGTGTAATGGCAAAACTAAATAATACTTGGGACATGACCTTGATAAAAAGAACTTTAATACAAAACACGTTGCAATAATACTAAGGTTGAGGGTTTCAGCCCGTAAAAACACAGTTATTGCACCAAGGGCACCCTAGCACCGTTGCTTCACTTCCCTTTCTCTTGGGCACTGCGCTTCTTCACCAAATGGCTTGATGTTAGTGCACCTGCTGGAAAATGTGTGTCCGTGTTGGCTTTGAGGTTAACATGAGGAGGGGCCTCTCAGAAACTGTGATCGCTTCTTGGACACATTACATAGCAAAGGTTAAATTAGGGAGCTACCTCCTCCTCTCAAACAAACATAAGGGAACCTTTTCACAAATGAGGTCTCCGATACCTTAGAGGTGCCACCCAGAGCAGTGCTGCCTGCGTGAATAGAGGGCTCTGCTAGCACTAGCACTGCTGTAATTTGTTAGTAAATGTGCCCTCTTAGCTTAACCTTCTAAAAGAAATCTTATTTTGTGGAAAGATGAAGACAGAAAACAGCTCAAGGAAGATACACCAGTCAGAACTTCTTTGTTTAATAGTTAAGAGATATTTAAAGCATTTTTTTTCATTGGTTTTCATCCTGAATATGTCTGGAGATGAATGTGTGAATCAAGCCTTGCAGAGCTGTTTGCTTTTTGCATGTGGGCTAGGGGGGCTCTGTTGCTGTGTCCCATTAGTACTGTTGGGAGGCCTGGCTGCTGATTTTGGAGGCTGGGCTGTGGCACCCTTTCAAATGTCCAGGGTCTCGCTCCAAGCTGTCTGCCCTGGCAGAGTGAGGATGGAGAGCAGCCAGGCTGCCGGTAGCCTGGACAGCGTAAAATTACTGATATTTGAGACTGAAGCTGGAGACCTTGCATGAACGTCCTAGTTTTTTGTGATGAAGGGGAAAAAAAAAAAAAAGAGCAGATTAAAGTGAAACCTTATGAACATAATTCTGAATATTGTACCTAGAGAATTAGCTCGAGTATGGTGGTCTCTGGTGAATGGATGTATGTGAAGTGCCTTGCAAGGAAAACTGTGCTTGCATTGGTGTAAATATGTGCTGTGTTACTTTATACTGTATGTTCTGTGAAGAGCTGAATAGGATCTTTAGACTTGCTTTACCTCATCAGCCTTAATTTTGAATCCCCAAACCTGAGAGTTTCATTAGTACTTATCGAGATTATATGAAACCCCATATGAATGCCTTCAATGAGCAGGAAAGTGACATTAGTAGTAGCTACCTTGTGTGGCAGAGTGAAGTTAATAACTAAGTTGTTTTCTTATGGGGTGCTTTGACTCAGAGTAACTGCTGTTCAACAGGTGATTAAAGAAAGTGGACCTCCTCACATGAAGAGCTTCGTCACACGAGTTACTGTAGGAGAATTCACAGCAGAAGGAGAAGGGAACAGTAAGAAGCTTTCAAAGAAACGTGCTGCAATGTCTGTCCTGCAGGAGCTAAAGAAACTTCCTCCTCTTCCCGTGATTGAAAAGCCCAAGCTATACTTTAAAAAGCGCCCCAAAACAATATTGAAGGTGAGTGGCTGCCTTTGTGCCAGAATTAGGAACATCTGCCTAGGAAGTTACAGAATTACTCAAAATGGAAATTGGGAAAGACTCATTTGCCATTTTTTGTCGCATGTACCTTTTTAAATTCTAAGAATACTGTGAAATTTTCACATGTAATTGCTTGTAAGGTGGACATCCCTAGCATGTGCAGGAGTTTGTCCAGATGTGTAGTGGAGGATAAACCCCTAGAAAATTGTGGCACATCTGTGTGAATTTCCAGCATCAACTCCATTGGGAGTTCCTTCTGGAGTATGTGATGGCTCTCTCCCTGCTCTTGTCTCCCCCACTCATTCCCACAAAGGTTTCATTTAAAGAGCAAGATATATGAAAGAGCAGATACATAGAGAAATATCCATAGTCCACAGTCCAACTTCGTTCTGTCAGGGAGTTGGATTCAGGAGTTTTGTGGGTTCAGCCTCATTTTGTTTGTCAAGAGAGCTGAAAGAAGCCCAGCAGTTTATTCATCTCAACTGAGTGTATCAACTTCCAAGCTCCAAAGAAAAGTGCTTGTTTGTTTTATATGCCTACACTGAGGTTAGTATTTGTTTGATAACATTCAGTAGCTCTCACAAAGATAGAAAATTGCCTGGGGCTCATGAAAGACTTGGTGACTTTGAACCATCCCTCCATTAAAATATGCCTTGTCTCAGATGATATTAGTGTGTTTCTTGCTGCACTGCTGAAGCTTCCTTTAGAGGCTCTGGATTCTTCTGAGCTCAGGTTTCTTAAATGGTGCTTTTTTTCTCCATAACAGTGGAGGTATTACTGCTTTTATCTGTTTTAAAAAAAAAAAAAAACAAACTTGTAATTTGTAAATAAATAAATGCTTAATTTGAACAAAGATATGTCTAGTAGAAACCTCTGTGTTGAGTGAAGGATGCTCTGAGTGCAGGACTGCATAGTAGGAAAATCATCTAAAATAAGTGAGCACTTTGGAGAGGGCAAAACTCAGTTTGGACATTCCACAAAGTCCTTCCTGAGTCTTCCTCTTTTCATTTGCTTTCAAATGAGATATTTTTCAAAGAAATTGAGGCTGATTATATGAAATTCTGGGCAACCAGTTTCCAAAGACTTTTAGAATTTTAGTAGAATACATATATATTTAATGCAAAATTGTCAGCATTAATGCATTTTTAAAGGGTCAAGACCTAAAAGTCAGAAGACAGTGTTGCAGAATTTGATGCTGTCTGGCTGTGTCACTTTGGTAAATATTGCTCAAGTACGTGCGAATTAGAGTTAGATTGAATATAATTAGCAAAATTCCTTATATTACCATATCCATATAATTACCATATACCATTGCAATTTTAAATTGATTTACCCAAAATTGACCACATTAGGAACAGGAATTAATAGTCAAAATATGTATATGCGGAAGGTCTTTATTTTTTGAATATCCAAACCTCCATAATCTGAATGTACTTTGAGCATTGAAGAAAAGTGACTTTAAAAAAAAAATACTTGAATGTATGTATTGGCAAGGTTATATTGTATTGCCTGCGCTTTATTTAGCCTGCTCTTCATTTTCCTTCTGCCTGGCTCCTTGCCCGCACAGCTGCCCTTCTGCATGACATTGTCCTTGTATTTTCACCTTCATGTTCTCAAACACCTTGGTGATTACAATATGAAAGGTTTGCTACACATCTTTAATATATTTTCCCTCTCTGGTCTTTCTTTTCCGTTGCTGATCTTTTCTTTTGAGGGTCTTGACCACCTGCTTATTCTTTTTTTGAGAAGCGTGGCATCTGATCTTCTCTTATTCTGCAAATGCCTTCATAAAAATATAAAAACAAGTCCATGTTCAAATTCAAGTTATGTTTATAAGTTCTTCCTTATGCATTATGATATATGAATTAGCCATATATGATGTGACATAAATATTTTTGTATCTTAATTCCTTCTCCTTACCTTCTGCAAGCGAGTGTTTTGATACCTATATGCTTTGAGTGAACCTTATACACGGCATACTAAAAAGATTTCCAGGCTTGTTACAGGTATTTTGTAGGTTTTCCTGTGGTTTACCTCATTCCGTCAGGGCATGCTGTTGCCAACCATGCCTGCTGACTGAGAGACCTGGAGTCTGCAAAACTTGGGAGTTTTGGGGGTCCTTCCATGGGTGGCTCACGGGGCAAGTTTTTTTTTTTCTAGCTTTGCTCCAGAGCAGCATTGCAAGGGTGTATTCCTGTGGCATGCAAGCAGCCTCCTGCAGCTTCCATTCCTTGGCAGCATGGAAAGACGGATTCCCAAGGGAACTGACGACTTCCTTGTTTTATGGCAAATCTTTGTACCCTGAGTAAATCCACCTCGTAATGCACTGTACGTTGCTGTTTTAAGGGGCTCCAGGCAAGGGTCACAGAAGTCAGGCAGTGAAGTGCGACTGCTGAGTCTGCTTAATGTCATCCATGCTCGTGGGACCTCCGTGGGTAGCCAAGGGCATTAGCAGTCTGCAGCCTGCCCGCAGCAGAGGTGGGCAGCCGGCGTGTGTTGCTTGCTGCAGTTTTGAGCTTGAGGAGCCTCAGCTTCTGTTGCGTGATCAGAAGGTGATAGGAAATGTATTTACTGTTTATTCATTATTTATTTATTTATTGTTCCCTTGAAACAGATTCTTAGTGAAGAGAGGACGTGCAGTAAGTGCTTTACCCAAACAGCGTAACAGTTGTAGCGGTGTATGCTGAAATCATGGTTTTCTTTGAATTTTTTTTTTTTTTTTTAGACCGGACCAGAATATGGTCAGGGAATGAATCCGATCAGCCGCCTGGCTCAGATCCAACAGGCCAAAAAGGAGAAGGAACCAGAGTACGTCCTCCTTTCGGAGAGAGGAATGCCTCGTCGACGGGAGTTTGTTATGCAGGTAAAAACTGCCATTCTCTTGTTATGTTTGAAGACAAGCAAAACCCCAGGCATTTGCATAAAATAGAGCTGATTCCTCTGTGTTGTAAATCTTGTAGGACCTTGTAAGTCCTTCCAGACTTTCCCTCTCTCCATGGCTTTGCTAATACCTGAAATGCCACAAAAAGTCTTTCATGACCTGCTTTAGCCTGTCCAGTGAAAGATCCTGGGCATAATGGAGAAACAACAGATCCTTAATGGTCTTTTAATTTTTAAAGTAAAAACATTTACAAAGACTTCATATGACTGTGATATTTTAGTAGCTAGCACAACGTCAGGCTAAGCAAGATTGAAGCGTTTTGTGGTTTTGTTTTTGGTGTGTGTGTATGTGTGTTTTCACTGAGCTCATTTTGTGCAGGAACGGTTCAGCATAGCAGAACCTGTTCTGGCTTGTTGTTTACAAACCACACCAAAATGTCGTTTCTGATCACAAGCAGAATTTACGACGTCCCAACACTTCCTTTTCTACAAAATCACTTATATTTTCACCTAAATCTTTAAATCTGTCTTTTATGTCTATCTAGATTTTCAGATCTTTGAATCCCAAATGTTCTTTCTTGAGAATTTCATATTTTTCTTCTTTAATATTTTTCTGTAAGAAAGTTTTGGGGTTCTTTTTCTGGTTAGAACTATTGTTACAGAATCTGCATGTAAGTATTGATAGTATAGATTTGGATTTCCGACTTTATGATGTGATTTGAAAGTATTTGAAAAAGAGTGATCCTATCATAGACCATTTTTCTTTCCCTGCTCAGCCTTGCTTAGGGGAGTCCATGATCCGAGGTGGTTCTTTGAGGTCTCAGGAAATGGCTGTGTGCAACGATTGGCAGAGAATTTCTTTCTTCCTTGGAGGATTCTCAATGAAAGTAATCATTGGTCTGAATCAAAAAATAAATCTGCAGGAAGTTAATGCACAGGAGGTTCCTTTATCTAAAAAGACTTGTGAAAGGGAGAATCAAAGAAATTCCATACATCACTTGCATTATTATACGTACTTTAAAATAATGTAGCCTGATTTTTAAACTTCTTTCATATTTCTACACTGGAATCATTCTGGTGTTTCCCTGTCTTCAGGAAGTCTCAGTGGATTCATTATGAGATTCAAAAAATACCCTTATCAGAATAAAAAGCTTTTGTATAAACTACTTAAACAATGTTTTCATTTAATTTAATTGAATGTGGAAGTAAAATATCCAGAGATAATATGTTCATTTTTATCTGTCACACAAAGAGCAAGTTTAGATGTGATGAAATGGATCCAATTACTTGTCCTTACCACTAAATAAACAGCAGAAAGCCTCTGATGACATTAGTTGGTGTTCTGTTCCCAAAGTCAATTTCAGAAAGATCCATCTCTTTGTAGTCAGACCTTTAATCCTTGATAGAGGTTATAATAATAGCTGAACCAGTTTTACAGGTCTGAAAAGTAGCAGCACATTGATTTATTGTAAGCTCTATTATAAATCATCATTTTGTCTTGTCCCATTAAAGTCCTTAAATTTTATTGCATGCAAACTTGCCACAGATTGTCTATTTTCTAATCATGATTGCAAAGCTGCATAAAAGATTAATTCTTTTTGTTTGTTTGTTTCATGATTATTAATATTTCTGTTTTGTGACAGAACATTTTTTTTGGTTATGTGTATATTTATTCCCAAGGGATATTTACAGTCATTCTTTTTTATTGGTGACTTTTCTTTTGTATTTATAATTAATAGTATTTGAAATAAAAAAAAACTTTTTGGATTTGATGAAAGTCAATAATTATTGAATAACAAAGCTTAAATAACACATTTTTATTTAACAAGTATGTGTCTGTTTAATTTTTTTAAAACTCCTTCCGGAATATTTCAGCCCTTTCACCTGTAAGGCTTCTTTTATGCCAATTGCCTTGTGTATTGTATTGTTTTTATTTTACTTTGATTTCCTTTTTAAACATGCTTTTGAAACCATCCACTATTTTTAGAGATAATTCAGCAAATGCTGTGGCTTAATGTACCAAGTGACATGTAGCTATTAAAGAGCTATGAATGTTCCGCAAACAAACACGAATGACAGAGCTAATATCACACACAAATGAGGCACATACGTCTTGTGGAGTTTATGAATGGTACCAAACCCAAAGAATAAATATAACCACATTCTTGATGGATGTGTTGTCCATAATACATCTTCATTTTTAGATTTTAACTTGTAGTTTTATGAAAAGCGTCTGTCTTGTCAGAAAACCTACAGGTCCAGCGAGGGGCCAGCTTTCCAAATAATGTCTTGGTAAAAGCAGGTGAGGGACAAGCCCTGGAGAAGGATGTGGCCCTGTGTCCTCCTTGCACTTGTTCCTCTGGATCTCTGCCCCTGTGTCTCACTCTGCCACTCAGGGGCAGGAGTGTGCACAAATTTATGCATCTGTGTATCATCCTTCAGATCCTGTAGCACCTTCTCCTTTAAAAATGATTGGAGAGCAAGAGCTGAGGATATTCAGCAGGGAAATGGGGCTGGTAGGAGGGAGAGGAATCAATCGGTGCCCCATAGATAAACAGAAAAATAGCTTGTTGCTCCAGGTTTGGGGATCTTCTGAAATATCCAAACAGGCTCGTCGGTGTGAAGTAGCCCTGTAGTTACAAAATCGCAGAATGGTTGAGATTGGAAGGGACCTCCAGAGATCATCTAGTCCCCTTTTGCACTATTCTTGTTTTCTGGAGACTGCATCTTCATGAAAAGGGCTGATGAAGCTGTTGTTAGGTCAACAGGTTTGTTATGTGATGATATTGAAGGGTCATGTACTTATCATGTTTATGATCAATGTTTTGTTTTGAAGGTAAAAGTAGGTAATGAGGTTACTACTGGAACAGGCCCAAACAAGAAAATAGCTAAAAGAAATGCAGCAGAAGCTATGTTGCTACAGCTCGGTTATAAAGCCTCTACTCCTCTTCAAGATCAGACAGAAAAGGTGAGAATCAATTGTTTTGTTGGCACCGTTTTACCCTTTGTCCACTTAGCTACATCAGTACAGTAAAAACAGAACCTTAAATATGTGCACCCAGTGTTACGGAGCTGTATTTTGTCATTCTTCATTCAGCTACAACTCGGTAACTACAATCAATAGTGAGGGCAGCCTGTGCTCCTCAAAGTAAGAACAGAAATGGAGTTCCAAGAACATAGAGTGTGTGCAAAAATGCATATTTATGACACACATGCAAATATCTCTACTTAAAAAATGAGGACACACGTACCTGTTGCTTTTATTACATTTTTGGTCTCTGTGGTAGGATGTTTCTTCTCTTATAAAACTGGGAAGTCTTGCATTATTAATTTGTATACATGATGTTATTAGTATTCATATGTGAAGTAGTCACAGATGTTTGTCTTACTGCCTAGTCTACTACATGTAGACTAAAAGTATTGCAGAAAGATAATGGCCTTTAAAAATGTGTGAGTAATTTTTGTGGAGAAGGAACAGTTTACATTTTCAGTTCGTTTGTGTTGCAGGTATGCATTTCTGTGCTAGCAATGTACAGCGAAGCAGTCCTTATCTCTCTTGGGTTTATTGAAAAACCCAGCTGACAAAATTGGGGTGTTAAGATTTTGCCTTGTGTATCCTGGAAAGACTCGGGCAAGGTGCTTGACTGAACAGTAGACTCAGCACAGCTCCTGTGAAGCACAAACTCAGAGATTCTGATGGCAGCTTCCTCTTTACTGTAACTGCACTACCCGGTTCAGGTCAACACAGTGCTCTGCTGTGGCTTCATAGTGCTCACAGAATAAACTTGTGAGCCGTATGAAGCCTACAGTACTGTAGTCTTTTCTGAGTAGGACCTCAGTGGGAACTTCCATTTAGGAAAAAAAAACTATACATACGTATATATACGCACACACTTTTGTATGTATATATGTGTATTTTATGTGTGAATATATGAAGATACTTGGTTCCATATACTCTTCTATTTTTTTGTTCCTCAAGAAATACCTGGTTTAGCCAGGCAGAGATAAATGCTATACTTGCTAGTTGGCTACCCCTGCTTCTGTCACCTCCTCTCTTGAAAGGAGGAGCTATGTAAAGTATTCACATGTTCTGAACTACGTCTTCTACTGTGTATCTTAAACCATCTAACCTCAAAGGACTCAAATGCAGGACTTGAAACCAAGTGCTTTCAGACTAGATGGTATTTCCAGTGAGAACACACTGGGCAGTCGTTACCATTTTCAAAAGCCTAGGAGAGAATCGAGAAAAAAATCATTTTCACCAGAATGCTGGAACTTCTCTCCTGTCAAAGTTATTTTCTGCCAATTTCAACTTTTTGTTCAACTCCAAACTGGCTGAAGGGCTTTTTGAAAAATAAAACAGAAAAGTCAACTTATTTTATGATAGGAAAATACAGTTTTTCAGTCTTGAATTTCAAACTGACTGAACTATTTTTATTCAGTAATTCTCAGAGATAAAGCCTGAAAAAATTCAGCCCACAGCATAGTTGCTTTGGAGAGCTTTGCACAGTGGAAACTCATGGTTTACATTGAAATCATTAAAAAGAACGGAGTGGTTAGTAGCGGGTGCTGCTGCTTTGCTTTCCTATATTTATTAGCCTATGTTTCCAAGTACATAGTTTTCAAGAAAATAAGCTTAATTACATACTCTGCAGGAGTAGATACTTTGGAATTAAGAGAATAAATCATATAACATCCTAATATTACTCTGAACATAATAAGCAAACATGATACACGAAATGTGAACTACTCAGATTTTATGAGTATTCAAGACACTAGAACAAATGTTTATAGCGTCATTGAGGTCAAGGACATGAGATATCATTAGAACATCTAGTCTCATCTTCTGCATATACTAGGCAACTTTTAAGACAGCTACTCAAATTACTCTGGATAGATGAAAGCAATTTAGTAAGCTGTGTTCCCTACACATAGCGTTAACAGTAGTTCCTTGTTCCAGCATAAATTAAATCTGTTTTTGAGATTCTTATTACCAAATAACAGTGCTACGGCCTCATGAAACAAAATGATCATAAAAAAAAAAATCTCACCTTGCTAGTTCAAAAGCATTGGAACTTTTTTTTATGGATTAAATTTGTATTGCCGGACTTCATTTCTTTTGACAGACCTGCAGTTTTGTATCTGTACATAATGGGATGAAATGTATTCTTCTGAGTGATCTGAAGGGCGCTTGAATTCAATATTGAAAATCTCCTCCCTTGAGATTCAGCACTGGCTGGGAGCTTGTTAGGCAAAATCTGCTCAGATGATCTCCTCAGCCAAAACAGCTCCAAGGCCAGGAAGAAGGGAACCAGCCCTTAGACCTCTATCAGTTTGACCATTGCAGAATTTCTTCCATATAAATAGCACAATAGAGATAGTTTATTATATTTCTCTCTTTAAATCACAAATGGGGCCCCAAAGTAAATTAGATAGACATACCAACTTGGCATATAAAAAGAGAATTTTCATTTTTCCTCTTTTCTCCTGAATCCTTTCATCCCTTCCTCCCACCACACAAAAGAGGCAAAATCAAATTTAGTGTACCTTCCTCACCTCCCTGATGCTTGCAGCGTGACCATATTCATCATTTTAATGAAAAGTTCGGAGTGTTACATTACAGGGGCAGTGCATGTTGCTGAGGGCAGTACAGGTACTCCAAGTAATGTAAAAACAATAAAAACTCTGCTCTTTTTCTGAAATAATCAGATTCTTGGAAGAATTTACTAGCATTTGTGCAGAGCCCTGAGGACAGCAATTTGAGATTTCTTTCTTTTTTTTCTTTTTTTTTTATACAGTTACGAGAATTTTAGCTCTGTGGGTAGAATTGGAGAGCTGTAATATTTTCGGTTTTTCACGCTTTCATCTTTTCATCTTGACATTTCCTTGGGAGAAATGTGCCGAAGTAGATGGCATATGTGTGAGACAGCAACACTAAGGCTGACTTGCCGATCCATGAATTCTTGTTAAGCTCCCCATCTTGATAAAGTTAATAAACAGCCAGAAGAGAAGAGTGGAGTTGGAAATGTTATTTTTCTTATCCTGGCAGTGCACTTGGCAGATTGTCCTCCTGTGTTCTGGCTTCACGATGAAGCTGGTGATGCTGTTTAATAGACAACAGTAAATGCAGGGGTACTTACAGCTTGTATATTGTCTATTCATTTGAAGAACTGTCTGTCCTGTGTTTTCCAGTATTCATATGCCTGCTTCATGATAAGAATTAAAGCAGTTTTGTGAAGTTAAGGTGAACATTGCTATTTTATCTTGACTGCGTTTCACTTCCAAGATGGCCGTATTTTGAACTTACACGTTAATTGCTTCTTTTTTCTGTGTCAGAATGATACCCAGTGTTAAATATAATGAAATCCAATTGTAGACAATTAGCCTCCTCAAAAAAGATCTCTATATTAAAATAATGGAAAATTGTGGGAGTCCTTATTGCTTCTACTTCAGGAAGCAATCAAGGAACTAAATGAATTCTTAGTGAGTAAATATTTTAAAATTATACCCAAAGTACTTTTATGGTGTTTATACATTCCTTCATAGACAGATATTAGGTTCTTCTCATTTCAAAATGTAATTTCTGTGTTGCTTCTGTATGTACTCAAGTGAGAGCTGCATAAAATATTTGATTCTGAGTATGATTGGGTAACATACTGAGCTGAGTCTGATGCTTGGGGAAACATTTATATTTCAGTGTTGGGCAATAGTTGTAAATGTTTATTCATGACAAGTACAATCCTCAAATAACCTGTTTTAGACCAAGACACACACCAAGTCATCCTTTTTAGATTTTTTCAAACACATTTCTAAATGTGTTTAAAGTATGATTTGCCCTTTACTTACTTGTCATTTTCTACCTATTCCAGCTTGGAGATAATAAGAGTTGGAATGGCCAGAATGTTGGGTTTCCTGAGCCAACGAGTAATAGTGAGTATTACTTTTTATGTTTGTATTTATTCTTACCTCTTTTTGTCTCCTTAGGATTTGGATTACTTCATATATCAGGCTTTTTACTGAAATTATACTATAAGCTTTTTGTTGCAACAAATTAAATCTTGAGATTCCTTTGTATGAGTTTAGGTGTGAATGGATGCAGGAACAAGATTTTTATTTACTAAATGACCACAGAATCCTTTCAGGTTGGGAGTGTGGAGGTCATCTAGTCCAACCACTTGCTCAAAGCAAGGCCAACACTGAATTCAGGCAAGGCTGCTTAAGTTTTTTTTCCTCTCAGGTTTTGAAAATTACCAAGGGTAGAAATTCCATGACCTCTCAGTGCAACCTGTTCAAGTGTTTAATTATTCTCACAGTGATTTTCTTACTTTGTTTTGTTTTTACTCAATTGTACCTCTGCTGTTTCAGTTTATGGCCATCATCTCTCGTTCTGCTGTACATCTCGGTAAAGTGCCTGGCTCCTTCTTTCTGGCAACCTCTTCTTAGGTACTGGAAAGTCCTTACTAGGTCCCCGAAAGCCTCCCACTGCCCTCTAAGCTTGATCATCCAGGCAGCTTTTCCTCATTCAGTACACTGTTCATTTGGACTATAACATCTCAACTTGGATAAAATGATGCTTTTGGAGGCATCCACTGCTCTCCTCTGTTCATAAATCCAGTCATTTAATCCCAAAAAACAATCAGGATGTTCATGTTTCCTTCTTGGTAAATCCACACAGACTGTTCCCAATCGTTTCCTTCAGAGTGTCGCCAGTAGCGGCTCTTAAGAGGACCAAAGTGAGGCTGATCAGCCTACGGTTCCCCACATCATCTGTCTGGATCTCCCTGTCTTTTCAAAGATGACAGAGAGTGACCCCACAGTGATGCTGGCCAGCTTTCTTGCATCCTGAGATACAGCCCACCCGGTCCAATGGGCATGTGCAGGGTGAGATCTCTTTCAAGAGATCTCCAACTCTGATCTCCTTCACTCCTGGTAGTTTCTCTTTTCATTGAACTCTGTCTCTAGACAAAAAGACCTGGAAGACCTTGTTGGTGAAAACCAAGGAAAAGAAGGCGTCTGTGTCTGTTCTCGCTAAATCACCTGCTTCCTTCTGGAGCATTTTGTTTATTCTTCTACTGTTAGTATAGTGATAGAAGCTCTTCTCGGTGTCATGAGGTCCCTTGCCAGTTGCAGCTCTAGCTTTAGCTCTCATCACACCATCCCTACCATTTCTGGACAATATTTATAAAGTCTTTGTTGCCTGTAGCTGCTTCCACTTCCTGGTATGCATTCTTTTATTGTATTGGAGTCCAATTAGGAGCTCCCTGTTCAGGCAACCTGATCTCCTGATACAGCTGCTGTTTTTCCTGAGTGTGTTCCACTACCTGCCTTACGTATTTTCCTCAGGATCTTCAGGAGCATCAATGCTTCATGACTGCTAAAGCTAAGGGTGCTACTGGTTACCATGTCTGCAATAAATGCTGCTTTGTGTATTAGTAGCGGATTCAGGAGAGCTGCAGCACTATTTGGCTCTTCTGTCATCTGTGATAAGAAATTTTCTCTGACATCCCCTAAATAGCATGGACTCTACTGTAAGAGTCAGAATCTGTGGTTTGGAGACTTCCTCATATTTGCAGATTGCAAATGTTCCTTGAATGAATTTATAATACTCAATTTGTTCTGTTGTGTCCTGAGTACGCCTAGCATTAGGGAATGTAGCTGAGAAAATGAAAGTAAGAAGGAAGTTTTCTAGTACCTTTGGAAGAAGGAGAAGGGGCGGTGGCCCCTAGTTAATGATGGCAGAGAGAAATTCAAGAATTCTTTTTAATGATATTGTGCTTACATTCTGCAGGGCTGAGCACATTGGGCGTAATCAAATATTTAAACTCCAGATTAACTAGAGGGGCGTAATAAGATGTTCAAGGTCTGACTCTGTGAAGAATTTTATAGTGATGGTTTAAATGCTTAAGCATTGTTACATTTCCCCATGTATAGGAATGGCACACAGTTTTAAGCCTAGCAGCTTTAAAGAGATATGAGAGATTTCTTTCAAGAGTGAGTCTGGTCTCATCTTTATTTAGATTATACACAGTACATGCACTTTGGTTCCGTGCTGTAGGCAGTGAATAGAACAAGCATTTCTGACTTCACAGTTAGATGTTTTTCAGCTATTGACTTGCTGTGAAGAAGATAATATAAATAACATGTTCTTCCCTGTACCGGGAAACTTCTATTATTCTCTAGTACTGTGTTAGATTTTGAATTTTCTAATCATTCCAAACATTATCTCCCTGAATTAGGATTGCAGAAAGGCATATACATTATCTACCACCTAGCTTTTGCCTATATATATGAATTATGCAGTCCCAAAGACAAGTTTGAGAAGATTCGGTATATTTTTCCAATACATTTGGAGTCTTCCCAGTCCCTGGGCCTGGAGAAGAATTGTGGGATAATTTATGCTTCAGTTTACACAAAGCTTACCAATACTAAAAATTATCTTAGACTCAACATAGGCCATTGTGCCTCCTGGAAGGAAAGATACATGAGATACATGAGAAAGATTCTACTTTTTAAGAGTTTAAAGTCTGGGATGTTTTCTTCATGCATGGAAGACATCTCTAGATGCTCTGATTTCTGTTCTTTTGAACTCAAGAAAACTAGAAATCAGATGAGATGTAGCCATAGTGCACTTTTGACAGTATTGTGCTTAGTCCTTTGGACCCTTAACTCCTTTTTTATGTATTTGAATCCAGAGGTAACGTAAATGATAATTAGCTGATTAAAGTGGATCATGTTCATTTTTTAGAGGCTGTGTTATCCTTTTGCAAACCAGGAATGGTTTGAGTATTATAAATAGGCATAAAAATATTTTATTTTTTACCTCAAAGGCCTTTCTGGTTCTAGTGCATTTTCTTTAAAAAATCCAGTGTAACTGTAATTTCTGTAAAAAGTCGTAAGAGAGGAATGAGTCTGTTACAGTTAGGGAGGACAGATAAGTCTGTCTTCACATTACAAGTCATCTTCAGGGCATTCATTAGACTCGTTGAAGACAAGGAATTGCAATTTTCATCTCTAAAAGCCTTAAGTGATACTGCTTTCAGCTCAATTAGTTGCTGATAGGTCTTCTTTTTGAGTTTCTTTCTGAATCTCTCTAGATATTTTTAAATTAAAATGCCTGTCTGCTGGCACTGAGCATTGTTTCAACAGACAGTCTGTTAACGTATATTTCTACTTCATATTTATTTATTTATGTTGAAATAATATTATATGGTAGCCCATAAGGACAGAGTCTGCATTGAGTTCATTTAGTTTGATGCATAGAATTATTGCAGGTATCTTATTTTTCTGATTCTAGTCTTCCAAATGTTACATCCATATTAAGGTAAAGTATTATTAGGAGTTTTCCATTTGTACACCTGTTGATCTTTCCTTTAGCTTCACAGTTCTAGATAACTGAGCTTCATAGCCAAGGAGAACTGAGGAAATCTGAACTATGTTCCCCTTCTGTGTGGGGAAAAAAAAAAACAAGATCACTTGCATATAAAGGGCAGTTTTTAAGCAGTGTCACTAACAAAGTTCCACAGTTGGAAGTCAGAAGAGCTGCATACTTGCAGGTGCTAGTTTTCACTTGAGAGCAACAGTTTTTGGTATATCTACTCTTGCAATGTTTTATGGAGCAGCTTCCTCCATATATCTCTGTTAAATAGATAGATAGATATAGATACGTTTAGATATATCTAGATATAGAGAGATATATCTCTCTATATCTCTGCTTACAGGAGAAACATGTAGCTTGCCTTTCCCATGACCATGAAACTTAACTGAAAATCGAAGATAGCCTGTGAGAGTCCTCCCTCTGAGATTGCTGCATCTACTGTTTGGCGTGTACGCTGGTTCAGATTTCCAGTAATTTTATGACAGGAAAACAATTGTGTCCAGTTAGGACATATATTGTATATGTGTTTCCTTTTGCAGGCAAGTACTCTATCTTAGTGTGCAAAATGTACTGTATTTTCATCTGGAACTGGAATAGTAAAATGAACTCGTCTATTTTAATAAAAGAAAAACAGAAATCATTTTTGTTGAAGAACAGGTGTCATTATTTCCTTATTATGATATTTATGTTTCTACTAATACCCTCCATTCTGTATCCTTTAACATACCCAATACATTTTTAGTTTTCCCTATTAAATGTCCTCTCTATCAAGCGCTTTCACAGCTATCCTTGGAGCAAAGCTTCTTCCCAGAGATTCACTTCTCTACCTTTCCTCTTAATTGCACAAACCTAAGGATGACTTCCAACAAGAAACTTGTTTCCAGTTACTGGGTATCGTAAAAGTTTTTCACGTATGATACCTCAAAAGTGTTGAGTATGTTCGGCCAAGATGGTTCTGCAAGAGACTGTGAAGAAGCTCTGAGCAGATCACAAGCATTTCAAGCCCATATAGGAAGTGTTTACTGTCAACAAAATGCTCATCTGTATTTGACTTAATCAGTCATCAGCAAGAACAAAATGCAAAATAAAATCCTAGTGAAAATTGAGTTCTCTATGGGGCATATTCAAATTCTGATTTGATGTTTCTCAGTAGGGACTGTTATTATTCATTATGTGTCCTAGAAAAAGCTGTAGATTAGGTATAGAGTGTTTTAAATGACAAAATGTGCACAATTAAAAGAAAAAAAAAGGTGATTTTTACTCAGAAGGAAAAAAAAATAGCCCAGCTGCTTTTATCTGTTCCCTCACCCTCAATTTTCCAAAGAATAGTTTTGCGGTGTGTGTTTCTGCCAGTCTGGGGGAGTTGCAAAGCAGATGCTGGAAAGCCAAGGCTCAGACACCCCAGTCAGAACGATGCTGCCTCTCTGTGGGGACGGCCTCCTTGTTTTGCTTCCCGCACGTTTTATTGCCTGGGATTCTGCAGGACTTTACAATCTTTGTTCTGCCGAGCACATCTGCTCCTGCTGTTTGGGCACCACCTGAAATCATAAGCATTGGCTGGTGACCTCACAATTAGTTACTGTGAAGATGAGGAGATTGTCACCAGCAGATGATTATGATTTCAGACGGTAAATGAGCAGCAGGAGCAGATGATCTCCTAGGGAGCAAAGATACTTGACCTCATGCAGTTGTTCTCAGGGAAAAACAAGCAGTGAGAAAAAAAATAACGAGATGCTCAGAAGGAGTTTTGTAAAGCTGTGATTAGGAAGTTTCAGCATTTGTCTGCAACTAATAAGTATTTTAGTATTTTTACATATACCTAAAAATAAGAAGTGGGATAAAGGAAGGATGGAAATACATGGTTCTTGTTATCTAGGTGCGTCTTTACCGGTTTTAGAAGGAGAAAATAAATACAAAATAAATTGTATTTTCACAAAATTTTGCATATTAATACATCTTTGCTTTGGGGAAAAATCTGTTGTTCCTTTGAACTCTTTTATTCTTTTATTGAATAGTTTTATTATTTTTTTTACAGTCCTCTATATGTTTATCTTTTAACTGGTAATGTTGGTGAAGTCCTCCACTAGCTAATTTAATGTTTGTATATTTGCATGAACAGTTAGCAGTTTAGGAGGTAAACTGTTGTGCTGTTTTTTGTTTGTTATTTCAGACCCTTTAAATTGTAATGAATTTGTGTTATATTTTACTGAAGTATTTGCTTTGAGAGTATTTCAAAGGTGATTTGCAGTGGATGGACTCCATTTTTACTCACTAATTAGTGCTTTATTGGACTTGACTTTTGAGCTGCTTCCGGAGGTACTAAACTGTCAATTACAGTGTGCGGTAGAGAGGATTTAGAGTGAAACATTGGTAGTTTCACTGAATTATTTGTCATTCTAAGTAGAAACCATAGTAAGAAGAGTTGACAACACTACTTATTTGACATACCACAGGCAGAGCAGGAGCTTTCTTTCTGTATATCGTTTTATTTTTCTTTTATTTGTTTGTTTTAAGCAAACCTGCTGTCAGGTTAGCCTTGTGCCATCGCTGCCTGTTTCTGAGAGCAGTTTCCCCAGCTCATCAGCTAGTTTGTATGACGTAGGTGTCACCATCTTGCCTGAAGTCTCTTGAAGTTGGTCATGCTTAAGTATTACCTTACCTGTTCAGTTTATGTGCTATTTTAAACAGAGATTCATCCCATCTTCTACAGAGGATCTGAGACAATCATCTTTTCTTTTTGGCCGAAGATCCAGGAAAATCAGATTTAGAAACTTGAAGAGATTTTTTTCCAGTTTTGTCTCTCCTCTAGGATCATCACCAAACTTTACTGTTCCAGGAAACCTGTTGCATGGCTCCTGGGTGGTACAGATTGTGCATATGTAAGGAACATACCCTTGGTCTGGGGGCTTCTGGTTTGGTTGCCTTCAGGCTGAGAAGGAATTGAATCCAGACATTGAGCTTTCTAGGGGACTGCTTAACGATTAGGAGCAATCTCTGTGACAGTAGACACTCCCAGAGAAGAGGGATAGTTAAAATTTTAGGGAAGTTCATCCTTTGCATTTCTCAGTGCTCTGAAATCCTGATATCAGTTGTATTTGTTCATGGTTACTAGACTTTATTCCTTTGGAAAAATCTGCACATTGCATAGCAAGGCAAAGCTCTTTCATGATGTTAATTCTCAAATTCAGATTTAAGAAGGTAATTCTGAAACTGATCTGCATGTCTCAGCCTAGACAAACTGAGCAATATCCCATGGTTAACCTTAGTAACGTATTCTAAATACTTACACTGTTCTGTTTTTTTTTTCCTTTTCCCAGTCTCTTTCTCTCCCATACCCTGTTCTCACCTAGAACACCCCAGACGCGTGTCTGTTAGACTAGGATAGTAATTTCCTTGAAGAGCTGAATTGCTTGAACTGAGGCTTTATTGCTGTCAGAACCAAGACTTAATTCTCTGTCCTCGCCTCTACCCTCTTTCCTACATCAGACATCTTGTCCCTGTGACTTCCACTCCCCCACTGCTCTCGCCTCCTCCAATTTCATTTTCACTTGTACCTACACTATGCTTGTTGATGTCCCCCTTGACCTTCTTAGCTTCAGCAACCTCTCCATCCTCGTCTGTTAGGGTGGCTTATTCTTTCATCTCTTCTCTTGTAGGTCATGCCTTTGTTTTCATCATCACAATTCTCATTCCCCTCTTAAGCTGTTAATGAATGGTCTTGCCTGCACAGGTCACTCTCTGGTTGCACTTAGGCACTCTCCTAATTGCTTTACCCTCTCAAAAATCACTTTCTTGCTGCTTTTACAAGCACCTTGATCTGTCAGCTCACTAGCTTGATTTGCTTCTCCTCCAAAATTTGTTGATCCTCTCTGGTGATAAGAATACTGTCCTTTCTTTTGCATTTTATTGGTTCTTTGCAAAACCCACTTCATCTTAATCTTAGGTTTTCCTGGTACACTGAAATATTCTTTAAACCCTCCAATGCAGAAAATATCATGTAAAAATAACAGTGTAAGTGTTTTGCCTGTAACAACATTTCAGAGGATTTCCTGTGGAAATTTTCAGTTGCAGCTACTAACACTTTTACCAATTACGTTCCTAATTTTATTCCTAATAGTATCCTAATATTAATACTTATTTTTACCTATTATGTTGCTAAGTGGAGAAGTAAAGATTCTTTCAAATTTCAAAACTATTTTGTCACATCAGTTAAACACCAAATCTTAAAGAAAATGTATAAAGTAGAATTGTAACTCTCCTGTGCTAGCACAATTTTATTGTACTAGCTGTTCTATAATACAAGGCTGTACAGAAAGCAATTTAGTAAAATTAAGAATATAGAGACCTTAATTCTTGAAGAAGCAAATGGTATTTACCTCAGTGTCATGGTTATTTTAAGGTTAAATAAACTACTTTTTCAGTGAATGGTTTTATATAACATTAATTTGCTTAAGGTCATGTAGAGAAGATCATTTGATTGAAGAACATTGTGTAATGGCAAAACATTTTTGATGTCTGAATCCTGGAGTAGCTGGTGACTTAAAAATACCACAGCTGTGTCAAGTGGATAATTTGTATCATGGAATTTCCAACCAAGACTGTGTGTAGTTTATTGCAAATACAAGCAATTACAGGAATTCCGGCAAAATCAGAAAGAAAGGTTTTTGATGATTGACTGTTTTTTTTATGCAGTTCC
The DNA here is from genome assembly GCA_034781795.1 of Crypturellus tataupa. NCBI lineage: Eukaryota > Metazoa > Chordata > Aves > Tinamiformes > Tinamidae > Crypturellus > Crypturellus tataupa. The sequence continues at coordinate 2,767,739 of JAWLRI010000963.1, read as the reverse complement.
CAAAATACTGATTATTACAGAAACATAGAAGAGTTGGTGTAGGAAGGGACCTGTGGAGATATCTGGCCCACCTCTGCTGGTCCAGCAGGGCCACGTGGAGCAGGTTGCCAAGGGCTGTGTTCAGTCAGCTTTTAAATATCTCCAAAGATCAAGATGCCACAACCTCTCAGGACAACTTGTTCCACTGTTCAACCATCCTGACAATAAATAAGTGTTTTCTGGCGTTCAAGTGCAATTTCCTGTATTTCAGCTTGTTTGTTACCTCTCATTCTGTCACTGGGCACCACTTTCATCTCCATGTACGCAATGTCCTTTAATCCAGTAATGTGTTGTTTAAAACACTCCAGTGTTTATTTATGGGAATGTCGTGTATATCCTGGTCCACTTTGCATAGCTACAGAAAATACAAAAGTGCTGCCTTATGCTGGTGGCTCGTACCAGGGATTGTAGCACAGCTCACCAAGGCTATCAGTGCAACTCGCACGTCAGCTGACAGCATTTTGACACGCCAAGTGTAGCTTTCCTGTTGGACAGGTCATTCCTTTGCCCCAGGAGCAAGTTATGATTCTTCACAAAAGAACAAAGTTGTGGTTTAGGCCAAGTATACTGCATGACCTTGAAACAGGAGAAGTCACTGAGTGAACACAGAGGAAAAGTCCTGTTCAAGCAGAAAAAAGATGTCCGCTATGCATGTGGATTAAAATACAAACCTGGTCCTGTAGATTGTCATTCAGATTTGAATGATAAAATCAAAATGTCAACCTTTCATGTTTTCTCATCTTTTTAACAGAGATAAAGATGTGAAAATGGGATACCTTCTACTCATGTAGAGATTTCACAGAAAGACAGAATAGTTGAGGTTGGAAGGGACCTTTGCAGATCAGGTAGTCCACCCACCCTGAACAAGCAGGGACACCTAGAGCATGTGGCACAGTGTCGAGTCCAGGCAGGTTTTGAAGCTCTCCTCCTCAGCAGATTGCACAACCTCTCTGGGCAACGTGCTCCAGTGCTCTGCCGCCCTCGCAGTCAGCAAGTTTTTCCTCATATTCAGGTGCTACTTCCTGTGTTTCAGTTTGTCCCCATTGCCTCTCATCCTGTTGCTGACCACTGCTGAAAATAGTCTGGCCCCATCCTCTTGACACCCTCCTTTAGCGTGTTTGTACACACTGATAAGATCTCCCTGAGCCCTCACTTCTCCAGGCTAAACAGGCCAAGCTCTCTCAGCCCCTCCTGAGAGGAGAGATGTTCCAGTCCCCTAAAATCATCTTTGTCACCCTGCCCTGAACTCTCTCTAGAAGCTCCATGTCCCTCTTGTCCTGGGGAGCCCAGAACTGCCCACAATATTCCAGGTGCGGCCTCACCAGGGCTGAGCAGAGGAGCAGGATCCCCTCCCTCCACCTGCTGGCAACGCTCCTCCTGACACGGTAGGATCCCACTTGCCTTCTTGGCCACAGGGACCCCTTGCTGCCTCATGGTCAATCTAGTCCACCAGGGCTCCCAGGCCCTTGTCTGTAGAGCTGCTTTATAGCTCTGCAGCTGTGCTGGTGCATGGACTTGTTTTCCCTAGGGGCATGACCTTGTACCTGCCTTTGTTGAGCCTCATGCAAGCAGTTCTATCATCACCCTGAACATTTCTTAACCTTATAATACACCGTGAGGTAACTTGCCACTGTCCCTGTAGCAAAAAAAAATCAGTTTGTAAGGAGTGTTTCTACACAATGGCTCATTCAGTGATCCTGTCAGTATCAGTCCCCACAGCCCCCGTGCACAATGTTCCTCAGAAGTTTTCCATGAGCTCCAGATAGAGTGAAGGTCCAGATGATGGGAAACCCTTCTGTAGAAAGGTCATCTGTGCTCCCAGGGAGTGGGACCCTCTGGAAAAAGGAGCAGGGATAAAAACACCACCCCCCAAAAAGATTTTTTGAAGACTGTTTCTTATAGTGTCATTATGAAAAGCAGAGGCCAAGTACATCCAAGGGAAAACTTGTGAGGGATAGCAAGGCCCTTTGCTAATTTAATCAAACATTTGCAGAAGAATACAAACTGTTCTGCAGTTGTCCAGCATGTGATGGCAGAAATACACAATAGAAGATCAAGATTTTTACTTTTTAGGTTAGAGAGGCCTTCAGTATGGTTTGGGATTTGCAGAGGCTATAGCAGATTTTGCAGACTGCAAGCAATTACCACCAAGAACGAGTAAGACATGTTTGTAAATGTTAGTGATTATAGAGCATAGCTAGCCTGCATATTTTCCTAATTCATTTGCCCACAGGTTTAAATAATACATGTGGAAATTATTTTAACAAGGTTCATGAATTTACCTCTAAATTATGTCCAGCAAAAGGTGCAGAGTTATTGGTGTAAATGATGGCATTTTAGTTCCTGTAACTACCCCAGCAGTTGCGATGTTACCTTTGGAGTAAGTTGAAGTTAGTACGGCATAAACTTATGTTTAGCAGACATCGTGCAATTTTTTTTTCAGATGAGTGATTAACAAATGTATGAGACTGTCATGTAGTAAATGATATTCTAATGCAATGTGGAAAATTGTTAGAGCATGGGTTTTCTTTTTGCTATGGTTTTTATTAAAGTGCTTGTTTGAAGATGAGTTATGATAATTTCTGAAGAGCTCTTTTGTTCCTACAGTTGCTCCTCTCTTGATGTCATACTTCTCATCTTGTGATAGCATCATTCCCACTAACTAAGTGGTCATGTACACACACTTTTAGAATTCAGAAGACTTGCATTGGGTAGCAAAGAGGGATTATACTAAAAAAAATCCTCAATAACCTTTTTGGTTAGTGGCAAAGAGTTACAATAAATAAGTGCCAGATAGAAGATTTTTAAGAAGACCAAGTTTCACTGCCCTTTAAAGCAAGCAGGTGTCTAAGTAGCTTCATGAGACATGGCACTGAATATAAAATGTTAGTAGCTTGCAACTATATTAATATAATGTCTGGAATATTACATTACTCTGTTTCAAGAGATACTCAGTGATGGTAATATAATACCTCTTTGATCCAATGTATGATTTAAAATCATTATTGCTTATAAAGCACTTTGAAGTCTTCAGCTGAAAGATGTTACATAAGTGTAAAAGTTCTATTATTATTAATTTAACATCACCATTAAAGTCAGTACTTTAAGAACATTTGCTGTATTCTGCTCAATGACTTTTTTTTTCATCATATGCTGCATATTAGTTATTTTAACATTTACAAAGCTTAGTAATCTGGAAGTGTTCCAAACTATTGTTCCAGACAGCAGTTAGATATTTGGGTGGATCATGTAAAAACAGTGAAATGGCTGAGAAAGCATGTAAAATGTTTGTTTTAAGTAATATTACATCAATGAAACAGACATCTGCAGTACTGGTTTGGGTTTTAAGCTTCTTTAAACTTTTTTTTTAAGTTAACACAGTACTATTTTTTTTCTAGAGTTGATTTTTTGGGGTAATATATTATTTCTAAACAAATATATTGTTTTATCTCCTCCTCCTTGCATTTTCATTTCTATTTCTCAAGTATTTGTATAAAATCAGATTTACAGTATGTGAGATCTTAGGAGGTACTGGGCACCTGCCACTCAGGATTGTTGCTACTGTTTATTTTTGTAATCAGGCTTTAACTGCCAATATCTGTAATATCTTTTTTGAGTTTCATTCTTGCTATCTCATGTACCAGGCTATTTAAAACAAGGAAAAAAAAATGGCAGACCTCAGAAAAGGGAGTGCAATCACTCTGTTGTACGGATTACATGCTATAAACTAATGTTGCCTGTTGGCGCAGTAGTTGTATTGCAAGGCTATATTCTAGATGTCACACATGGGGCAAAAATTCTACTAGGAAGAAAAGAAAACATAGGGACTTCATCCTCTGTCATGAATTTGTGCCCAGCTCCAGGGTGTTCAGTGCAGAAGTCTCTCCTCTTGGAGCTGGTGGCCAGCGTGGATGAAGTGCCCTGGTTAGACCCGGGTTAGAGCCAGAGCTCTGCAGCACCACATAGGGAGGGCAGAGAGTTGGTTGCTCAGTTAATCAGAGCAGCGAAGAAGTTGAGCGCGGTTGCTACTCAGATGTTACCTGTTCCTCTCCCTTGCATTGCTCAGAGCAAACAAGGTGAGAATCTGGGGCCACGTCCTTCTGTGCATAATTCGGTCAAGTGGTTCTGTCAGCATCAGCGGAATGAGCTTGGCTTAATACAGATTACAGCATCAGGCTTTGCCCCCTACTTTTTCCTACCCTGCTGTAAAATTAATAGCAGCACTCTTAAACTATTCATACCTCACGGTGTAACCAGGTACTTTATGAAACTTTATTGGCCCTTTTAGGATGGCAGAGGCTGATGTTCTCTCCACACCCAGCATTAAGCTAAAAGCCAAACGTGTGAGGAAATCGATTAAAAGATTCACCTGGAAGCAGTTTGCTGGGTCAGCAATGTGGAAGTTCGATTTTTGTCATGTAGTTGTAGATACTAATTGCTAGTAATATTTTTGAGTCTTCTTGCAGAATACATTTGGTTGAAAAATATTACTTGTATTATTAGGTTGAGAGGGATCCTTTGGAGGAAACTACAAATTAATTCTCCTCTTCAAATTTATTTTACATTCCGAAGTGAATATATGCAATGCAAGTGCATTAAGCATTGAAGCAGGAAATCTCTCATGAACTTGCTAAATCAGTTAACAAACAGGTTTTTCATTCCCTAAAATGAAGTGCGTTATGGCTCACGTTTGCAGATTTATGTGTTATTAATATGATATTAAACATTCTCAAGATTACTTTTTAATTTATTAATAATTAGATGTTGGGTGCTTATGTTTCATAGAAATAGTTCATTGTATATGAAAACTAACAAAATTCAGCCTTAATTTTGCACAGAAGAATATCAGCAAAATTGCTGAAGTATGTACCCCTGCGTGCAAGTGAGCTGAGTATCAAGATGTTCTCTAAGAATATATTTAAATTTTTGAAATGCAGACAAATTATCCCTAATTAAGATGTCAGTAGAAATATTTAAAAGTTTCCTGCAATTTATGTGCCTGAATTAAGATCTTTTTGATATTCCCGTAACTCCTGATATGTTAATCGTGAACAAAGTAATGATGTGGCTGGGGCGCGATTTAAGAATATTTAAGCGCAGGCTGCTGTTGTGAAAATGTTTTAGGTTAGCTCTGCTTCTGCAAGACGTTGCTGCCCTCCTCCTCCTCCTGCCTCCGCTGCCCGTTCCCGTGTGTGTCCCCACGTGGTCCCACAGGTGCCTGCGCTGGCACGGGAAGCCGAGCGGCTGGCGAGGGCAAACAGCAGCTGCAGGTGGGAGAGAAAAGCTCTGCTGCTTATGGGGGCCGTGCTGACCCGAGCTGGGTTAGAGTATTTGTCAAACAACAACCTGAATTCTTGCGTCAGGAGGCACGAGACAGTACTTAAATTTTGTGCTGCTAATTGGAAGTAACAGCAGTTCCTTGTGGTTTATATATCTGCAGACCGTAATTGTTCAATATTCTGTGCGTACAGGTTTATAGCATGGGAGGAGTGGGAAGGAGGAAGTAGAGGGCATTTCATGTCTGCTTTGTTGCTTAAATAGATTATGCAATTTGAGTTACAGTTTCTGCAAAGAAAAAATGAATGTGACTTTTAAATACTTGTTTTATTTTCAGGTGAAAAGTATTTTAATGAGAATTGTCTAACTGTCAAACCCATACTAGGGTAATGAGGCTGGTCTTTGCTTTTATTTTCAGCACCAAAGGGAATACTCCATCTCTCTCCTGATGTTTATCAAGAGATGGAAGCAAGCCGCAACAAAGCAGCCCCTGGTACCACTGTAAGCTATTTGCCCTCCAAAGAAATGAGCCAGACTTCTAGCTCTTTCTTCAGCATATCTCCTACAACAAATAGCACAGCTACCATTGCCAGGGAACTTCTCATGAACGGAACGTCCCCAACTGCCGAAGCCATAGGTCTGAAAGGAATATCTCCTGCTTCCCCCTGTTCTGCAGTGCAGCCTTCAAAACAGCTGGAGTATTTGGCAAGGATTCAAGGCTTTCAGGTATGGGAAGGGGAAAATGAAGCTCTTCAGCCCGAATCATAGCATTGCCATCAAGGTTTCAGTGTTGCCCTCTTGAATGTGGGCGTGCATGTAACTTATCTTGTAAAATTAACTGGTGTCTGAGGCAGTTTCTGGGTCAAGGGGATATAACCCTGCCCCATTATACATGTCCCTTCTCTTTTTTTTTTTTGTTCCTTCCTTCCATTCACTTTACTGCAGGTCATTTTCTGTCCTTTGTTTATTTTCCTTAAATACTTACAGGCTTAAATGATAATTTTTACTTGCACTTCTTTGAGTGTCTTCACCTCTTGGCATTAGAAGCTTTACATCCCACTCTGACTTTGATTTCTCTCTTCTAACCTGATCCAGAAGATGCTGACACAGTAACTTAATGCTTGTCCTCTTCTGGCTTGGGTTGTTAAAACTGTTACTCTGGTTCCCAGTTGTAACTGGTAGAACTAAGTTGCGGTCAGAAGGTGCAACCTGAGAGCAGACTTGGTGTCAGAGCCGTGCAGAATGTTCTCAAATTCACACTCGGCCCCAGTGAATGTAGGATCTACCAAGCTGGATCAGCATATTAGTGCATCAGCACTGATAATCTGCACCCAGCACCGCAAATACTGTACATTTCCTATGGCAGTGAAAGCCTCTGGAATACATTCAATCATTTCAGGAGTTTGGAAGATGGGAAAAGGAAGCCTCTTCCTAATTACCATTAGAAATTTACATGCATAATTACATGCGTGTATATGGACAGTTGCTCATTTTATTGTGTCGCACCTCTGGAGAATAGGACCAGCTGTGTAGAAATACTCTTGTTCCTGTCTTAGAGTCTTTTTTCCACCCTTTTCAGAGTTGTGAATTTGTTTCATTTGGAAACTTGGCTTCATATGTTTTACCATATGTAATTTGATCATGTAACCAAATTATGGAAATGGGAGGTCACTGTGAGAATTTTTGCATGCCCGATAACGACATTTTTCATCAAAGCCCATGTAATTTACCAAGTATGCAGTTGTTGGAAGTGATTTAAAAGAGGCTGCTAAAGTTTGAGAAACAGTGCCAGGTATTTCGCTGGCATAAGCACTGTAGCTCAGTTACAGATAAGTAAATCAGATATCGCCAGTTATGGATCTGGCCCAATGTTTTTTTCTCTCTAAAATGTACTTCCAGATTTCTTTCAGTCTTCATTTTTAAAATACATCATTTTTGATTAATTAGTTTGCATTTCTCTTAATACGAGAAACAGAGTGTAAAATGTATCGCAGAAGAGTTAAGCTGCTAATAGGAATTCAGTTTCTCTGAGTTCCACTTGTTATCTGCTTACACTAGAAACAGATGAGTTCTGATGAAAAGAAATTCAATCCGTGAAGTTTTCACTGCTTGCTTTCACATCTTGTCAGATTGCTTGTGTCTACTAGTAACACTTTATTTTCATAGAATCAATGCACAATTTATGTTACTGTTTTGATTCCTACTTGCCTACATTATGTGGTTACTGTAAAATGCTTAGTTGTGTTTGTCTTGTTTTTTTTTTTTTTGTGCTTCGATTCTAGATGCTTATGTAGAAATTGTTTTTAAAGGGTCTTACCTCGAGCCAAAAATATAATCCGTTTCACTCATAAACTAGACGACTACTTTTAACTTGGCCCCAATGCAATACCACGAGTTCGATAGAGCATTTCTATTATTGCCATATATCCTCTGTGTATCCGACTGATGGTTTTCCATCATCTTAGCATGCTTTTTAACACCTCGCTTGAATAAGTCTGGTTTTGATGTGAAACTCTGCCACTGCTGGATCACTGAGCTGAGGTGGAGCAGTGAACAGAATCTCTGTGGGAAATGGCTTAGTGGCCTGTCAGGTGCATATCACAGGTCTCTGCACCGTTTCAGTGTAGAAAGCTCTTTGTGTTTAAGAGTTTGAAAGCCTATTTCTTTACAGGTTAACTTTCTCAGGCATATTTACTAAGTAGAAAACTACTGCATTTACAAACAGGTAGCTTGTTTCATGTTGACCCCAAATGATTTTTAAATTGTTAGCATGTATTTGTATTCTGGTCCAGATGATAACCACAGTTTTGTCTTTTCATTGAAGAACGTATACATTCTGTTCTGTTACAATGTATTTTTGAATTTTTAAAAAATCAATAAATACGCATATGATGTTTCATTTGTAAATGTAAAAAAAGAAATGTTATTTGCTTATTTGAATGTTTCTTGGAAATTTCTTAGCAGAGGACACGTCTTAAAAATGTGACTATTTAAATTCTTTTAAACCATTTGTGTGTGATCTCAGTCATATTCTGTTGTAAGCCCTTAATATTAAGAGTTATTGGGACCAATGTATGGAAAAATACTAAAAAGAAAAAAATGCATTCTACGTCTTATGGCTTATTATTCTCAAGGCATTTGTAATTGATAAGCAGCAGCTCAGTGTCACTGAAAAACAGGTGTTTTGCTTGGATACTTTCAAGGCTCAGGCTTCAAATTACCAGTGATAATTAAACCAAAATACTTCTCCAGCAAGCCTTTCCAAAGTCTCAATAAAGCATTTTTAGTGCTTGCTTCATATTTATGGACGCAATCTACCAGTTAATTATTTTGCAGGCTTTGCCCAGGGATTGTTTAAAGGAAGTTTCAGCTTTGGTTAGAATTGTTATTTTTAGGTGACTGTGGTGTTGTAGTCATTGTTTTGTAAGGAGTAGATTAGGAAAGTTATAGTTACATTTGCTGACAACTTAAGTGCAGTAAATTATTCAGAGAGTTTGTTTAATCTGAAGCATTTAGAGGACCTTTACACATGAATAACCGGAGCCTCCAGTCTCCACCGAGGCAAAACACAAGTTGCAGGTAGAGTCCGGTAGGAAATTCCCCTGGGAGTTTCCACGAAGTAAAGGCTATAAAATTTAAGGGGCTGTTGCTGAGAGCCCGCAATGGCCGTGCCTGCATGGACCCGCGGTGGGTCACAGTGGCGTTAGCCTTACACCTGCCTTGCTGTATTGGCAGGATTTCGATAGCTTAAATTATCTCTGTAGCGGCTGCACGCTAAAGGCTCGCACAGAATATAGTTTCTATTTGATGCATCTCCTTGATGGCAAAGATTACTCAATCTGTTGTTTGGGTTTTTTCCCCCCCACATCTGCTTAGCTGGTTGATTTGAATGTTGCATGTTGGGCATTTCCAAATGTTCCTCATTTCCCAGCCGGCGGTGCAGAGTTGGTTACCTGTCTGGGAAGTTGTTCCCAGGCGGGAAGCCCTGCTGGAGGCACTAGGCGTAGGGCTACGAGCAGCCCGTGCGCCTCCGCCTGGGCTTTAACCCGGCGCGAGAGCTGGGCCTGCTGCTGCGCCAGGGCTGGTGTTGAGGCCAGACCTTCCCTACAGCGGCTTTGAGCAAAACCCAGAGTCCCGCTTTGTGGGAGCTGCTCAAGGCTTTTAATGTCCCAGAACCGGCACTGGGCTCCCCAGATGGAGGACGGCCGCCTCCTCCTCCAGCCCCGCTGAGTGTGCACAGGCCTGTGGATCTGGGCCTGGCTTTTATCCCAGTCTCTTTAGGTTCGTCCAGCATTAAGCTCACTCTTAGCACCTGTTAACAGTGTTAAAGGAAGTTTTGTGGTTCCTGGTCTTTTTAATACCGGAAAAATTAAGCCTCAAACCCTTACTCAAGCCAGTCTCTTAGAGGTGAGCATGACAGTAAGATCAGAGCTCCGTGGGGATTTCTAATACCAAAGGAATAAGCAAGGGATTCAGGGGTAATACAGAGAAAATAACTGGGATATAAATAGTGTTCACTTCTTTTCTCTCTATGTATATTTAAATATCTAAAAATATTTTATTTATTTGTGTGTATATCTATATGTACACACACATCTCCTTAAAAGTTGATGCAGGTGCCTATAACATCCTTCGTTAGCGTTTTGTTTCCAAGTATGACAGCTCCTCCGTGATGGATGAAATAACAGTTTCAATTCAAAAATTCTTTTCAGAAGCAGGCCACAATTAAGAAAAATTGCTTACTTGGTTAAATTAGGATTCATCCCACTTCACTGGCTGGAAGCAGCTTCCCTTTCATTGTTAGTTAGACGACCCGGTGGCATCTGCACATTGCGTTTGGCAGAGCTCCCTGGGAGTGTTCACGTTGGCTATTTCCCTCCTCCTTTCTCAGATCTGAAACTGCTTTTTCTTTTGCTTTTTTTTTTTTTTTTTTTTTTTAAAGTAATGCTTTTTTTTTTCCATTGAAGTTTTGTCAGTCTTTGCTCATAAGTTAGGGTATTTCTTTTTAACAATCTTTGGTGTAACTTCTGACTACAAAACTGAGGACAGATCATTTACTTGCAGAAGTTAATGCATCTCTGAAGGCACCGGAGTAGGTCGCTGGTTGCAGGTAGTCTATCTACCTGCAGGTAGTCCGTGCAACAGGACTGTCCTTTGAAATTTTCCATAAAACCCATTACATTCATAAAAACAGCCATGAGAAGATAAAGGTGAGGAGAAGACTACAGCAAGATGTTTGCCAGAATTTAAAATGCTTGAAGAACAAGAATCTCTGAATTAGCTTTGAAAATTGCAAGAATTTAGTGGTATCAGTTGCAGGATTAGGGTTAAAAAACAGCAGAATGGGGTTAAGAAACGCTGAACATTCTCCATCAACCCCAAATTCAAACAACTGCAATAAAAAGAACTGCTGATTTTCTTTGAGCATCTATTGAATGGAAATAGGGTGAAAGTATGCTGAAAATGTTCAGTATTGTATCTGGTGCTTGTAGAATCCTCCTGCTGAAGAGAACCTAGGAAAACGGAGAAGACATGAATAAAAACACTCCGATGAAAGTGAAAACTCACAATATACAGCCTCCAGGCAGCACATTGCAATGAGGCTTCAGGGATTTCAAGAAAATCAGTGGGCATTTGCTGTCTCTGTGTCTCTGATATAGAGTACTGGCATTCCCATCCCAAAAGTGCTCTCTTCATTTTTAGGAGAGGCCGCCTTCGTTTCCTTTGCAGTTTTCATTTCTCGCTCAAGGTAGGAAGGGACTGCTTCTCCTCACTTCTTTCACTTTGTCTCTTGACTCACTGCTGTGGATAAAGTGCTGCCCCGCTCTGCCACTCACGTGAGCTGTTCTTCGCTGGTTATATACTGATCCTACCTTGCGCAAGTTCTAGATGCAAGTTTAATCATTTTGTGATGTTTGTTTCCAGTGGTCTTGCTGTGTTTTGGGGCAAGGGTTCAATATCATGAACTGAAAGGTGCTTTTTAGCAAGTCTCCTAGTAAAGCTGATTGTAGAAATAGCAAGTCCTAAAAGCTAGAATGTGAACCCCAATGGTACCGCTCTATCCTTGGACCTTTCAGCTGCAGCAACATTGCAGCATTGCTGGCTTGGAGCTGAAATTCCAACAAATGTTCAAGTAGTGGGGAGAGCAAAAGTCTCATCACTAGTCTTATCACTTTTCCATCATCAATGGAAAAAACATAAGTAGCTAGAGGAAGCTTTTGAAATTGTAGTAATTGGTCTTCCTGGCATCTTTAATATAAAATGGATTAATGTAATTTCAGCAAATAATTTTTAAACAAATGTTTCTGTTGAGAAGGTAACATTTCCTAAAATTTTGACATTTTAGGACAATAAAAAAAATGTAAAAATTGTTAAGAGAATAGTTTTGAAATCAGACAATTAAAGCAAATTTTGCTTTATCCACAGTACAGCTCAAAAAAACCACTGTAATTCTATGTATGTAACCGTGCATCTGGTCCCATATTGAAGTCATTGGAGACTTCTTAACAATTGCATAGACCAGGCTGCAAACATTTGTGTGGTTGTTCTTAAATAATAGTATTCGTGTGGACCCCAGAAGGAACTGTGATCAGGTGATTTACTTTAATGTTAATACTGGATAACGGTGGATAGAAGGTCAGTGGGAATTAGTGGGAATTATATTTAGAAATAAGTGTTCGTGATGCGTGTTGAAGAAGCTGCAGTGTGACTGTTTTGCCGTACGTTACAACTCTCCTCTTCTGCAAAACACACTGCAATCGGGTTTTGGTGCCGGTCCCAGTACCTTGGATCCTAGTCAAGTTGTGAGGGCTGTATGTGCCCGTTGGGTGGATCGGTTTCTGTACAATGATGTGTGGAAGGATGTGGTGCTCCGTCGTGGCTGGAAGTGGTGAAATCCAGCCGTTTGCAGGAAGAATATCTCCCTGTGTGTTCACTCTACACCATGCGTAATGGCCGATACAATAATCTCTGCAGCAATATTTGTCCGTTACCCACAGAGAATATAAACACCTGTAGAATTAGTTGGCCAGTTTCTTATCTTCTGAATACTTTTTTTCTTTCTTATATGTGATTTTCTTTTTGCTAATACAGAATTTGAAGTCTCATCCAATACCTGATGTTCAATTTCTTATAGGCTGTCCAAATTTAACTAGCATTTTTACCACTGTTCTGTACAACTTGACAGAAATCAGGAAATGAGAATTTTCTTACCATATTCACTTACTGTCTTTCTGAAGAAAATATAATGTAGCAGCTTATTTTTCCCCCAAATTCCACATCTGTTCAAGATACCTGTTATTCCTGTCATAGCAGTAATACAGATTAAGAAAGAAGGAAGCTTCCTCTAAGCAAAAGCAACAGATAAATCAGGGTTTTATTAATAAGTTTAGTACCATCTAATTTGCACAACCGGTTTATTATCTGCTATTAATGGAAAGTCCTCACATGTCCCTCAGAAACTTGCAGGTGTCTTGCTAGACTGAAAATCACCTTGAAATCAAATGGGTATATGGCATAGGTAGTGACTTCAAGGCCAAATCTGCAATTATGGATGGCTAGAAATTAAAAAAACAAAAAAAAAACACATTGGAAATGTGAAATAGAAAGAGAAAACAGAACAAGCCCATAGCAAGAATTGCTCTTGAGAGAGTTTCGTGTTAAAATCAAAGCACCTGGACTTCATTGCATTCTGTCTTACAGGTTTTTTTAATCAACTGAACTTCATAAAATAAAGTAGACAGTATCATGGTGGATGCCCGTGATCTGGAGTAGATCTATAAGATGTGATTTTATTAGATTCCATCTATTTCAGAAATACTTCTACCATCTAGGCCTATTTTGTCCTCAAAGAAGTTAAAGTGGTAGTAATTCTGCAAAAGATAATAACCAAGAGGATCATTCCCTTATCAGTCTGTTTAAAGAAAAAAAAATGCAAGTTGGGGAGATTTAGATTATTCACAGAATGTAGTATAATATTTGCTACAGGAAAAAATGTTTCTAAACTAACGTAAGGGCATGCAGAATTAGAGAAACAAATGCAAATATATCTGCAAGGGTCAGTACATTTTCTGGTACAAGGCTGTGGTCTGCAAGTGCTTGGCTTGTTGAAAATTCCAGGTGCATCTTTTCAGTTTCTAGAGTGAAAAAAAGTAAAGGGGGAGAAAAAAGAAAAAGGAAAATGGCACTAAATGGTATTGCATGTGAGCACAGCTGGGGTGGGCATTTGACCTGAGCAACATTTTAGCTTTTGTTCTCAGCATCTTGCAAATAACAACTGAGTCGCTCCCACATATCCACGCACGTAACTTGGTCCATGAAAAAAAAATGTAAGTTATGTTTCCATAATCAATATTAGGATTTAGGGCTTTTATACATATGTAGAAAGTTGAAAAGTTATCAGGATCCCTCAAAATATTGTAGCCAGCACTAAACACACCGGGTCTTGCCCCCTGCCAAAATCTTTCTAAATAAATCCTAATGTGACTTGATGAGTTAGCTACAGATCTGCACTTGGAAGAAAGCCAAGAATTTGAATGACTGGGAGTGTCAGCTAGCAAAAACGTGAAAGTGTGATGCTGAATTCATGGTGGATTGTGGCTTGGTATTGCTTATCATAAGGGATCTGGTCTGCGAAGCAGATGCAGTGTTACAGTTTCCTCCCCTCGCTCTGCCGGAGGACCTGGCTTTCCAAGAATGAAGGGGTTTTAGCTGTTGTCTCATTCGGTCTCATTCAGAACAGAGGCACAAAGAAGCAGTGTTATTTTCAGACCTGGAATGATTTTGTTGTTGTTGATGCACTTTATTTAACTTGTTTTTAAAGTACTGTGATTCTTTATGTGTCATGTCGTATCTCTAAGTAAATGCATGAAAGCAGTGTCTGTACCATCATTGGATTTCTTCAGCAAATTCAGGCAGCTGGTTTTGTGTTTTTCCGTTTCACAGTGATGCTCTTCCGTGCTCTAACCTAAGTTTTTCACTTTGGCCTTTCGCTTGCAGTTTGTAAACAGAGAATAGGTAACACATCCTTAAATCCTCAGTTAAGTGAGACTTCGTTATGAAAGAGAATATAAAAGAAAACATGCTCCCATTGATCTTGTTGCTAAAATATTTAAAACTTGAATGATTTTCTCTCTCAACACCAGAGAAATTCCTCCCTCAAACGAGGCAGGTTTTCAAGGCGATAACCGAGGCACTTGCTCCTCCACAGATACTGCAGAATAAGCTCTTTCTGTGCATGCTCTGTTGGCTGATCGCAATCTCTCATCTGCCTCATTTTTTAGGCCATATGATGAAAACAGGAGATCACAGGGATTCCTCTGTATGAAGCTGTCTTTTTTCATATTCACCTTGACCGTAAAATAGAAATTTAATTTTGATTCTTCTCCCTGAAAACACGCTGATTATCTGAATAGTTACATTGAATTATAATAGAGATGTTGTGTCTGCTAAAACCGTGTCGGGTGTAACTGAGGTTACTTTATATGCTCTGCGGTGTTTTCCCTTGTGAGTAATTTGCTGTTTTTTCCTCAGGTGTTTCTTACCGTCTTCAGTGTTTGGGGTGAGCAGTGACTGAGCAGTGACTTACGGACACATTGGTGTGTCCCTAGGTGCGCACGTGCTTTGGAGCAGACAGGAGCTGGGCAGGGTGGCTCGGGTGCCCTCCGGTGTAATTGGGTTATTTTAAGGGAAAGCCACGTCCCGTCTGCTGATTCCAGGCTCCCTGCGTTAACAGGTTTCCCCTCAGCTAGAGGCAGGCGTCGCGGTGATGGACCGGCCTCGGTGGCAGGACGCAGCTGCCCCTCGCGTTCGCCTCTGAGCGTAATACATGCACCAGCTTCCCGGGTTGCCTGCATCCAGAGAGCAGGAGAGCTCGGTTCGGAGGATGCAGAAATAGCACGAAATGACAGGCAGGCATCCTTGCCTCAAATAAGCTGCTTTTGCATTTACCACATATTTTGCATGTTCCCGTTAGGAACTGTATTGAACAAGCCTTCTCAGGCCTGTTCACGCGTTACGCGTGTGCATAGGCGGCAGCCCTCCGCCTTTCCACAATGAGGAATATAAGTAACGAGCGCGCAGGCCTGTGGCAGTGTCAGTCGTCTGCTTCACGTCATCAGTTCATGGTACGGTAGTGGTTTGTTCCTCCGTCCGGAGCCGGGGATGGCGCAGCATCTGAGCGGAGATTTAGGGCCTGATACCGCGGGCGTGCGAGCCCGTGTTGGAGCAGCGGGAGCGTCGCCGCCGCCTGTCACTCTTGCGGCTGCCGAGGGCCGTGGCGGTAGCTCCGCGGAGGCGCTGCCCACTGCTGCGAAGCAGACACGGCGATTAATGAACCTGAGGCGAACTCATCAAACCGGTGTTTTCCTGACACCGGGACCGTGTTATATATCACATGGGAGCGCACGGGCCTTTATCTTTCCTTAATGATCTAGCGAGGGGGCTTTTTTTTGAATGCGGGTGTTTTTCATGCGCTCCTTAGATTTGTTCCACGGGGGGTGGCCATTAAAAACATCTGACGGGCATGCAGTTAGCCGGCGTCCTGCTGAGATTAGTAAAATACTATATTTAGTAATCGCACTACATCAAGGAACTCCAGCATTGCAGGAAACAGTTTGATTCAACACTTTTTTTTTCTGATTTTTTTTCTTTTTATTTTATGTCCTATTTTTTCATCTGGGACAATTTTTTTTTTCTTCATCTTGGTCTTGCTTTTTGAGTCTTCAACTTTTCATGGAAGACTTCCTTCATACTCTAGGATATCCTCTAATTTTTTCTTTGTTGTTATTGTAGTCCTGCTGTCTTACTCACACAAATAAAGTCTGTGGAATTGGAAAACATACTAAGAATGCCATGAGGTATTTCAAATTTCTAGTATGCTACTGAGCTAACCTATTATTTGTTGGAAAATCTCTATAAATGATCTACACTTTTAAGTACTAGAATAATATACTCTGAAAACTCCTTAAATGCAATTTGAGAAAATGATTTGAAATCATTCACCATCAGGGTTTTTTAAATTTTCTTTATTTGAAGATCACACCCAGTCGGTAAATCACAGAAACAGCCATATAAAGAGAAATATGGAAAAGAGAATTATTTCACTAAGAAATTAATGCTACTTATTGTAGCATTTGATTTTTGAATCACATTCTAGCTTGTTGGCAGCTGTGAATCCAGAGCAACCTCTGTGGAATCTCTGAAATTATCTTGTAAATTCAGGACAAAATTTGGCACTTTCACTTTAAGGGGTAAATTTAAAGGAATGCGGACCTTTGTTCTAACAGAATAGTCCTGCCTTGTCAATCCAGAAGATTTGTGCCCTGCTGAACATAATGGCATTTTATTACCTAGTTTATTTCTGTCTAGCATTCTAAGACTCCTGCTGATGCTTTGACTCAGAGTAGTTTTTTGGTTTGGAAACATGAACTCCACTGTCACAGATGACTTCTTTCTTTTAGTAATTCATATTATTTTATTTAAGTTAATAAATGTTCAAGAAAGAAAGCGTTTGGCCAGACTGAGTGAACATCTCAAACTGTGAACATCTAAGCAGCAATGTGTAAAAATATTGGCCTTTATTTTTGCTCACTTTGGTCTTTCAGTAATATATAGTTAGCTTGATTCAAACAGTAGTTTAGTATCTTACAGTTAAGCTTCGTTGTTATGGATGAATATAGCAGATATCTCTCCCTTTCCTTTGCCTGCTTTGGTGCAAAAAGATGTATACTTGAATTCAGGAGGGCCCACCGAGGACCAGGAGACTGCTCATGTGCTGGAAGTTAGGGGCATTGTATTTGCGAAAAAATATATACAGATTGACTGTGGCTCTTGCCTGAAATTGTATAGTGAGCCAGTGTTTTAAGCTTGCTTCTTGCAAGAGAAATCCTGCAATATTTTTGCAGCTTCTATGAGCGTGTAGTAAAGATAGATTGAAAGAGAATTTGCATGACTACAAAAGAAGTAGGAAATTTTTTACTCCTAGAACAGCATTATTGTAGAAATGACTTTAATTTCTTGTGCAGTTTTACACAGTGCAATGTAGTTTTTCCTTTATAAAAAAACATAGAAGATTGAGAATTTTGGCTATGCCATTCCACATGCAGTTGCAACATTGCAAACATTCATTTTATGTCTTTCTTTATGGGATGCTATAAATGTACTTCAAAATATTTGCATCTCTTCAGTAATGTAAAATATTGCAAACAAGGGCCAAATTTTGACATAGTTGTAAAATGGATTCAGACCATCATATACATTTCAGTATACGTATGCCATTTAGTAGGAACCCTGCATGCATAGTCATACTGTACAACTTGTTTTATTCCTGCCTGAAGGGAGCATAATGACAATTTCTGAGAATATTAAGCATAAAAGCCTGCATGTATAGGCACATGGCATGCGCTTATAGAAAAAACATCATCCAGAATTTACTTCATTATTTTGATGCCTGGGATGCACTTTGCATTTTATAGTGAGAGGTTTTGTGCTGTGTCTCCGCAGAACAATGGAGCCTGTGTTTGGGATTCCTGAGCTAGTTATAAATGATTTATCTCCGATCCTGCGAGTGTGTAGTTACCCAGGAGAAAAGTTAGCGGTGCTGTATGCTTTCTTCCAATAAATGAGTAGACTCAGAGTTATTGCCAGGATCTTGTTGTGGCACTGCTTGGTGCAGTGTAGACCTACCTTTGAAGAGAACTGCATGTAAATCACTCAGCCAGAGGCTGGATCCTTGAGTTATGCTTAGAAACTTGCACAGCCTTTCTACCCATCGGTACGCTAACCTGGGCATTATTTTGGAACCAAATCCTAATGCTGTTCCTTAAAGCCTCTTATATGTTATCCAAATAAAACATTCTGCATTTTCATGAGAGAAATTTCATTGCTGCTTGATCCTGAAAATGCACTGAGCTAATTTATGAATGTGCCTTAATTACAAAAAAATTAAAGCCTGAAAGTTAGGCACTGCACTTGGCTCGTAATTGCTTTCATAACCCTTTTATTTTTATCCCTAATATATGGAAAGGGAAAATGCCCAATTGTGGTTAGGCTCAAGGTCTTAATCATGGGTTATAGTCCCAATGCTGCCATTCACTGCTGCCAATTTTGAGCGAATTTAGGCAACTCATTTAACGTCAGTCCGCAAGTTGCCCTTACCTGCCTAACAGAGCTATTGTGAAGATGAGCAGTAGTTATGCACTCACAGTCTTAAGCTGTAGGCACTTAGTAACTTTAGAAAGCAATGTATTATTGTAGTTATTAATCTTAATAATCTTAATAATGACTGCACTCTTGGAGCACTTGGCCAGCCTTCAGTTGCCACTCCTTGATCACAGAGGCTGAAGAAAGCATTTGCTCTGCCCTCATGTCTCTTGCTTTAGATGATACCATAAACCAGTTTTATAGATAATCAGGTTCCTCCCATACTTAGTCATGCTAGTACGGGCATATAGACTGAAACATTTATGACATACTTCTGGATGAAAATCCAGAAGCATCTGCTGCTATTCAGACTATTCCATAGCTATTAGACTACTACTATTTTTTCCGAAGTGTGTATTTTGGGCATTCTGCTTGGTTGACAGAAAACAGCCTTTAGATCATAGATCGAATATGAAGAAGAAAGAGAATTAAAATAGAGAGAGCTTGAGAATGTAGCAGCTGGAGTGATTAGTAGCAACACAGATTTACTGGGATTTCACACATACACATGCCAAAATGTGTAGAGGAAATCAGAATGTTTCTGTTGACTGTATAGAGATCTGTAGCCTAGAGAGATTTGATGAAAGGACAAACTTTTTATTTTGTTTCCTATTCAAAGTCCAGTTGTTTGTTTTTATATCACTGTTTTATATCATTGACATAGAAAATGTTTATTTTGGTTAAACTGAAGAGCTTCAACATACTATGAGATAACTAGAGAACTACTGAGCAATGGTCTCTGTCTAGTAAGACGAGGGCAAAAGTACATCAAGAAACTCCTTGAGTAGCTGCAACCTAGAAGTAAATTAGACTTGCAGATTTATTGTGTTCTCATTTTGGGACTACTGCTGTTGCAGATTATCACACCATGCAATACTTAGTGTGATCTTTGTTCTCGTTATGTCTTGTCCTGTGAGCCTGGAGCCTGGAGGACATCAGTGAATGGCGACTGCGCCCGCACTGTGCGCACGGCCACCCGGCCTGCAACATGCAGTAGCTCCCAGAGCGCCAGCGCCCCCTCCTCCAAGCATTATGAGTGCAAGGTGAAACACAGGCAGTTCCACCTCCATGTGAGGGACAACTTCTGTACTGTGAGGGTGACAGAGCCCTGGAACAGGCTGCCCAGAGAGGCTCCTTGTGGAGTCTCCTTCTCTGGAGATCTTCAAACCCGCCTGGATGCCACCCTGTGCCCCGTGCTCTGGGTGTCCCTGCTGGAGCAGGGGGTTGGACTAGGTGATCTCTAGAGGTCCCTTCCAACCTCAGCCATTCTGTGGTTCTGTGATGTCCCTTCACAGGGACGCAATGCTCGCCGGAGTGGCAGCGTCGTGGCCGCCTCAGCCCGCAGTGCCCCTTGGTGCCACTTGCGCAGCTCGCGTCCTGCAGCAGGCGCAGCACGGCGTGGAGCCTGCAGCCTGGTACCACCATTGCACGGCCTTTCTGAGTGCTTTTCGTAACGGTAGTCCCTGGCCTTTTAGAGGACTTGAGGTGATATTTGCAAGCCAAATTTCATACCTTCATACTCCTTTCGATTAATCAGAGTTAAAGCATTGTATATGTGAAGGTGCCTCTTGTGGTTTCTAAGTGAGCAGTATGGCTTTTCTGGCAGGGAGCCACGGACAGTTTAGCAGGCACATATTGCCAGGCTGGAGAGAGGAGGAAAGGGTGGAGCGGGCAGCTTTAAAAAGGACTGAATTAAATCAGTATTTCTACTCACAGTAAAAGGAGAAGTGTGCGTTCTATATCTTACTTTTGACCACAGCTGATCTGTCTTTGTGTGTTGTCTGTCATTGAGGTTAATCTGTAATGTACCAAGGACTTGCTTTTCCCCTCATGCAGTGAGTTCTGCCTTGGTTTTACTTCAGGTGGATTGTTCCCAGTTTGCACCTGTGGCAGAGACGAGTTAGGCAGAATGGGCGTAGTACACATGGTGCGCACTTACGTATCGTGGGCATCTCTAAATCACTTTTGCAGGAATTAGTCTAGTACAGTTCCTAGCTCTTCAAAAATATATTGTGTTTAATTTTGTCGCCTAAAAGTAAAGATGAGGCTTTATGATAGAACTTTCCCTGAGATCTGTGCAGTTGTAAATAAATACTAACATAAAAGCTCTGTCTCCAGCAGAGCTGATCTCGCTTTCCATTTCTGACAGGGGTCACACAGCCAATGTAAATTACCCCTATAAACTGAATTCCACCTCTGCTGTAGAACAAAGTGCTTGATCTGCCTGCCTCAAAACCCAGAGCTACGTAGCAGATTGCAGCATTTCAGCAATTCAGCATGAGTGGCAGCCTGTTCCTAATAATGAAACACTGGCAACATTTAAATTGCCTTTGTCTCAACAATCTAAAATCCGCCCTTTCTTTAGGGGATTTAAGAACTATAGTAAGGTGACTACAAGGCAAGAAAATAATTTCAGAAGAAGAAGAGTCTTCCTGTGCATTTCATGCAAGAGTCAGGTTTAATGTGCACATTTAGACATTAGTAGGGAATGAATTACCCTTAGAAAAAGATAGTCTAGACCTAGACATCTCAAGCAGAATGTTCTCCACGTGATCTGTCATTTTGATTTAACTACAAAATCAAGTTCAAATATACAATCTTACATAGCAATATCAAAAATGTTAGTTGATTTCACTAAAAAGGCATTGCAATTGAAAAATTAATACTATTATTGCCAAGTTTTTGGAGATGTGATGATTTTTGTGGATGTTCTATAGTTAAGCTACAAATTGCTGTTAAGATAACATCAAGGTTGGAAACTCTAACTTGAAATTGATTCCAAGAGCTGTATAAATATAATGCCTTGAATTCAGCCCCAAAGGTCTCAGGAACTGAAAATCATAGCACTTAAAAACTGTTCGACAAACATGTCACAGAAAACTTGCCCCCAGTTCAGTACATGTCTACCTAGAGTATTTAACACACTCCTTGTTTTATATTAAAGATGAATTCAATGTAAATGTACGGAATTCTTCTTACAAACTTGTTGAAAAGGGACAGAGTATTTTAGCATGACTCCCTTGTGCAAACCTGGTGTTTAGCAGATTACGTATGTTATTCTGTTATAGGTACACTACAGTGATAGACAAAATGGCAAAGAGTGTATGACCTGTTTGACACTGTCTCCTGTGCAGATGACTTTCCAAGGTATCGGAAGCTCCATTGAAGCCAGCCATGAACAGGTATAATACCTTCACCCACACTCCTCTAATTTTATTAATATCTAGTAAGGCCAGAATGTCAGCATTAGCACGTTTCAAATTTAGAGACATCTCTGCTTTTCGTGTGGCATGTGCTTATCACTGGGATTTGCCTATTTTACCGTAAGGGGATTAGATCTAAGGAGTGACCAGGAAATAAGACAAAACTCTCTGTGTGGCCATTTTTCAGATTTTTAAGGTATATTAAGAGCTTGCTTTGGTTTTAGAGTCAAGCTTCTGTGAAGGTTTTGCTTAATTTAATGCATGCATCAGGTTTTGTCTATCTACCTTTTACTGGAAGATTAGGGGTAGACGGAAAACAAGTGAAATGAAGCCATCTGTCACAAGAAACTGATGTTTGAGATGGGAAAGGAATTGTTAGTCCGACTTTGCAAAACTCACTTTGGCTGTTCTTAAAATGTTTAATTGAAGCTTCTGGCAGACAGACCAGGAGAATAAAATCTCTGTCTTAGTCACTTATTACCCAGCTGTTTCAGGTGGGAATTGAGGGGGACTTTCTTGCTGGTCTTGTCCTCCAACAGTCTTATGTATAAAAGAGATACACAAAAGATTTCAAAGGAAAAATAAAAAAGGGAAACAAAGAGAAGAAAACTTTAAAAGAGTCCTTGCACCTTTCAGATCTTTAGTAGGTTGTGAAAAGTACCATTTCTGTTTGCCTCTACAGTCCATCTTTAAATTTACTGTGCTAACATCTAGTGTACATTTTTTTTCAGACTATATATAAGATTCTCTAGGGAAAGAAGGAAAAGTCATTATAAGAATTATCAGAATTAGTGACTGGGGGGGAAAAGTTCAGACGCTCTTAGCTGTATTTCAGATGGTGTTTTTTTATTAGAAGGTTGTAAGCAGTTAGTTGTTAAGATAAACTAAACTCATCAGTTATTTACATGGTAACTTGAGGATACTTCCTGTCCATAAGTGTTTGGTACTTCACACTAATGGAGAGCTGTGGTCAGTCAGACTGACTCGACAGCTGTATTTCATTCAGTTTCCATCTTATCCAGCAACTGGTTTATACTGTTCTAAATTCTGATAGTTTTTCTTTCAGTAAGGATCTCCTTTTAAAATGTAGTTGCATCTCAAATATAATATTTAGACATTTCAACAAATTGAAGGTGGTCTCTGTCAATTTGGTAACAGCTATGTTCTGGGCTACCCGCCAGCTTGGCCTTTGTCTAAGCATTTATTTAGGCTAGGGTATGATATGTAAACAGAAAAGGACTATGTAAGCAAAAAGCAAGTTTAATCCGAATAATTATATATTTAAAACTACTAAATGAAAAAACATTACTGAGCCTGCAAAGTCAAGCACCTTGGAGCTAGGAAATTCCAGATTATATGCAGTTTCCTCATACACTCATTCAGTGCCCCAAATAGGACACTCTGGGAGAAAAAAATACATAAAATAGCATAGCTAAATATTACAGCACTGCATGTCCACAAATAGGTAGAATTAACCTGCTTGGGCCATTGTGAAGCTAGAATTTCCTAAACTTGCTTCAATTTGCAGTGTGGAGAATGTTCCTTCCTCATTTTTCTTAGATATATAACTTTCCACAGGGTTGTTAAAAAGGGAAAAAAAAAAAAACTTTATGAGTACACGATTGGGTGGTTGTTACATCACTGAACCCTAATCACTTGTGCCTAGATCTCTTCTGAGCTGTGAGCAGAAGAAAATTATTATCTAAAAGCCAAGTGGCAACTGGTGAGTCACAGATAGATCCAAGTGCTGGTCAGGAGTCACAGTTAGTCCCTTCCTAAATATCAAAGGAATTCCCCTGTTCCAGGGAGGACAGATACTCTCTGCTGCCTGTGTTTGGTGGGGAGGATGGCAGCACTGGAATGACGTGTTATTTCTCATTATCTAAACAGAGAAAAGTGCATCAAACAGAACCAAATAAAGCAAACAGAAGGTATGATGTCTGATATTTGCAAGACACTGGAGTTAACTAACAACAAAATTAGGGCTCTAATGGACTGACTAAAAGATCCTTCCCCTTCCCATTCCTCTGTGATTTGGTGTGGATTTTTTTTGTTTGTTTTTCTATCATTTCCCTCACAGAAGGTTTATTTAATATCTTCTTTATAAATAGGGTAAAAAGGAGTGCCATTTTTAAGTTTCAAATAAAATAAGTGCAAACTGCCATATACAATAAAACTTAAATTCTGCAAACTCTTTAACATATGTCATCTGTTACTTGTATATCCTCTCTTTTTATGTTGTATAATACAACAATACAACAATACAACAATAATTGCCTAAAAGCCTCAATGGTGGCATGTTGATTTGAATCAGAGTGGCTGTAGGATCTGTCTTCTCTGCTTGTGAAAAGCATTGTTCTCATTTTCATTCTAAAATATAGCTTCTATAAATTCTGACACCATTTCATGGAAAGCTGTCTGAACGAGAGTCTGGAATAGTTTCTCAATAGGAAGGTGGTGAAACCCCCGTAGCTGTTAAAAAAAAAAAAAAGTGAAAGAATCTCCTGGGTGCTCTGTTACGGCTTGCAAGACAGAAGGCAGATGAAAAGTATAAAACATCATTTTAAAACAAGATCATTTTAAGTCAGTCCCAGGAAGAGAGATAAAACCCATCTTCAGATGTTTTGAATTCTTGATGTGGAATACTCTGTACAATTTTAAGCCAGAATAACTTGATATTCTTAGACCAATTCTCTATTTAGACAGCTCCAAAACCAGTGATATTCTTAAAATCTGATTACTTCAATACTTTTTGGTAATTTTGAATATTTAATGTTATTTGATTTTAATACATGATTTTGAATGTATTCTTTTTTTGGAGCTAGCATTACTATCAGTTAATTTATGACTGACTTCTACTGTTTAGTTCACCCAGTAGCTCTGATGTGTTTCTGAAGCGACGAAAATGAATCTTTTATGCTCAGCTTGTACCTTGAGACCGTGCTCACTTAATCCCATGTCATGATGTGTAAAATAGAATGCTTTTGTTTTCTAGGACAGAAAACAAATGTAATGGTTCCCTTATTGTGTAACGTTATATATAATCTACCACTATTATCAGTTTTATTTTCAGATGTAAAAATAGCTGCAAAGAGAATAAGGGTGGAAATTGTAGAAAGGGGAGCATTAGTTATGAGTTATAAGTTATAAGATAATTGTGATAAGAGAGTACAGCAGAGAGGGCGCTGAGCTATCCTGATGGTAAGATGCCACCATCAACAGTTTCAGGAATTGCTGATGGAAAGTCAGCTCATGAGAAGACGGGCAGCAATAACAACCAACCTGGAATGTGCTGTGTAGGAGGCCACCACTGTCTGACTGCAAACAGGTGTTCCTGGGCAGGGTAAGGGTGATGCCCTGGGGTGAGCAGCTCTTCATGTCACTCGAATGCAGCAAAGTCCTCGAGGGGCGAGAGACCCAGGAGGTGGGTGAGTGGGCTGAGGGATGAGCGCTTGGAAGGTCAAAACTCAGCACAAAGTCTAAGACAAACCTTATCTTGAGAAACAGAAGATACATGCTAGGGAGATGAACTAGGAAAAGTCCTACATGCTAGGAAAAGTGTCTTCTCCTGGGGAATGTACATCAGCCAGGCTGCCTGACGTGTGTGATGGGGCTAGCCACCAGGGCTCTTGGTTTCCAGCCTTAGTGCTACTTCTCTCTCCTCATGGTGCTACTGATTTTGCTGTTCTGACTCTGGGCAATGCCTCCTTGCTCGTGCAGGACCAGAAATCCCAAGCTGGAAAAAATCCAAGCAAACACAAACCAAACCAGTGGTGCTGTGGGTGAGTATGAAGAGGAGAGTTTGTACACTGCTGTTACCAGAGATGAGGGACATTGGGATGTTAGTTAAGATACCTTTTCTCATTAGATAGATAGATAAATTACTTTTTCCTGGACACCAAATGAATCAATGTGGCTGCGTAAAGTGAATTTTGTTCTGAAGTAAAATAACTATTTTCAGAATGTTCAGATTTGATTTACTTCATGGTAGACCTTGGTAGCATGGACAGGGTCAAAAAGCAAGATGTTAGGATTTTCTTTTAAAAAAAGAATGCATTCCTTTTCCTGCTGGTATTATGTTCTGGCCCTGCCAGCTCAGTTCTGCTTCACTTTCCTCTGCTCAGCTCTCAGTTCTTTGGGGTGGTTTCTGTAATAAAGGATAAAAACCTAGTTTGACTCAGTAAAAAACTTCTAGCAAGTTTTCCAAAGCTCAGCAGTTCCTTCCCAGCTCCTTCGGAATCAGGACTCCAACCTGTCCTCGTAGAAGTGTCTCATGCAACGGAGGCTCCTTCTGGCTGCACCGCTTGGGGCTGCTGCCTTTTCCTCAGAGGCTTCAGAGCCCTCGGGGTGGCTCAGCTGTAGCCGTAGTTGAGCACTCGATACTCTGAAGGAGACGGTTCACTGTAAAATACAAGCTACTTCTTATATATAGCACCAAACTTTTCTCTTTTTTTTTGTATCTGGGAAGTTGCACCTTTTACACTGGCATTGCCATCAGGAGTCGTCCCATCAGGTTTTAGTTATGCTCTCTAGGTTGCTGCCTCCTCTTCAGTGCTTGCTGCTTGTCTGCTGTGTGTGGAAGCGTTAGGACATTCCCATTTTCTTCATCTTCTGTTTCCCATTAACTCAATTGGGATGTACGTGACATAGCATTTGCTTTTTCTCCCTCGCAGCCGCTGAAGCTTGCCTTGATGAGCCCCAGATCAAACGCTTGTGTTTGTCCAGAATGTGTAATCTTTTATTTTCAAAGAATAAGTTACCAATTAAGGACCAAATGGGAACAGAATGTAAACCGAAGCAGTGCTGTCTTCCAGGCCAGCTGCTTCGGTGCTCCCCTTCAGGGCTCCCCGAGCAGCTTTGTGACGTGACTGCCTCTTGCTGAAGATGCAGAATGAGATTTCTCAGGGCTCCATGTACATATCTTTGTTTACACTGTAATGTGAACGGGGTATGAAATGATACTATTGCAGCCTGATGGTATCTTACGTGCTTGGTGTGTAAATGATAGCAAACAAGGCTCTGCCAATGTTTTGGGTACTGTTTCCTCTTCTGTTGAGAGAAGAAAAAAAACAGCTCATCTCTATGACGACCTCAGATGGGGTTTCGCAGGAGTAGCAAGGTTGCTCCAGCCCTGTGACTTCATCCCCAGGCCTGGCTGTGGGCTCCTCTGCCTCCGATACCTCCAAGCAGGCAGACCGAACTCCGGCCTTCAGTTCAACCGGGCTGGTGCGTTGAGGTTTGGCGAGTGCCAGAGCTGGAGCAAGGGAGCGAAGCAGGAGAGCTGCACCGCCCAGGGAAGGACACGGGGTGCCGTCGCCCTCCACACAAGCAACCTGTTAGATCAGCCTAGCCATCTTGTAAAGCCTCCCTTGAGGAGACAAACTAACCCCACATCAAATAAAAGTGAGTTTTCTTGTACAAATTTTTATCTGGGTTTTCACCTTTAAAGGAGTTCACTGTGCAATAGCATGATCTGGCGTAAGGAAGGGAGCAGGAATGCACATGGCAGGAAGGAGGAAGAGCAGAACTGTAGCTGTCTTGACCTAGATAAGTTCAGCTTTCTTGAAGCTGCACCCTTCATAGTTGCTTGTGTGCTCCATTAAAATATTTCACAGGCTTTGAGTCCACTGCAGCATGTGGAAGTGAAAAGAAAGGCATAAACAACATGCAGTGAGCCAACCTGCCACTGCCTCTGTCTGTAATCTGTTTCTGGTTTGGTTAGTTTTACTGCTACTTTATGCTCATTTGGCCAACAGTGAAATGTAAAATCCTTTATTTTTGTGTTGCTGCTGTTGCTGTTTGGGAAGGCCAGAAGCTTAAAATGGACATGTATTAGAGTAAGTTTGGGAAAACTGCAAGCTTTAGTCTCTTTTACATTTTGTCACACTGTGGCAGGATATTCAGCCACTTTACAATATAAGGAAATCCCAACATTTTTTGTGTTTGTTTGTTTGTTTGTTTTTCTCCATCAGCATCAACCAGACATCAGGGCTAGGCTCTTCCCTGACTTAACAGTTGAAAATAGGTAGATGGACATCTACTAGACAGAAGCTGGTAACAAATATGTAACGGAAAGTGAAGTGAAAGGAGTCCCCCTTCCCAGTAGCTGGTCTTGACCCCTCATGCCAGCATGTCCCTTTTAATAGCTATGTTCATTTTCATAGCTAGGGCTACTAAAGTCATTTGAACCTTGTGAATTAAAGCTAACAGTCAAAACTTAGAATGGTATTAGAATGATATTAGCAGTACAAATGCTCCATTTTGTTGCCCACCCTGTGCTTACCAGAGACACTCTAGTCAAAGTAATGTCATGTCTGTTTGTTGATATGTGTTTAGTAACATCCTTCAGTGAAGTTGCTTAACATGCTAATTATATAATTGGCATTTCAACATACATCACATTCCCTTAGCTGTCTAGCAGACAAAATAATGATTTACACATGTTGCATCTGCAGAACTGTCTTTTTTTTTTTAACAAAACAGTTTTTGTTGCCTAGTTTTCTCACTTGTTTGAAGCCACACAAAATGGCTAGCATTCTGCAATCACCTAGTACAAGCAAAGTTTCATAGCATTTTGTTTGCATAATCATCATACAACAACTGGATCTATGCAGTGCAAGTAGAAACAAAACTTGTTTCTAGTTGCTTCGGTTCCTAGCTTGTTCCTAGTCCACTTCCTTTCAAAGAAGCCAGGTTCTCATACTAAGTCTTTTCTTAGTACACTTAAAGGGAAAAAGAGAAACCTAGGTTTTAGAAATATTTGCCGGGCAATAGCCAAGCCTAACTAGAATAAGCACTTCTGAAAATTTGGTATTAGAGAGCACCATATTGTAAGCTCTTGACATCTGTGGTATCTAGATAACTTAGGTTGTTAGTCCTCTGTATGCAGTTTGGCCCCTGTTCTTAGTGCTAAAGTACTTTTTTTTTCAGTCTGTTGAAGGTGGGATTACCATAAAAACAAATGAACAATCTTGTCAAGTAATGGAAAGAGCAGAACAATGAGTGTGCAGACATTCTCAGTGAAAATTGTGGCAAGTTCATGTCCAATTCGAAGTTCAGATCTGAATTTAAGTTACTCAGTGAGCTGCGCTGTTTGAAACACAATATGTATGTTAGAGAGCTGGATCTCTGCTGAGTAAGAGGAAGTTGTGGGATTATATTTAGGAGCACAGAGATTAAAATCTGTTCCTAACTATGTTGCAACAACGTCTTGTGTTCTTCCTTAAACTGTTTTTGTGTTGTGAACAAAAATGCCTAGTGAAGAGAGAACTGAAGACTAACTCTAGCTCACTGATGGTTTGCCTGAGAAAGTGATTTCACTTTCCCTTTTTTACATGGTTCCTTTGTTTCCTTGAGAGAAGGAAAAAGCATGAGACATACAGGAAAAGCCACAGGAAAAGAAGTTTTTTTCTAAACATTTTGTCTCTTGCCTCTCTTATCTCCCAAGCTCATTTCAAAGATAGATTTTGGTAGTCAAACCAGGTTTCTCTGATATCTGAGTTAGGACATTTCCTTATTTGAGAGAGGAAGGAGTCACCAACTGATTTCTTCTTGAAAGCATCACATGTACAATAATTTCATATAGTGCAGCAGTTCCTACATGCCCAGGATCTCCATGTATACTTGAGTTTTCCATTCTGTAGCACTTAAAAGACCACATTTATCATCTGTGTTACAATATTAGTCCTTCATACTGTGTGCACACATGTCAGAGGATCTTCTTTTACATATGCTAAATACAAGAGTGCTTCCAAGTTATATTGCCCTTTCCAATGGTCTAGGACTTGAGACAATAAACATTAAAAAGGAGGTATCAAGCTCAACCCAAATAATGAACTCTGAGTTAAACTTTAAATTATATATGAATTTCCTTATATTTATTCTTTCTCTTTCCCATCATTAGAGAGATTGTGAGACCTAGTTTTCCACAGATCCTTTGGGCTGTACAAATAATTGATTTTGCAGTCCAAAATCTCCTCTCTCATCCTTCATCCTCTCAAAAAAAAGTTCAAGTTGGTCCAAAATAAAGAAAAAAAAAGTTCTAGCCAAAAAAAATAATTAATTTTGTACTTCGGTATTTGTAGTCAAGCTAGGAAAATGGCTGAGATTCTCATAACTGATGGGAATGATGATGCATGAGGCTAGCTGCTAACTTAGTGTGAGGGTGCTTGTGCAAGGTGCAGAACATGTGAAGTTTGTTCTGTTCCTGCGATGGACAGGAATTTTCTACAAGAAGCCTCATTCTACAGAGCAAAACAGTCACTGGAACAGGAATTGATGCCCCCAGTCTTCACTTTCCTTGACTCTCTGAATACTTAAACAGCCTGTGCCAAGCAGAACTGCATAAACAGAAGAATTTGAGGGATTGTCATGTTGGGCTGTCCCACAACACGGTGGCTAAGGCTGTCCTCTGAAAGATGAGGAAGAAAGGTTCGGATCCCATGTTGCATCTTGTCGTTTGGTTTTAAATACAGATGGCAAAAGCCAAGCAACTCGTAACAGATCATTTCAAAGTTTTCTCAGTTAGGATAGTATTTGTAGTTGAAATTGTCAGAAGTTTGAGAACAGATGTAGTCAACCCGAAGCCACTTTATCTATTTGTTTGTTGTTGGTCTGTTTCTTTGAGGAGGCAGGTGCTCACCTTGCTGTGCAGCCAACCCACCTCTTTGCCACCAGCCCATGTCCAGCTGGTGGCGGCATTGATCAAACCTCCCATCCGAGTGCCAGGGACCACTGACAGTTGCCACGTGGATCCCCAGCAGGGACTACCAGAGCAGGCCACAAAGGCAAGTGAAGGTAGTGGGACATTTTCAGAGAGAATTGTGCTCTTGCCCTGCAAGGGAAGTCTCCTTCTCCCGTGAATGCCTCAGAGCACAACCTGCAGACAAAATGAAGCTTCACTCCCTCAAAATTCGACTCATCAACTGTCTATAAAACAGCATTGCATTTACTTCGGTATTTTTCAAAACTTGTCTGTATGGTATGGCTTCCTAACAAACATCTTGACACATGTTCATAGATCTGCTATTGCAGGATCTATGAGATGGGCACCTTGATAAAGTAGGACACATGCTGAAGACTGGGTTCTCAGTGTGATGAGAACATTGGGACTCCAAGAAGTACCAATCCTTACAGCATTCGTGCTCCAAAAAACCTACATAAAAAGCATACCAATTACGGGTATCTACAGGGCTCATCCCAATATTTTAAAGATCGTAACTAACTGGTTTGTGAGAGTATATAAAAATGGTAAGGAGCCATTAGTTCAAAATATTGGGCTGCTCAACGAGTGAGTCCTCTTTCAGTCTGCTCCCTAAATATTTCCTACATTAACATTGTTTAAAATAATTGGGGTAATATTTTCTAGCACAGCGTGCTGCAGGGAACTGTGAATTGAGGAGATTTCTGTGTTGTCATACTTGCTTCAATACCCCATTGTCCTGTGAAGTGGTGCAATACTGCCCTGTCACTCATTTAGCCAGGCAGCTGGAGCTCCGTGAAGCTTCGCTCAAGCAAGGGGGGCTTCGCAGGGTGCCACAGTTATCAAGGCAGATAATGCTGAAGGGCTGGGGCTCCGTGTTGGAGTGTGGCAGGAAACAGGATCATTCTTCGAAGAAATATTGAAAAAAATAAACAGGGATCAGCGTGGAGGAGAACGTTTTTCAGTCATCATGCATATGTGCATGCTTGCCATGATAGGAAAACCGTAGAAATTCAGAGGGAGTGTTTGTTATAGTTACCTAACCTGCAGAATAGTTAAGGAAGAAGATACAAGTTTGAAAGGGAGGTAAACAAATAAGGAGGAGGCCTCAAATGCTGTCTGGACCAAAGATGCTCAAAGCCCTATTTAGCTCTACAAAACAAAAATATTAGTGTAGAAATCTGACACTGTGGGAGTTATTTCACAATTTAAACATGTCAAAGTACTCTGATAAATTTTGCAAAACTTGAGAGCTCTTTCGGGCATAAGTTGGATAAACTGAATCTTGAGGAGTTTTTCTTAACTAACACTTGAAATGAGTTTGGTTAAAAAGCCTTCCTCATGCAATATTATGTTCTTAGTTTGGAAATCATTTCAAATGATTGCTTGCTTCCTTTAGCAAATGCTCAACTGCTAATTTCTGATCCCTTTAAAAAAAAAACAAAATGAGGAAGGTTTGCACAATGAAAGTTCATTTTTTTATTCTCAAATTAATTATTTTGAAATATCTTACAGATTACATCAGTTTCTTACTCGCATTCATGTTGCAAGATGGTGACTATTGTATATTGCTAGTGATGCATTAAATTACTTGTTTACATTATAAAATCTAAACATATTAGAATCTTTTGTGTTTGTCTTCAAAGATTCCTATTCTAATAAAGCTTTCTGAAACAAGTAAGGTTGTCTTTTTTGTTTAGTTAATGCATCAGTGGAGAACCTAAAGATTTGTAGCCTCTAGCCATCCCTGTCTGTGTTTAGTAGAGTGTAAGGAAATTGTGTTTGGGACAATACGTGTTTTCCTTTGAAATAGAAAGCTATACCTTTAAATTAGTCATTTCACATTTAGAAAAGGTAACACCTCAGCTGAATGTAGATGGAAAGAGTCTGAATTCATCCTCTTTTTTGCAGAGACTCTGTTTTGCTGTAATTTTTAACTGAAATAGGGCAATATGTACAGTGTACTGAAAAATAAAATTTCAGCTTCATCCTTAATATTTTTGATGAATCTCTTTCTTCAAGTCAAATAGAATCTGAGGGTCAGTGTTACAAGACTAACGTTGAGTAAAGATTTTTTGTTATTTGAAATGTTAAAGAAACGCTTCCATTTGGATTCTTACTTATAGTGTTTAGGAAATGGATTTAACTGGGACATACTGAAATGTGAAGAAGGAAACCAAAGGTTGCCAGCTTTAATAGGGCTGCAGGTGCTTGGTGAAAGTAACTTGTAGTGTTGAGGGAAGAACTCGAATATATTTTCAGTAGCAAAGGAGCCATGGCAATTTTTGAAGATGCAACTGAGCCATGTGGTGATGACAGTCTCAACACCTTCTCAACAGATTGTTTTTAAATACAGTACATCTTAGTTCTTCATCTAGAGAAATCCTATATCATATATATTTGTTAGGCTATATTGCATTTACCTTACAGATCTGGCTTTTAACCTGTTTAGACACACATCTGCCTACCTTGACAATGATGGCAAGTCATGAAAAGCAGCAGTATTTTATTCACCTATGACAAAAAACCCACTTGATTTAAGTCTTTGTCAAAATAGAAGTGTCACAGTTTTATGTCATATCAAAGAATGTTACTGACAGGAAGAAGAGCAAGCTAAGTGTCAACTCCAGAAACAGATTGTTTTCTGCTAACAAGACAGGCCTTTTGGAAAAACAAGCCAAAAGCACTTCGTACCTAAATAGACTGTGGAACATACAGCAATATAACAAACATCAAGTTATAGTAAGTCTTGAGAAATGTGACAAAACAACCGGGGGATGGAAGAGAACAGTACTGACCAGTTGGAAAAACAGCAAATATAGAATTTGATGAAATTATGACATATCTTAAGGAACATCTTGTTTTTGATCGTGACTCAACAGTGAAAAAAGTGATAAGGAATAAATCAACTATTGCCAATAAGCCCACAGCTTTAAATTAAAACCAAAGTGATTTTTTACTGAAGTATGCTGTGGTTAAATAGGAAAACATTGCATTTTATAGTAAAGTTTGTGGCTGAAAAAAGTATGAAATGTATTCCTCTCTGCTTGAAAGACTTTTTTTTTTTAGGGAAGAAAGCTTGAGAAGGAAAAAAAAAAAAAAAAAAAAAAAAGATGTGACAGCCTGCCAGAAGTTGTTTCAAGAGTTAGCACTTCTTAAGATATTTACACAAGATGAGTTCCATCAGCAACGTAATGGACAGTGCCGAATGTAAGAGGATGGTGACACTCATCCTATCTGGATTGTTGTAGCAGAGGTCAAGTTTAGTTCCGAAACATCAAAAATAATATGGGTTATAATACAAAGTACATATTAAAAGTTAGAGAGAAAGCTTTCTCTGATTCTGGGTGTCTTATCTGAGACACCTTAGGTCATGGTATTTAGAAGCAGCAAGCACCCCTACTTTTTAAAGTGTGTTAGCTCTGTCTTTTGGTTTCCAGATACCAAGACATTTGACTACTTACATATCTATGCATACAAACTGAATTACCATTACCATTAAATTATTAGATGATTGGTCTGCACAAACGTACATACAGTCCAACCTGCAGATCCAACTGATGTGGATGGAGAGTGATTTGGTGTAGGATACCAGACATAGCTACATTGCTTGGGTTTAGCATCAGCTCTTGTTTAAGCTAAGGTTTTGTTTAGGAGTGACGCACAGAGAATAAAACATGGTGTTCCAAGATGTATGAAAAAATGAAGTTTGCATTCATATCAAGTATTTCTACTAATGATTTTCTAATGATCTAAAAGATTCTAAAAATCTAATATTTTTTTCTTCTCTTTGTACTTCTGTGCTTTTGTTCTTTCTTTCTTGTTTTACAAGTCACTGTAGATAGCACTTGTGAGCCCATTGCCTTCTGCGAGCTGAAAGCTAAAGGAGAAAATTTTGTTTTTGATTTTAGAAAAAAAAAAGAGATGGAGAGAAGTACAGAAAAAGAGAGGCTCATTGTTGGAATTGAAGTAATTTGCTGTCCTTGTCCTAGAAACAGATGTATGGCCTGGATTATATCTCTAGGAACCAAGGAGTCTCATAGTTCTCTTTTTGGTGATGCCTCTTACTTCCAACCTAGACTTCCCTTTGAAAATCTTGATCTAGACAGTGAATCATTTCACTGTTAAAGGAGCAGCTTGGCAGCCCAGAGCATTAGAGCCTGTTATTTGGCTGACTTTGCACAAGAGCACATTTTTGGCAGTGGTGGTCTCTATCAGGTGGGAGAGGATTTCAATGTGTGTGGTACAAATACACAGAACAGTTTCCCATTTCTTGATACTGTTTTGACTGTGTGCTGTATATTGTTGTTTGATGTTGTAGCCATTCCATGACTTTTGTTAGTGTAGGTTGGTCCATTTTTTTCTTTGTTTTCTGTGGAATAGATGAGTGTCATTGGGATGAGATGGAGCTGGCATCATTGTAGATCACCTGTTGAAGGCTCGTTTCTACAATGATAATGTGTCAACATTGGGGGTTTGCTCTAAAATAACTTTCTATTACCTCTTCTTCTTTGTTAGGGAGAGAGCAAGAGAATATTACCTGTGTCAAAACTTGAAAGTCTTTACATACAGGAAACAGGATGCAGTTGAACCTAAACTTCATTATTTTATGAATTGTGTTCCTTGAATGCTGGGAGTAAAGTTCAAGTTTTGAGTATGCTGTTACGATTGGGGTTTTCTTTTGGTGAATATGATCAGTGTGAGGTTGGACTGCCGTACAGAATCAGTCAATCAAGTCAGTGCCCAGTGAGTTTCAAAAGTAAATGTTATTAAAAGGTGCAGACCGTATTTGTGTTCTCTCAGTAATTCTGCAGGATATTCTCTGCATAGTAGCCATACGTAGCGTCAAAAATTTCTGTGAAAATAAACCTTAAAGTTCAAATCTTCTGAACACAAATACACAGGAAATGGTGGACATCTGGCTAATATGACCCACTCAGACCCAATCCAGTCCTATCAAAATAGCTCTACAGCATTGAATAAAATAAAATTGAGGCTATAAGTAGGAGTACAATTCTTACAAATTACCAAAAAGCAAAAAAAAAGTTCATATACTCTCTGTAAGACATAGAAAGTGATGTATATATATTATCTGTGTTCTTACACAATTTGCCAAATTGCTTATGCATCTAATTAAAAAAGAGTTATACATATAATTCAGGTTAATTCAGCAGGATTACTTGTACACAAAGTCACTCTGTTCCATAATGATTTCAAGATCTGGCCTGGGTTATATGTATCTATGAACGTACTTATAACAACTTGTCACTTTCGTATATCCCATATAAATTAATAATCTGTGTATACATCAGATATTCAGTCAAGTTACATATTTTCTTTTGATATAAATTTCTTTAGTACAATGTTTTTTCTGCTGAAATCTGAGATCATCTCTTAAATT
The DNA here is from genome assembly GCA_034781795.1 of Crypturellus tataupa. Lineage (NCBI taxonomy): Eukaryota > Metazoa > Chordata > Aves > Tinamiformes > Tinamidae > Crypturellus > Crypturellus tataupa. The sequence goes on along the minus strand of JAWLRI010000963.1, from coordinate 2,731,918 downwards.
GTGCAGTGTTGTGTTTCAGTAATTCAAGTCACAGTGCAGGTGGTACATGCAGTTTACTGATGCTAGAGATAGTGTTTAAACAACTCCATGCTCTGAGGTAGTATATCAAAAGTTTTTAAATTGAGGGTGACAGGAACTGGTGCTGCACTTTCATGTTATCCAACAATGTGGAAGAATTTTGACGTGCAACGGGAGTGATCAAACTGCAACAGCTTTACTTTCTAACTTCATTTGACATGAATTTCTAAGGTATTTGGAAATTATTAAATTGTATGCTATGTTTGGAGAGTTTGACTTCCTTAGGGAACCTCTCTATAAAGTCTGAGACAAGGGGGCTTATGATCTCAAAACATTGCATAAATCTGATATATTTTTGGTAAATCTCTTTTTATGTTTAATTTGTGAGTCATGCAGAAGCTGTAGTTTTACAGGAGCTGTTACTATCAAAGCGAAGCATGCAGTACTAACCTGCCCGCATTACTTTACAAACATATTTGTTTTACAGATACAGGAAGAGGTTGGTCTGAAAATACGAAAGATTACTTCAGGACATTAGCATTCTGTGAATGTGTAGGAAAACTTTGAAAGATAAGTAACAACAGGAAGCTGAGGGTGTAGCCTGACGACACAGAGTTTGTTCTAATTGACATTACAAATGATCTAATTTGTGCAAGCTCAATAAGTATTGAAGCATCTTTATTGATTTGGTGCTACTTAAAAAAAAGCCAAGAAAAAATATCTAGATTTTTTTTTGTAGTGCTTAATAATGATGTCGTTCAAAGAGTACAGTATAAGCATATAGATAAACACTTCCTTACAGTTAAAACTCTGTGCAATTTAATATGTTGTACGAATATTTGTATTAACCCATAAGACTGAATTTTCTTATGCCGTTTCACATGTATATGAGTCACATATAAGATAAAACAGGTTCTCAAAACTTAATGTAATTAATACAATTTGAAAAAAAAAAAGAGTGGTACAATCTCGTGATTGAAAGATAATTAGAAAAGAATTACTATTGAAAAGGGCCTCTGGATGTTTTTGTTGGGCATTATTTTGGCTAATTTCAAGGAACGTGAAACGTTTCCCCACATTCTCATTTAGAGAAGGAGCTTTGCCATCGTGGTGCCTTTTTGCACTGTAGTCCCAGGGCTTCCTGCGCAGTGAATCATGACATGTCCCTCGCGATGAAGCACCGCAGAGCAATCTGGTGAGACAGAAGAGGCCGGGTAGGTGCTTGCTGTGCGTAGCTGCACCGGTAATAGAGGATTAAACCCTTCCTGAGCTACCGCTCTCACACTTCCCATGCTGTGGCTCAAACAGGCAAGAGAGACATGTTTTTAGGTGAGGATAGAGCTCAGCTCCAGGAGAGAAGTGGTTATTTTTAAGAAAAACTCTCAATGCGTAGAGCTCCTGCTAGTAAAACCAGGGTGCCGTGGGGCCGGTGATTAGTGCTGAACGGGAAGCCGATGGGGGAAGGATCATGGGGTGTGATTGAGGCACCTGTTGAGAAAATAGGCAACTATTGACAAGTCTGATTCATGACTGAGTGACTGCTCTGCGAGTCTTCACATGATCCCCACAGCGAGCGAGCCCCGACCGCCTGCTAAACAAGGGCCGTTTGAAGTTTCTTTTTAACATTTCCAAGACGTTAATGCAGCAGGACATCTCCACTGGGGTTCTCCATGTCACCAAATCAGCAGCTGTTGAAATCCATTCACTTCAGCATGAGATGTTTGTGTAAGGGTTTTTTTTCCCTTGCTTGCTTTTATTTGTGACAACAGCAAAGTAAATAACAATTCGGCACTACTCATGTGTGTGAGAACAGCTTCTGATGGCAATTGCGATCCTAAAGCAAAAAGTTTATTTGTGGAGAGCAGCGACAAGCTGCAGTGTTTGTTCTGATACACAAAAAAGTACTGGTTTTAGGAGGTATTTCTGTCCCATTTTTGCAGCGCAACCATCCAGTTAATTTTTGTGCCCACTGTCAAGCTCTCAGAAGAAGTGCTTTAAAGTGGAATATCCTTCTTTTTTCAATTCTCTAAGTCTTAGAGGGCTACAAGCAAATTCTTATGTTTCCTATTTACGACTCTAGTCAGTAAATGAAACACTGTTTCTCGGGTAGGAAAATATTTCTATCTGACTCACATTTCCCTGAGAGAACAGCTTGTATCATAGCACTAGCTTAGTTTGAAGGGGAAACAGAACACGGCAAGACATGTAAACATATTACAAAGCTGACTTTGATATTGAAATGCTTTTTTTCTTTTCTTGACCATCTGAAAAAAGGTGTGGTGAATGTAGGCAATGGTAAATAGAGACTGTATTTTCAGTCAGCCTCATTGTTAAACCTGAGAACTGCTGACCACATATAAAGACTCCTGGTATGAGCTGTTTCTTTTCTGTATATTAAATCTGTTAAGACTTAAGTGTATTTTTACAAGTTCATTAATGTATTCCACTCTCTCTGATGTATTTTTTCCCACTATTATCAGATTTCATTATATGGGAAGAATTATCAGATCAACCCATTATACAGCCAAGCAGCGTTAAGTCTGATTGGAATTTGGTCTTCCTTCAGTTTACAGGGAGAATATTGTGTAAATCAGACTCTCGGGTTTCAGTGGGAGGCACAGGGCTGCACAGCATCCATTTGTCAAGTTGATTGCACCTCAGTGAGGTTGCATTAGCTTGTCTTTGAACAGAAGTGAAATCCTATGCGAAGCTCCCCTTTCTGTCATTTACACTAACATCCATCCTCTTAAACCGAGGCCTCAGAGAAAAACAAAGTGATGGCACAATATAATCAGTCACTCAAGTTGTCTGTCATCTGTTTTCTTTAGGAAATGACTTTTAAGTTAGTGGAGCAGAAAATTGAAGAAAATTAGCAAAAGGTTGTTGTCGAAGCAGGAGGAATTTTTAAAAATTACAGATGTACGGGAAGAGATGCTGCTGGTGGCTCACAGCAAGGGAAAACGAAGCTCATTCTGCTTTTTACTTTAATGCTAACTTAATACCAGCATAGCTGATATGTAATAATATTGTTTCTACTTTTAATGAAATTTTATTCATAAACTGGAATTGGGCTGTAAACGCACAATAAAAAGCTGGTATGCACATTTTCGGCTTTTATATCAGTGACTGTGTTTTATGGCGCTGAACACTTGAGTAATTTGCACTCTTTTCCATGTGTTAGGAAGGCTGTGTGCATGTCTCAGAAATGTTAAGCTGGAAAGGATGCTGTAAACAACTGCAAAGGTGCTTGCAAGTTTTCTCTAAGTCAGAGAACTGAATTTTACCCTGGTGTCTGTGCAGATGACAGTAGTAAGTAGCAGTATTAAATGGGTGTACAATTAAACACCCACAGCAGTTACTTAATGACATAAAGCAAAGGAAGATCAAAAGAAGTTCATTTTGGACAAGATAAAAAGCAATACATACTAACATGTCGCTTTTTCATCAATCTTTGTGATTTTGGGCTTGCCTTTATTCACTCTGGAATTAAATTTTTGTTCAGTGCTATCTTGGTATAAATCTGCTTGGATGACTATTATGGATTCATAATGTCCAACTTTAACTTCAGTTGGAAAGTTTTCCCTTATCTGCCTTAAGTGAACAGTTTTCATTGTATATTCTTTTAGGGGAGGGTTGAGGGCACCTAGTTAAAATTAGAGCAAAGCATTCCTACTTTAAAAGCTCTGAGCTGCTGCAGCGAACTAGTATGAATGTTGAGTTTATTTAGTTATTTTGGTGTAGAGACACTCCTTCTAAGGGCTTTCCGGACACGCAGTAAGTGATGTGACTAGCATCTGTCAAACATGCTGTTTAGTTGTCCCCAAGGGAAAATGGCATGTGCTCTTTATTTATTTATATGATGCAGATACAGTCTAAATTCTACAGCTCAGTAATAGAAATAGGAAGATCTTTGTGCTATTCCTGATCTTTTCAGTGCTACATTGTTGAGAAGTCTGTTTTCTTTTGTGCTCCTTTTTTTTTCCATTTCCCTACTAGTAATAGAAACATAGAACCTCACTGAGCAGGGTATATTATTAAATTCCTGCTACTTTCAGTTCCTGGAAACTTTGGGATGGACTATGATGTGAAAATATAAAATTTATGTTAATGTACTATCATTGTCACTTGTAAAAGAAGAGAAATATAGAAAAACATGCTAGTGTTTTATATGCTATGAAAAGTCTTTGTATAATTTCCATTTTCTCACACAACTGTAGTTCACAGTTACTTTAATTTTTCAGTCAGTAAGAAATAGACTTTTCATGTGTTCTTTGAAGGAAGCTTAAATTTGCTTTACAATCTTGAAGACACATAGTTTGGGATGTCTTTATTCAATAGAGACATTATATACATTTAAGTTAGACATGTGCGTAAGAGTAGAAATTCAGAGTAGAAGTAGTTCCATGCTTCTCATCAAAAATAAATCTTAAAGATTTCAGAAGAAAACCATCAGCATTTAAAACTATTTAAATAGTTACAGATTATGTAAACATCAAGTATACTGCTCACACAACTCGCATTTCATTAAGATCTATCACAGGCGGTTGTGATACAAAGATAATAATGGCTACATTTTACACTTCTTTCCCCTTTTCTAACCTAGTGTTAACATTTAGGAATTTGGGAACCTGAGAGCTCTGGTAGATCAATCTTGATTAGTTTATTTTTCTTTGTAAAGATTTTGATAGCCTGGTAATGCTTTTGTTTGAAAGGGTATTCTTTACTTCCTCTTGCGGGGGATGAAATAGCGTTAAACCCAGCTCTTCCTCCGAAATAGTGAAAAACAATTTAGGTAACCGAATCTTTGATGAGGAGAGCTTAGATTGAAAAGTCTGGCATTTAATTGCCCTTTTCCTCATAATTCTTCTACATTTAACCTCAAAGGTGATTTAAAAAGTTACATCTTAATTGCATAGCCTCATTCAATCATTAGTACTTTGCCTTGCAGCAATTTATTGCAACTTTATTTCCCTGAACCATCAATGAAGATGATGCTGAATTTTATATTAGCCAAATGTCCTTTTGAGATTAATGTGGTAATATAGCTTATACATGCTTTTTCAGCTTTAATATTTGTGTTACAGATTGGGGTTATAGGTATAGCACAATTGCTATAGTATTTTAGAGAGCCCCTTACGCGTTACCTTAAGGATCGAGGCCTTAGATTTATTTGAAAATGTCCATCTGCAAGAGGAAATTATAGCAGCGCGTTCTCTGATGTACTTTCTAGCTATTTTCACAGCTTACTCACACTGAGTTTTCGCCTTTGAAGACAGTCGTTCAGCTCCCTTTGGGAGGAAACACCGTCTGGGGTCCCACAGCCGAGGAGATGGAGCTGTGGGCACCAGTGTGCGTTGCCACAAATGCAACTGTTAACTTCGAGCAGGTCACCTTCTCTGCCTTTAACATGTGCTTCTCCTTCATAGGGGTCTTCCAGAGGTTACTACGTTCTGAAAGTTTTAACCTTTCCAAATATTAAGACTATGAAATACCAGTAAACTCTTGTGTGAGGATCAAAGTAGAGTTTATTCTGAGCATGTCTCCTATCATATTCTCTGCTTCGCTTGGGTTGATATTTAAAACATGCCTGATGGAATGCGTTGAGTCCCTTTATGCTTCTCCATGTAATTGTCAAAATATAAAAATTCTCAGCTTCCCCACGTACTGTCTACCCATATTCTCCGAGCTGAACGAGCAGCTACTGAGGTCTGCCTCACGTGCAGAGTCACGTGCATGAAACTCGGGCCCATCTCAGTGGCCGGGACCCTCACTGATGAATCCCTTCAGCCAGGTGGGCCGACACGGATGCCAGAAGCGCAGTCCTGCCTTCCCCCACGCTTGCCTTCGCACTCCTGACCCTCTCCTACTCTTCTCTTTGAGCTGTTGCAGCTGTTTATCCCGCAAGGAGTGAAGCAGATTGGGATGGGGGAGGCCAGCACTGCTGCTTGGAGGGACACCACACGGCCACCAGCAGCGTAAATGCTTGTTCCACCATGGACTCTGAGGTCACCTGAAGGAGGCCTGTAGGCAAACCAGGAGGATGGCCTCAGTGCTCCTAAAACACAAAGTTTTGGTGTGCACTTTGGGGGAACTTGACGAGTGTTACCTCCTTCCTGTAGGGAACAAGTGACCAGATTTTAGTAGCAGTTCAAACACTGGCAGCCTCCACCCTACCCTTGGGCACATTTCACCTCCTGAAACAAAAGCGTATGTGGAGACACTCAGAAATTTGGATTAGGTGGAAGAAGGGTATGACTGGGTATTAAATTAAGCTCTATGGAAATTGGGCATAGCTGGAAGAGAATGACAGAAAGAAAAGAAAGAAAAACAGATAACGTGGGAGAAAAGCATAGCAAAAGACTCAAAGGAGAAACAGAAAGAAAAAAAAAGATTTAGATAAACTCCATGAAAAGCCCACAAAAGAGAAGGGTCTGAATGCTGGCTGAAAGAGGCTGTGCGAAGTGGTGACAGGGTTTTTATTGTAGCTGTGTATCTCCTGTACTCAAGGAAACATAAGGCGTGAAGTTGAGGAGGGGAGACTTTGGGGGTGTTTTTTTTTTAACAAGATTTGCGTAAAAGATGCTTGACTTCATCGTTTTCTCCTCCTAATAGAAACAGCCCTCAGGGCCTCAAACTTTGGCTAATCATTTGGGTCAAAAGGGTAATAATAATGTAGAAGACCATGAATTAGAAGTGCACCCTGGGGAAAGCTTGACCCAATGCAGAAGTAGAAAATAACCATACAAAACTCTGTAATGGGATCCTCTGAAGCTGAATGGGAAAATGAAGGCTCATACAAATATGCTCACCATCTAATATGAAACATAACTCCAGAAGTATGTATTTTTATTCCCTGTTACAAGAGTGAAACCACAGTGGAGTTACTGTAACACTGAGGCTGAACTAATCCCATCACAAGATCAGATCTTGATAATAAATAGTTCCAGGTGCAATCCAAGGACTAAGAATGTTTCGATTAGTTTAAGCTGAAGGTGTGGAGTTTTTTCCACTGACAGAGAAGGGCTGCACGAGGTGCGTAATTCTGCCTCTCCAAAGGGGGACCTGCCTATTGCACTGCACTATCACTGGGGATCTCAAGTACGTCACCAAGAAAGGTGAGTATCATTCTGCTTCTATTACCAGTAGGGAAACGAGTCGTGAAGAGGCCCAGCATCTTTCTGAAAGTCAGTCCCTGTCAGTGACAAAGCTGGCGGTATATGTCCTGGTACAGTGCTCTGTTTAGCAGCTCCTGCTTCCCCTTATGTACAAAACATCTTAAAACTGGCCTCTTTCTTTATCATGAAACCTTGGGTTTGTGCTGGGAGAAGTTTAGAGAAGATCAATTCTTGTATATGTGTATGTATATCTTGTGAATGGAATGAGGCAGGAATGCTATGAGCATTTGTTTAGAGGTTTTATCACACTGCATATATAAAAATGGCCATACTAAGGTTGCATGGGCAATCTCAGCCATTGCCTCTGAGATCTTCAGGCTCAGTTCTATGGCTGATGGCTAATCAAGCATTTGGAGCTCTATATTTACACTGTAAGTATGCAGTGTAATTATTACACCGTAAGAAAGGCTGGGCTTACACATAAGCTAATTTCTCAGTTCCATCCCAAAGGCCATCTTGGCAACAGATAGAAAGTATAGTGACAGATAGGGTCAGTTAAATCAGAAAAGAAATTCAGCTCTGCTCGTATGCTGAAAAGGGAGCTGCGCAGAGTTGGTGCGGTGACACATAAAGCTTTTATATCTGCTCCTGAAGCCATGGTCCATGCTCAGAGGTGAGAGAACTGTTTCAGAACAGCGGGTAAGTGGAGACTTCCACTCATAAGCCAAAATTTTCCATGTGTGCATCCCACTTGCAAGCAGCAAGAAGGCAGTTTGTGGGCTCAGGCATTTGTCCTTTCTTCCTAATCCATGCAGCCAGAGAGCAGAGTGGAAATGGCAAAAGCCAAAGGCAGCAGAGAAGTCTGCTTTCCTGCTGCCTACACTAGCATGTCCTAGCAGGAAGCAAGTGGGTGCTAGATATCTGTGCAAAGCAAATTACCACCAGTAGGCATCGGCTATAGGGCATCAGGATATGCTTCGCTTTAATCTGTGCTGCTGAGCGGAGGCTCTGAGCCAGGGACACAGTGTTCTGGGGCACATCCTCTGCGCTACTTGCAGATTTATTGAATAATTCACAAAGCTTTCCGACCCGTTTTTCCCCCCACCCTGCACAAAGCCAGTCCTAGCATATAAAGGGCTTGTGAAGCTCTATAAAGAAAACTGCTTAGCTCCTTAGCCTTTATATAGACATTTCTATGCAGTCTTTATTATTCCCCATTTTCAGGAGCTGATGAAGCTGACCACTTGGTTTTTTGCAGAGTTCACACACTGTAATGATTTGCTTTCCCTGTCTTTATTAGGGTTTTACTGCTTTATTTACATTTTAATAGCAATAGTGATGGTTTGCATATAGTCATATTGTCTTTGACTGGGAACACCACCAAGAAAACTGATTACTTTATGATTTAATTATTTGTGTTCTTATGCAAGAGTAATTAAACGATCATGCCAAAAGCCTTATCAGAGCATGAAAATTTAGTATGCCAAGACTTAAGCTATTTAAGTGACATACTAGTGATTATTTCCTGACAAGATGCTCTTTTAGAAACTCTCTTCACTGTTTCACTACTGATAGATAGGAGTGTAAAGAATGTAGTTATGAAAAAGTGTTAGTATAGAACAGAATAGTGTTAGTATAGAATAGATTTTCGAGTGAGTAGTGATTATTGATGCTTCAGTTAAAAAAGTAAGTCAGAAAACTGACATTTTGCTCTAAAAAACTGATTTTTCAGAGGAGCTGAGCAAACATTTTCTGAAAGTCAACCCATGGGCAGGTTGAAATTCAACCAGCACTGACACAACTACTCTTACTAATCCTTTTCTAAGTGTTCACGAAAGTTTTTGGATAATGTTTTGACATCTTTATTCATCGGGGGAGCGCTGTTTTAATCTGTAAGTATTAGCTTTGATTGCAAAAGTTTTGCCATTTAGTAGGAAAAAAAATATGATTAAATTGTTCTTCATATTTAAAAAAAAAAAGTTATAGAAAAATGGCTGCAGTTTATAGTCCATACATGCCTAATGAAACAGTTTATTTACTGTTAGATCTTCAGTCACAGGCACCTACCTATTTTTTTTCCTAAAAATTTTCTCTATCAATCAATATCAGACCCATTAATCAGCTTCCAAACAATAAATTTAACTGTCTACAGTAAAACAATTTTGCATGGCACATATATGTTGACTTACAGGATCAACCCAAAGTTTTTCATGAAGAATTTTTATATACTTACAGATATTGCTCGGTTGCCACAGAAACTCAATAGAATTTCTCTGTATATGCCCAGAAGAACAATTATTTATTAAAGTAGCATACAGATCTACAGAACTCGTTTAACATTCGAAATATATCAGTAGCACCAAGTTAATCTGCATTTCTCTGCTTAGCAACTAACTGATCCCACATAGCGGATCATCAGTGTCCTGCAAAGTGCTGATCTTCAGCATTTTTAGTGCTTTGCAGAATTGATTTCTCAGTCCCAAGGCAATTGTCCATATCATGAAAGTGCTGCATACAATTATAGTCAGAAGCCTCTGTTTGAGAGTAATCCAAGAATGAATACCAGTGTTTTGTTTCCAAGTTCTTTTATTAAAATATTTGGCTCTAAAAAGCATAACTAATTTTTCCAAGAATCTTTGAAAGCCTTTAGGAAAGACATCTTTAGAAAAAGATGTCATTTTCCTACTCGTGTAACTAAGATTTACCACAAGAGCTTTCTTTTTTTTTTTCAGCAAAGGGACAACAGACATATTTTGTCTCCCTAAAAAATGAATACACTTATATTTTTTAAATATGTGTATTTGAGTAATCATATAAAAGAAGCAACATAAAGGTGCCGTATTGAATTCATTAACATTTCTCTCTCATAGGTAATCCCAAGTATCTAGATCCTTACAATAGTGTTGGCAAAGGGAACAACTAGGAAACTTGATACATCGGCCGTGCTATGGATATCTAAATATTAATACAGTCCCGGGCTCATGTTTCTGTTTGGTTCTCGGCCTTGCAAGGGGCATCGGTGCTGGTCCCAGCTGGCGGCAGCACCTCGAGGAGCCCCGGCCGGCGCCGCCGCGTGCAGAGCACGTTCAGCGGGCAGGTTTCGCCCGCAGAGTGTCCTCTGGTCCCCGGGGCCGTGCGGTGCTCGGCTTCCCGGCTGCTCTTTGGTCGCCAGAGCGTAACCGCAGGCGCAGCGAGAGAGCAGATTTGCCGGGCACTGCCAGGCCCTGCTGGGCTGTGGTTCCCATGGCTATTGCTGTCCACAGGAACAGAGGGCTCAAAGAAAACTAAAGGTAAAGAACAGGTCATCGCTTCCCTCCTCTTCTTCTTTGATATAAATAATTATGAGGAAACCAAATTTAATTTTCACCTCAGGTTTTGTCTGACATGGTGACATCTGTTGTTGTTAGAGAGAGCCCTGATGGCAACTGGGGATCGGTAGGGGGAAATATTTCATTTGTAGGTCACCTGTGTGAATCTGGCCTGGGGAACGAGAGCTGTTCCAGTTGGACGTGTGCAGGAGGCCGCTGGGAAGATAGTCGCAAGCGCCCGTGTCCGTGGGCAGGTGTGAGCGCTGTCGGAGTTGGGATCTCCGCTGGCAATCCAAGCGGCAGTGAAGGCACGAGGAGAGCGGGCACAGAGCCGTCCCACTGCTGCCCCAGGAAATCACAATCCCATGTAAATGCCCGACAGGGTAGAGCACACGGGTGCAACTAGCCAGACCCTGTCACAAGCTGCTTTGAACGCACTGCCCTCCCTAGGCGTGAACGCTACTCTGTGCATAGCCCTGCAGAAAGTCAGTGCCACAGGAAAGCATTTAATGCCCTCCACTATTTGCCTCGGATTCCTTCCTGTGAACTTGCATCTCCTCAGTCCTTTCTCCTGCGCCGTTAGTTTGTTGATACTTTCCCATGCAAGTTTTTTTTTTCCCCTTTGTAAATGATGTGAAGCAAATATCTAATGTTATCTTTAGTGCTGACGCAAGAAAATTAGAAGAGGTATATTACAGTATTCTTTCCAGAGAAAACTGCTGGTTAGGTCAATTTACTTGGCACCGTACACTGCTTTAATCTTAACTTGGGGCCTGCTGCAGATATACAGCAGCTGGGTCTGATGTCTTCATGCATGGTTGCAAGTCAGTCAGTTAATTTCTGTTTGTTGAGAGGTAGGAATCAAGCAAATTTTTCTCTGTTGAATGAAAACATTGTGGAGCTGGTAACAGGTGAATAAGCAATACTGAATAAGAAAGCAAAGCTGGAATTACCGCCTAAACTTTGAAGGCCGGATTCCACAGCAGAGAAGTCAGAAGCAATAGTTTAGCCCCAAATCTTTGATTAGAAGAATAAAAACTGAAAAATGGCTAGAACCTTGTTCAAAGGACACACAGAGTGACTACTGAAGGAACACTTAGCTGGAGTCCACTGTAGGCTACCAATTGGGGTAAACCTATGCACAGCCTATAAAAGCTATTATGTGAAATGCTCCCCCTGTTGTGTTTAGATCTGTTCAAGCTCCTAATGAACCTCCCATGTTATATCCATTAAGTTTGTTGCTGCATGTGTGCAGATATATGGGACGTTACTGATGGCATGAGTTCCCATCACATCCTGTGCAATCAAAAATTAGGACTAAATTCACCAGACCTTTTGCCTGCATATAGCTCTTCAAAGATACAGACATAGATGTAACTACATAAAATTAAGTGCTGCTTATGCACCTGTGTTTTGGTTAGATCTGAGATTTAGAGCTGTTGTTCTGTTCCTCAACCTATAAATGTTTAAATTCCTATCATGTTAATGACAGTTTATTTCCAAATACTTTTGTGCCTTAATATTACCTAAGGCAACTTTTGTATTTTGCAGCAAAAAAAGCTCTTGGATAAAATACTCAACAAATCTTAATAATAGGAGATTAACTCTAGGTCTGTTTTCTTCCAGCTGACACCTATAGAGTGGGGCTCCTCTTTCCTGTCTTTCTGGGAATCTTGAGCCCTTTTCCGCACAGTAGCACAGCATCAACAGCAGCGCAGAGCAGGCTGCCAGCTGAGGCTGTAATATGGGTAAGATGAGAGAAGTAACCTGAGGGCATAAAATCTTTTTTTAATCCACCCTAATTCTCTTTTGTGGTTGTTCCTGAATCCATGTTCAGGGTAGAAGAGCATGCTTCCATGCACCATAATATTTTATTACAAGACATTCCTCACCTATCTGCTGTACCCTAGTGCTTAGCTGCTTTTAAGACATGGGAAATCTTAAGATAATAAAGATGCTGAACCAGCTTCTCTAAAATGAAATTATAGACAAAGTCTCTGTATTGTCAAACCACCAACTTGCGAGAAATTGCATTTTGGAAACACCTCTTTAGTAGACCCTGTCCTTACAACTTCACGATATGACAGCAAAGAATTATAAAACACTATCAAATATGAATCTCTACACCCGAAATAAACAAAACCAGAATTAATCCAGTATGTATAGTTTCTGTAGAATATGTCTCCACTGTTAGTTAAAAGGACAGCTAAAATATAAACTTTAGTCTGCTGTTTTCTATCAAGCTTGACTGTTTGAAAGATTTTTCTGCAAATTTTCCTTCAGGAGACTATGCTTAGAGAAAATGAACTCTGCAAAGATAGGTGAATAGATTTATGGCTTACCTTGAGGGACTTTCCCTTGCTGGGAGCAGAAGCATACTCCAAGAATGGGCGGGGAAAGATAGGACTACTAAATTTAGCAGTGACGAGGTGTTGGTTTGACTTGGTTGTCTTGTCAAACTAGCCAAGGTATTTTGTGGCATAGTTGCACTATTACCCAATAAACCTATGGTTCCTGTTGTGAGTCAGCCTGTGTAACTGAATTAACTTTCCTAATGAATTATGTTTCTCATGCTGGTCACAAGGCATTTTCCTTAATAGATGTATCAGCGCAAGCAGTGCCTGCCACCTCCTCCTGCCATGATGGTGCAACCACTGGCGTGTTGGGACCTGCAGGATGAGCAAAATTGGAAAACTGATTCACAGCAAAGATAGATTTTTTTTCCCCTTCTTCTTCCTTTTGTCCCAGGAGATTATTTTGAAGCCAGAAGCTTCACTGATGTGTGCACTGCTATATCCAGATGAACTGTTACAGCAGCACAGTTCGCAACAACCTGGGCACTGGAATGTCAATAGGGGAGGGGAGAGAGGAGGAAGAGAGAACTGCTTAAGTGGACATTGTAACCAAAAGAAAGATCTCTTTAACTGTTGGCTTCCTAGGAATTTAGGAAAGGTTTTTCTTTATCTAAAGTGTAAGAGGCATTTGCTTCAGGAGCAGAGGATGTAAATGTAACCACGCTCCCAATATGCCACCTTGTGAATCGCTGTGACAGTCTGCGAGATGAAAGGAGTAATGCAATTTGCTTTACACTGTCAGTCAACATGGTGTGACCCTGAGCTCTGAGGAGGGTGCAAGATAAAGGAGCTGTCTGACCAAAACTGGCAGTAAGTCAGTCCTCCAAGGAACTCCTGGGATTAGATAGCATGTTCAGGGCTGAATGTTTACACAGTAAGGACCGGGAAGGAAAGGGCTGGAGAAAGGACAGAATTGTGCAGCTATCTTATCTGGATATGGAGCATGCTCATATTATTGAAATTATCAAAGTTATTAAGTTATTGAAAAATGCGAAAGGGGAGCAGATGGACTGTCTTACAAATCTGAACCTGACAAATATTGTAATTATGTGAGTGCGTGCTCCTAAGTAAATGAAAAAGTTACGCTGACATCAGCCTCTTCTAACTACAGTCTGCTTTCTGTCTCTTGGTATTTTTTAATAAATGCCATCATGTGGAGAACTGGGGGGCCGACACATTTTCAAACAGATTCTCAGCCGGAGGTTACTGGAGTGAAGGAGAGGGGCAGCAGGATCAGTCCTGCAGCACGATACTGATATTTTACACACAGCTTTGAAGCATTTGGCTGCGCAATACTTTGCAGTTGCCTCAAAAGTTCTCTGATGCCTTTAGGAGCTCTCTGATGTCTTTAGGAGCAATTGCCTCCTAAATCCTGCCATGTGCGCCAACCTTCTTTTCAGATTATTTGTAAGAAGTTCTCAAGATGCCTCATACAACTCTTGTGTGCTGAATACATGCTGGACACACGCATGATTCAGGACCCAACTGGAAAGGTGCCCAGCGCCCCATGCAGCCCTTTGAAGTGCCCAGTGTCTGAACACTTCACCACATCAGAACCTTAGCAAGCGGCCGACGTTGCCTTAGCTTCCTCAGAAAAATCAAGTGCTGCTATTTTAAAGTGATCAGTGCTTTTCTTCTTCTCTAAGTTTGCTGGACTAGGCAAACTTTCTCCTGGGTAATTTACTGTTGCTTTGCCCTGCTCTGTACAAAGAAACCAGCCTGTCATTCAGAGGAGACTGTGAAGCGGAGCTGTAGGGCATGTCACTGGCACGTCAGGTTCTTAGGCTAAAAACGGTCTGTGTCAGTGCTCCCCATTAGCCGCCCTTACTTTGAGATGGAAACTTACTGTCACTTCTGCTTAACTGCATCGCTTCCTAACCTGTAATGATGTGCGTGTTTTGTTTTGCTAACTGTACTGTGTGCGAAAGCTTTATAACAAGACCTAAAGTATTGAGTTGTTTAGAAATTGAAGCATGCGATTCACCTTCATTCTCTTTCTCAAAACTATTCAAAACAAGGACAGAACTGCCTATCCTCAGGTTTTCTTTCTCTGAGTGCTAACGGGAAGTAACCTTTTAGTCTGAATAGGATCATTTAAAATGCTCTTGATGTATGCCTGTGAAGCATGGCTACATATTACATTATGCATTAAAAAGTTTGAATACTGGGCTAATAGAGGACTTTGCTTTAGCTATAAAAGTGTCTCTGTGCCTGAATGAAGGAACACGAATCCTGCTTGTAGCACCATTGCCTTCTATAGAAAAAAAAATGTTTTCCTCTAGTTTCCACTGAAAAATTCTGCATTTCTAATTATGAAAGGGAGCTGTTTGTGGCTGTCGGAGGTGTCTGCTTGACAAGCAGTCATGCAGAAATAGCACAATGTGTAGGCTCCCAGTATAAATAGAAGCAATCATGATCCAAACTGTGGATAAGTAATTAGAGTAATAACCAGAAATAAAGAAGCTTTGTCAGTTTGCATTCCTTCTTCTGAAGCAGCTAAGGGCAAGTGTAGAAACTGATCCTTATCTTTGGTTATTTCCCCCAAATAAAGATAAAATTGGATTTAAGAATAAGAGCTTACCATATGAATTTAGGTTTATGGAGGATGTACTCTAGACTGTCAAAAATAGTATGCCTCAGGCAGATTTGCTTCTAAAAAGAAGAATGCAATAAAGCTTAAGGTTATATTGAAATTGAACTGCAATATATTATGAAATACTTTGGTTCAGTAATTCCTGCATTGTTTCATTGAGATTTTCAGCCACTATGTTTTTTGTTGATTAAAAAAAATCCTCTGATATCTGCCAAGGACTAGTGAAGTTAAGGGGCTAACTTTTTTGAAGTTTTGAGAGGTCTGAAGCTCTCAAGACAGAGAGGAGACAGTAATTTACACTTTAAAAAACTGAGCAGTGCCATGAAACTTCTGAAAGTATTTCAGAGGTGGTTGAGAACAGTGACAAGGAGACTCACCCCAGCGAAAAGTGACCACTTGTAGGAAATGTAAACAGACCCTCTCCGCCCAGAGAAGCTGCCTTTAGGCATTTTCCACCCTCTGAACCAGGACCCAGAGGAGGAGGTCAAGGGAGGTTGCTCCTGTGCGGTCTCTGCCCTCCCTAGCAGGAGCTAAGCAGCCTCAGAGCTGCTCTGAGTTTCCCCAGAACAAACTGCTCTTCTGACGCTGCGTTGTATAATCTACTGAACATAATAGTCTTTTGAGATTATTCTTTGCCACAGGTTTGCAAGTGTTATGAGACTAAAAAATAAGCATATGAAACCCGTTTTTATTTCTGGTACTGACGGTTGTTGTTTGTAGCTTGGTTGTATAAATAGCTCCAGGACATCTGACATCTTTTTCCTATAAAAACTGTTGGCAAAATTTGGCGTGAATCGGTACCATTTCATCAACTTTCTTTTGGGTTATTTTTTTTTCTTTTCTGTGGGAGTAATTGCTTTTTTTTTTTTTTTTTTTTAAATCATTTTGGAATTTGAAAGTTTATGCATATCTCCTTAAGCGTATAATAGTTGAGGGAACACATAATCCCTTTTAGGCAGCAGCTTTTACAACATGTGGTGGGTGCCTCTGAATCAGCATCAAATGTTGGCATCTCCACTTCCTCCTTCATCGTAAGTAGTGAGGTTTCATCAAACCAGTGAAAAAAAGTACCACAGAGAAAGCAGAGAAGTAGTGCTTCTGAATTTGCTGTTATATGGAAGATCACATAACCAATTTTCAGAAAATATCTTCCATAATTTCCTCAAAGTTAAGGAATTTGGAATTTCTAATAGAGGATGGACAACACTGATTGATAGCTAGAAATTTGAGCCAAATATATTTTGTCATAAGACAGAGATCATTTGCCTGCGTATTTGTAATGTGGTTTGATGGTTTTTCATGAGTGGAAACATGGAAAGCAGGATATCCTCTTCCAGGCAAGTCTAGAAAACAGCAAAGTTCAGAGCAATGTCATTTCCAATCTACATGATTAGACTGATGTGCTCCCCTGCTACCTACTTGCTCCAACTTTCTGATCCATTCGATATATTTCCTCCTTGGAAAAACATGCGAGTTCCCGGTTTCCAGTGCTTCTGAGAAGCTCTTGGAGCTCCTGAGGCTGGTGCACACACAGGCTACCTCCTGGCATCCAGCAGGGACAACAAGTAGGTGCAGAGCAGCTTCCCTTCTCTGGCACCCCAGTTTTCAGGGGTGGAGGAAACCCCTGGAGTTGGTAGCCGTGGGCTCCCGAACACCCGTCTGCATCCCAAAAAGAAGAGTGTAGGTGCAGGCCTTCGTGGTGGTCGCTGATATGAGTGAAATATTTGCATTAATAGCACAGGGATTGTGACCATCTCCTGCCTGATGCTCATTTCTCAAGTTACTCCTTTGTATCCAAATCTGCCTACAAACTTTAAAGCCAATGCGCCGAACTCTGCAAGAAATAATTCAAGCAAACGCTTCAGGCGATGGAATGTAAAACTCGGAAAGATCCAAAGGTTTCTGCTCATAATGTGATCCCAGAATCACTTAAATTCTTGGATTACCTGATGCTTTTTGTTCTTAAATTGGATATCTATAAGATGGAAAATCTACAGTGGTTTAGCTTTCAGGAGCTCAGTGGGAAGAGCCAATTATACTATAGGCAGGTATAATCCTGATCTCTCACAGCTGCAGAACAGGTCACTTTATATAAAATAATAATAACTTGGGGGGATTCATGGTTTTGCTCTTCCCAGATTATGAGCCCAGACACAAAAGTCTGACCAAAGCAATGGAGCCTTTAGAAAACCTTTCCAGAGGAAGGGCTGGATGTCTAAGCTGTTTTCCTATCCCAACTCAGAGAATGGTTTTTCTAGGATCATATATCAACAAATAAACTTTTAGCTAAGCCATGGGAACAAAACCAAGATGTGTTTTTGGCCAGCAATAACATCACAGTTGAGCAAGGATGATGCAGAAACCTGAATTTTCAGAACTTAATTTTTATGTATCTGATTTCTAATGCTCTATTTAAAATTAATAGATGACATTCTATCTTATTTGTATCTTAACTTTATTTCACAATTAGATTTGTCTTCAAAGCCACAACATTTCTCAATGTTAAAATCGATTTTCTCTGATAACTTAATTCCCGTTCTGGATACAACAGGCCTAGATTCCTTTCTACACTAAATGGAAACAGAGTGCAGGTTATTTAATATCCTGTCACTGAGATAGTGCAGACTGCTACTATGTAGTAAATAGCATATAAGTGTATGAGTTTTAAAAAATAAAATTAAAGAGTAGGCTAAAAAAAAAAGAATAAGAAGATATTCAATGTTTTTTATATCAATGTAAGGCTACCCTAAATAATTTTGACCAGTTTGAATTTTTGAATACTTGTTCTTAGGGTTGTCTGGGCTACTAACTCGACATTAGTGCTTTGCATACTCGACATTAATACTTTGAAATAATTAATTTTCAAACACTGGAGGAAGCAGAGCACGATGCTTAAGACTGCAAGGCAATAAAGACAACTCAGTCTTTATTGACAAAACTATTTTTGAAGAAGCAGCACAAGTTTAGGAAAACACTGCTATGGTAGCAGGGTAGTACTAATGCAGTAGGGCAAATAAATACCCACATGGGCCAGGACAGAGTTGTTATTAATCTGCTTTAGTAATCTGAATTCAGTACTTGCATTGTTGCCCTGTAGGCAAGATTTCTTTGGACACTTTAGGATATTTTGTGTTAATGAGACGCACTTATTCTAAAAGCTTCAAATTTGATAATTTACATTGCTGGAAATACTCAGCTTTCCTTCTCAAATTATAACAACATTGCAAAATAGGTATCACTTTTTTTTTTCTCTTTTATAGTACTGCTGAGAATATAGCAGAGTAACACAGACACAGACTTTAAAATCCAGGCAGCATCTCGTAGGTACCTTAAGCCTAAGCTTCCAAAGGTGTGTGAAAAGGCCACTGATTTTGAGCAGACTCTTAGGCTCAGAGGAGGGTGTATTTACCTGAACAGAAATCAGGTATTTGACATGCAGTGTCTTATTGGCCCATACAAATATCACCATTGCAACCTGGCACTGTTTCATGCAAACTGGAGACTAGGGAAGAAAATATGACCTGACCATTTATTTTTATTATATACAACCTTTCCTAAGTGATCCTGAGAAATGTGCTCTGGTATATAATAGGCTCTAGTTGTTCCTTCTCTACGCTTTACTGAAATAAACACTTCAAAATTCAGTTTTAATTTTCAATCTTGGTTTATATGCAATAAATTCATCAGTGATCAGGAAGTAAATATAAAAGCATCTCTGAGTAATGTTTGCTGATAGCACAAGACCAAGAGGAGGTTAAATGATGGTAAGCCATGGAATATACTCTGGGAAGCCTGGGAAATTCAAACAAAATCCATCTCATTATAGCTAACTGCACAATTATTCATCAAGGAGCAAGAAGTCAGAGTCGTAGCGACAGAATGGAGAATGTTACCCTAGAAGTAAGCCACTTCGATGAGGAGTTATGCAAGGAAAGTAACTGAATAAGAGTTCCCATTGCCGTTCTTGACCACGAACATCTTGGCTAATCCAAAGGATGAGTTACGAGGTATGCGCTTGTATGTGGCGTTGGTCAAGCTGATGCTGGAAGAATTCACCTAGTCCTGATGTCAACGTTTTTAAAAGGATATGGAAACATTGAGGCAAGTTCAGAAAACAGTCACAAAAGAAGTTTTTGTCTGGAGGAAGTGGGGGAAAATGCCTTCTGGTGAGAGTTTTGAAAGAATTTATTTGATTTAATTTCTAAAGGAAAAACCTGGGAGCTGACTTGATGATTCTGTCAAGGAACTTTCAAAGTAAAACTGCTCATTCCTAAAGGACTTTTTGATCATGCCAAGAAAGTCATATTAAGATCCAGTAGCAAAAAGCTGAAGCTACTCAAATTGAAATGAGAAAGAGTTTTGAGCAGAGAAAGGTATTTACCAATGGGGAAAAAAGTGCTTCTAAAAGTCCCTAAAATTCTATGAATTAAGATAGCATTTCTCTGGTCAACACAGAAGTACAGAACTAAGATAGTATGGCATGCAGGAGGTCAAACTCAACTATTTCAGATTCCCTTCTGGTTTTCTGAGTTAATGAATATTTACAGTTTAGAGCTACCAACCAAAAATTTCACTGTAACTTTGGTCGCTGATCTGGGTAGCACAGAACAAAAAAATCAATACACATTTCCAGAGCAAAACTGAAGGAAGTGAGCCAGGATGTGGTGCTACCTTGCTTTCACAGCAAGGTCTTGGATGAAATCTGAGGAATAAAATTTGCTATGTGAGGACACTTGGTTTTGAAGTTGTTCATTTGGTCCAATCTCTTTGTCACTTCTCCTTGGAGTTTCGCATAGTGGGTTCGTTATTTTCGTGTGTGTCGCTCTTCAGGCCTGTCTCTCTCTCTCTGGCTCCTGTGGACGCAGTTTCTCCCTCGGATGAGTTTTTCAGACGAGGGAAGGAAGCCTCGTATCCGGTCTTTGGTTAAGATGTGCATAACTCACTCCTGCAGCTTTGCAAATGGTTTAAATCAGCACAATCGGGCTCAGTGTTTGCTTTCTTTGGTGTTGTTTTCTGAGGGGAAGGCAGGCAGAGCTGCTGGTTATATTTTTACGTATAACAATATCCATTCTTAATTCTCTTGTTCAGCAGTGTGATGCAGGAATGGCTATCTGAGTACTGAAGGTAGTGGGACACTCTGGACTTCTTTTACCCACCTAAGACATTATTTTTACAGTTACTGCTTTTTCAGCACTGTTAGTTTTCCCCTTTTTTTTCAATAAAGAATGATGAATACTTTCCTGTGGATCTTGTGCCTTACCACAATGTGTGTTTGCTTCTGCAATGTGCTTCTGTTTGTAGAGTGAGCATATTTTTGCCCATGTTTTATGACTGTATGAAAGCTTGAAAACTGCAGAGAAAGAAGTTACATAAAAGCTATCAAAAATATATGGTGACTTAATTTAGGCTGTGAAGCTGCAGGTTCAAGGCCCATCTTGAAACTTGTACTCAGAAACAGAGCTGTAATTCTCAGTCTGAACAATCCCTGCTTGATGCATCATTCCAATGAAAACACCGTCAAGGTCTGGTTTTGACCAACACAAGGAGTCTTCTTTTTCTGAAGATCTCCTTGTTCTCTACAAAAAGATTTATTATTTTTCATTGCAATATTAAAAAGATGGATTTCATTTAGGCAAATTCACTGGATCACAGGGACTTTCTCCTTAAGCCACAGAGTTGTGCAGTGTTTTCAGTGACTCCAGTGCAGGCTTTTCATTTCGTCCTCTCTCAATAATCAGAACCCTCCAGCAGGGCTTTCATATCCACATCAATCCAGCTCAAGTCATAATCTCAATATACTTCCATTAGTAAAGCAGGGTCCTGCAGTGTACAGGGAAACCCTACTCTCCTCCAGGAAGATCTCTTTTTTGTTTTCTTTTGTTTTTTTCTGCCTACCCAGTGGAACACTGAAATGTAGCTTTCAGACCATTAAAGAGCATCTTGGTTAAGCTAGTTTTATAGGTTTCCCTATAGTGGAACTACAGAGAGAAGCATTTGATCCTTCCTGACACCTGAATGTCCCCGTTCAGGGCAGAACAAAGCATTCTCCCGAGGTAGCTGCCTCCTCCAGCTGATGAGACACACCAAATTTCAACTCTGTCTTAGAGAGTTCAGGGTGAGAATAGATCCATCCGTGAATTGTTAGCCATTTTTTTCTTCTCCCACCAGCAACTTTTTTGAGTTTTTATTAAAATAAAAGGTGCTGTGTGTCATGAATCACTTAGCTTTATAAGTAGGGATAGTTCAAAGTTTTGCAAAAGAAATAATCTCTGTCATTCACTGTCATTCACAAAAATGATGGTAGGAGAAAAGTCTTTTGCAGATCAGATACATCTGGGCATGGCAAGTGGTACATGGTATTAGGATCTTGCAAAATCAGTTTTTGGAGGTAAAAAAGCAGTGGAGTTCTTGTTCTGGGCAGTCCAGTTCCCAGCAGTTCTTCAAAGGAGGACTTTTGTTAGCTTGAGTTGAGCACAGAAGTCTACCCATATTTAGCTCTAATAGAATCTTTATTTCACTGGTAGAGGAGGCAGATATAAGGAGATGGCTTTAAACTGGAGAAAAAAGAATGATTTAAAAGCGGAGGGATACGTTTAAATTCTTTAACCTCCACTCGTATTAGCTACTTCTTGGCTTCTAGCGTAAGAAAGCTTCTTGGCATGTGCCCTGCCTGGGGTCGAGTAGGACGTGGGAGAGATTGCGCTTGGATGTCTGGAGTACTACCACTTGGGGGGGAAAATGTGTAGCATTCCAACAGATATAATTAATGACAAGTGTTGTTGTCTTTCTCCTGTGCCATCCACCCACTGGCTGCCTGGTGCTGACCCCTTGCTGTCCTGCTGACCTCTCCAAAGTTTATTTTAAAAAGGCATCCTTGCTTTCCCAAACTCTTCAGCTAGGCTTCCCTTGGGCTGCTCCTTCAGGGCATGCCCAAGACTGTGCCTGTGTCCCCTGCTCCGTGATCAGACGCAAGTGTTTCCTTTAGAGGAATGATTAATGGAACCTTCCTTGGGAATGGGAAATGGAGAGGTGGGTAACAGAAGTCAAAAAAGGTGTTAAAACTGAACAAAGAAACTTTGTTTCTTTGTTTCAAAAACATTTTTTTTCTTTTTTTTCAAGTGCTCAACAAACTGGCCCTCCTCTGCCACTCATTTGAGGTCTGCCCACATCAATTAAAACCTGCAGTGTTTTTCCGCAGTATTAGGCTTGACAGAAGTTTGTGCTTTCAATCCACTTCATAACAAGTGACCACATCAAATAAATTCCCCAATTGAACTGGCTTCCTTTTTAGCAGATTTACTAGATATGGGGCTTAGTGCTCTGTGGTGCAGGTGCAGGGAGTTTTGTACATCTAGATGCAAAATACTAAAACAACGTCCAGGGTTGAGGAGCACAGAAGAATCCAACTTGGCTATTATGGTAGCGCAGCCATCAATGTGCTCCTGCCTAGTAGCCTGCTCCAAAGAGAAAACTCCACGAGCACAGTCCTCATCCGCGTGACGAGGATCACAGATCGCTTTCTATCTCATCTCAAGTCTCACCTTACCCTCCAGTTACATTTTTTCTTGTTACAGGAAGTTTGAGGCATAAAAAAGCCACTTTTCTTTCATTTTCATTAGATTGAGCACTTAACTCTTGAGATGCCTAGGTGCAGCATGTGTCCTGTTCACCAAGCTGACCTGCAGATCAAAGACCAGGATGAAATGGGCAGGGTGCCTGTTTTTTCACTCCTGAAGGGAACTGTTGAAGACTGTGGATGAGATATAAAGAAGTTCATATTCCTGAGAGGAGACGAGTAACTTTGTGCTGCCCCTTCACCGAAACTAGCTGAAGTGCTACCAGGCAGGACATATCAGAAAAGCTTTACAGGGAAGAACTTTCCCTGCTTCTCTTTGAGCTCTACCAGGGTATGAATAACTTTGTAGAGAAAATAGGCAGAATTTGCTTGCAAGTGGCTGGTGCTGGCCAAGGTCTCCGAGGGCCTGGGCAAATGCAAGACCCTCAGCCGCTCCCCGGCACGCTGATTTTGTGGCATCTGGGCCACCCGCAGCTGTTCTGAGGAGGGGTTTGCTCTTTTTAGAACTAATTAGAAAAGTAAGCACTTGTTAAAACACATGGTAAGTTTAAATACTGTCAAGATTAAAGCAAATTTATTCAATCATACTCTGCTACAAAAAGTATCGACACACCTGTGACAGTTCATGGAAAACCCCTTCCTGCTCCTTGCCCCAGTAAAGGTTGGGGATTACATTTTGGTTTAATATGCAACTCAGCCTCTAGAAAATAAAATATTTTCTACTCAAATTATACATATTACAAAATAGAATTATACATTGAAAATTATACAAAATATTGAGGAAGTTTGTTTGACTTTAAGTCATATATGACCAACTGTGGTGAAATGACTGTACCAGATAAAATGCAAGAGGTTTAATCATCACTAAAAGCAGCTAAGACTTTTTTCCTGTATTTCTTGACTGTTCATGTACAACTGTTAGCAACACTTATGTGAGTAGCACAATGCAGCCAGACGTAATGCTGTAAATAAGACCTGGAAAAGATCAAATGTTAGCAAAATGGGAATATTAGAAGTACAAATGTCTGTATGAGGGAGAAGTCTTGGTGTAAATATTCTGTCTGCAGAAGATACTTTCTTGAGAATGACAATTTTCTTCTTTTAATCCAAATTATATTTTTTCCTGAATAATTAAAGTGTTCTTTCATGAATTTTTAAATGCAAAAATGGCTAGACTTTGGGAGTATTTTTCCAAGACTGCTGAGTCTTTGTTAGCTACCAGGCTTAATTTATTTTACTTACATATAGATGTTTCTACTGCATTTAATGATTGATATTCATTCATTGTACTTTTAATTGTTGCAATTTTCCTGCAGAGGGCTAACAAGGTAATTACTGCTTCTTTTGTTTTCTTTTGTGTGATCTATATCCATTGTTGATAGCCAATTACAGTTCCCTCCATTGTAATTTAAAGATGAGAATGAGATTAATGTTAGGGAAATAACAATTATTAAACAATTTGCGGGGCATTGGTTGGAATGAAATAACTTGCTTTGTGAGGGTCAGATACGAGTGACCAGATTCCTGTATGGTGTAGCTGTAAATAAAGAAATGACATTGCTTTTTGTAGTGGGTGGGAGAGGGAGAGTGGGGGTACCACATCGCCAACTTCGGTTTTGAGAAAAATATTTTTGAGCATTACACAATCTTAAAATCAGTGGAAACAGACCAAAAATGGATAGATCACAGAACTTACCTTCAGGACGATGACTTTAGTCCAGTGCTTTTAGAGTTCTTAATATTTTTGTGCAACTTCCATCTTCTGGGGCCCAAGCTAAACACTATACATAGTGTTTTATACCTCAAAGAGATATCTATGGACCAAGAATTGACGGTACCATTTCACACCTCTTCTAGGCAGGTACATGTTTTTTTCAGATCTAGAATACATTAGTTTTGGTTGTCAGGGCAGAGGAAAACTACAGCTTTGAGGTAGAAGAAATATGGGCTACAGCAATACCTCTGTTTTCCTGAAAGAACAGGAAATATGTCAACATTCAGGCACTTATTTTGTGTGTAGTCCCTAGGAGAAAGAGTTATGCTGTATGGCATACATATTTCTAAAAATTAGGGGAATATTCTCACTATTCTCACATAGCAGGTAAACATAAGGACAAAGTAGGGTTCATGGAGGAACGGGCTGAAATGCAGGAAGCCCTGGGATACCTGAGCAAATCCTCTCCTTTACTGTTAGTCTCAGGCTTATTTTTATGTAGCTGAGTGTGTGTGGCAGTTTAGCAAAGACACACAGGAGAGTTATTTTTCCCAGCATGGGAATTAAACTTATTTCTCTAAGCTTTCTTTCTTTTTTTTTTTTTTAAAAAAAAAATTGTTTCTCATCTCTGAGAAATATGGTTAGATAAACGTAAAGATATTCCTTATTGATGGCTGTTCCAGGGACTTACTTTACTCTCTCGTCAGAGCCACTGTAGTATTCTCATCTGCAGACTGACGTTGGTTTACATCGCCGTTTGGATGATCTTCTCCAGTTGTATAATCACAGGCCAGCATGCAGAGTCTGTGGGTGGTTTTAGGAGATTTTCTAGGCTTCTTTGTTTCAGGAGTTTGGTGTCCAAACATTATATGATTTGTTTATACTGATTTCATTGTGAAGGAAAGAATAAGTCTGATCTCCTCCTTTCTTTATGGTAACTTGATAGCCTGACAGTTATCTCAAGCCTGGTTTCAGTTAGGTCTTACTGTGTCTGAAAAATATTTCTACATAATATGTATGGTTATGAGTGTTAGTGTTTTCTCCTCGTCTGGTGGCAGCGATCCCTTGACGCTATGATCATATTGTTTATGTGACAGATATAAGTATTAAATTCTTAGAGCTAAGTAAGCATAATGTTGTAGTCTTTCTGTCATATAAATTATATTAGCATTTTCTCTTTTGTTGAGAGTGTGTTGATTTTAAGGAACTTAATTTTGCTCTATCGTGGCACAGTAAAACTGCTTGTAGCCTGATGCTGGAAATCCTGTGTTAAGGCTTGCAGAGATGAGCTGGCTTATTGGAATCATTTGCATAAAGACAACTTGAATAAATAAAGATTGTTATTCCTTATCTAAATAATAATCTCCTGTTAAGATACAACTGTATTTTAATTTAAAAGTGTTGCAGGCAAAAATATGGAACAAAATAACATCACAAAGACTTTCCTCCTAGGCTATGCTTGGAGGAGCTGCTAGCTGTTTCTGTACTTTGTGTAGTAGCATAAGCTTACTCAGGAAAGGTGAACTCGGGCCCTTTTTCTTCCACAGCCTCAAGGTGTTCATAACGACATCTCACAGGAGACTGCGCGTGCAAGGAGGGCTGTTTGTCTACTTTCATGGGTAATCTGTGCCACAGGGGGTGAAAATGCTCAGGATCATAAAAGGAGGGCACAATAAGGAATATTATTGTATCCTGTTGGTTAGAGCAACCACTGAAAAGCAGAAGTACTAGATTACAGTTCCTGTTTTCATCACATAGGAGCTTTGTGTCAAAGTGGTAAATAGATAAAGAACGGAAATAATCTGGGGAACATGGGATGATCCCCAGGTCACAGCGTGGTAAATCCCGTGACCATTAGCTACAGTGAGGCTCTTTCTTGCACTTTCTTTCTTATATATCTTCTCATGACCCCCGAATCTTGAATTATTCTCCTGTGTAGTTGCCCAGTTTCTAGAACTGACTCTTCCTTATCACTGAACCTGGGGGTTAGACCAACACTAGAAGATGAGAAATGTAGTTTGTTTGCTTGAGGCTGAGAAATCTAAAATCTGTATCTCCTGTCCTCTGGGCAAGTGCTTTAACATCTGTGCCATTAAAAAAAACCAACTATAGTCTCACCTATAGCTGCTTCTCAGATAAACATATTTTCACTGAAGACAGTGCTCTGTGCTCAACTCTGTAGATAAGATGGAATAACCAGTTACCTTGAAAAAACAACGATATGTCCCTATATCCCAGCACACCAGGATCCCACATACTGTATATATAACCCTGGCTTTGCACCTCAGAGGAGCAGGGGTTCAGCTCTGGGCTTGGAGTTCCTCATTGCCTTTAGGTAGCTCCATATTCAACACGTGAATGGTGGTTCTTCAGAGAAACCTAACTTTCCTCTTGCACTGAATAAGGTAACCAAGAATGTAACTTTAAAACTTTGATTCTGTTCCAGGGATGTGCTGTTTGAAACCTTGATATTGCAGTGCCTAATTTGGAAGCACCTAAATTCTTTATTGAATATAACCCTGACAGGTTATTTTGCAACCATCAGGATTTTCAATAATCTCTTTTTGACAGCTGTGGTTGATGGCTTTTAATAATAGGTGTTAGGATGAAATGATAAAATAGCCGTTAGCAGATCTTCCAGTCTAAAAGCCAGCTGTTCAGGGAAGTTGTGGGACATGCATCTGTCTTTTTGACTGTAACTGTAAATGGAGGAAAAACAGGTCTGTAGCTGCAGAGCTCAGTTAATCACAGTCAAGGACGGTCTAATCTGCATTGCTGAGCTGCCGGCTGGCAGTTGCCAGTTCCTGAATTTAAGAAATCAGATTTTTTGACAAAACCTGCAACTTGTTGTTGGTGTCTCTGTTTAAGCACTTTCTGAGCACATCACCCTGTGTATGTCTTCTTAAGAGAAAAACATATAGGACAGCGTTCACAGGGACGACTGGAAGAGCCTGATCCATCCAAAAACATCAGGACTGCCCTTCGACCTGTGTTGCCACAGCAGCCAGGAGAAGCCAAGAGTTTGTCCTAAAGGGTGTAGGACAAACCCAGGTGCGCACAGCCCATGCCCGTGTAAATCCCATGCATATTGAAGCAGGAGATGAACCTAAGGGCAGATTTGACCTTTCCATTAAAAGTGGGAGCGCTTAATGGTAGAAAATACAGAATAACTCAGCATAGCATACATCTGCCACTTCACAAAATAAATAGGAAAAACAGCTGGTAATGATTTTAGTGAAGATTAATCCTTCACCTCAAGATGTCCTTGCTAAAGAAATGGTTGTTTTTTTTGTCTAAAACAGCAACATTGGTATGGATGAAAGAAATTATGTACTTCTAGAGCTTTCTGTAATGCTCTCATTTAACTTTGTCATTGAAGTGATGAATAGGCATATTAGCTTTTCTCCACTCTTTCTATCACCTTTAAGAAGTATTTGAATACCCTTGAAAGACAAGGTCGTGAGGGAAAAGGAGAAACGATGAAGTCATGTTACTGCTCATTTATTGTAAAAAGACAAGTTAATGTATTTTACTTCAGAAAACATAATGCGATTAAAAATATGAATATAACTTTGAAAAGGAATCCGGGGTACGAAAATAGTATAGCTTTCTTATGATGCTAAAAAAAAAACCGTGCGTTAGACTTTTCTGCTTGCTGTACAGTAAAGGCAAACTTTGAGGTGCCTGGGAGGAATTCTCACACCTGAAAGAGACAGGTAGGAAGCTGAGCTCCAAGCTGAAGTCTTCACTCCTGTATTAAAGGGCAAGATGAAAGGACGCAGATTTTGCAGTATCTTCCATTTTTTTCAGGTAATGTCAGGCTCCTCAGATGCAACTGATATAAGCTGGAATTTATACATCTAACCCAAAATATAAAAAAGCAAAGCTCTGTGGGTGAAGTCCTCTGTTTGAAAATTAACTTTCCAGTCAGTCACCCTTTTCCATCACGCTAGCCGCACACTGCTCTTCCCCTAAAAGTTGTTTTATTTTGCAGTTCACCTCTAATTCCAGACGCTGAGAGCTGGAGCTGCTGGACACTACGTGCTAGTAAGGAATGTATAGGAGCTTAACAGCAGGAGCAACAGACCCAGGTTAAAGATTCAGTGACCAGGAACAAATATGCCCTTTATTTCATCTTCCAGCTAAAATCCTGGATACAGTTTATTGGCTTTAAACTTTTCTCATTTAAGTAGAAAACTCCAAGCTTAGTGGTTCTTCTTAATAACAGCCACTTTAAGTAGGACATATATGGCACTATAAATTAAACTAGCACAGAAGTAATCTTTGTTTAAAAGAATTGGAATTGTTTGGCAGTTAACTATTAAATTGTATCTAAAATACTTGGAATTTTCTCCTAAGAAGCATATACCTATTTCTACTTAAAATGACAAAATTAAATTATATCAAAAGTGATCAAAATATAGTACTTGATGATTGCAAAGTCAGGAGCTAAGTACACGGTTGAAAAATATTGCTAAAGTAGTTCTCCAAGGTTATATAGCAGATTAGTGGCAGAGTTAGTCTTTTAAATGAAACAGATTTTTTATTCTACATAAAAACTGCAAGGTTTTGAGTATTTTCAGTCACTTTGAAATGATCTGGAATCCTCTTGACATTTTTCATGCGGAGGAACAAGGAACTATGAACCTACCACCCCAGCACAGTCATTAACCCAATGATTATATAAGTATGGCACTTATCTATGATATTTGAACTGGAGAGTCTGTTCCCCTGAAAAGGTTTGTTCCTGGTTTTAGTGTTTTTCTGAATTTTTAAATACTTTAGGCCAGCTCTTGTCGTGACTCTTGTCCAGTGTCGTAACCAGCTGGTCATGTGTCCTCCTCAACAAATATATACTAATCACCTCTGCAAGATCTGCAGCATCTTCATAATTCTTACAATGTACTTTTTTTCTCCAAATTTGGATCCTGACATAAAAAAGCTGGAATGAAGGATATGGTGTTGTGCATACCCAAGTGAAGGCAGAGAGCCAACAAAATACTGTTGTAATTACAAGTGAACATTCTTGTATCATAAAACTGTAAAGAAAAAACTATAAATCAGAACTGGCCTGGTGGTCCCTGGCAGCAAAGTGCAGGAGATTTGAGCTCATTCCCTGAGCTCGCCAAGACTGGGATCCTTGCGGAGACAGCCGGCTCATTCCAAGGGAAGGGCATTCCTGGTGTCTCCTGAGTGATGTTCATGCAGCACTGCTTTTGGTGGGAGTCAGATCCAGCCCTGCAGGAGTAATAGCCTGAAAAGTGCTGGCCACAGTGGAAATTAAAGCAAGTTGAGATCTGGAGGAATTTTATCTTTAAGTATTCTCTGCATGCCATTAGGAGCCGACCACTTTCAGTGTTGGTCCTACAAAAGTGTCCAGATACTGCATTTGGTCAATTATTGTGGTACTTGAGTATGTGAAAATATTCTTAATTCAGGTACCTAGTTTCATGTTTCCCTGTGCTCACTCATGATACCAAAGCGTTCTGAGATCTTTCCTATGGGTATTTGTTAGAAAATTGGATTTAAGTAATGCTATCGAAAATGTCTCTACTGAAGTTCTTGTCACGAATAAACCTCAGACTTCATCTTCAGTTGTAAATGGCTTTTTCTTCTGCCCAGGAACATTTTTCCATTTTTTTTCTTTTTGTTGCCTCATGGTCATAGAACTTTTTAAAAATCATAGATCTGTCTGGCTATTTTAGCAGTTTCCAAAATAAATAAATAAGTAGCAGGAGGGCAGGAGAGAATTAAAGTTGTTAAACTGGGCAATTTTCTAGAAACTTTAACACAAGCTGTGTGTGTCGGGGGGTGTTTCCTGCCTCTGAAAGATGTGGTCTGAACTGGGCCCACGTTTGCAAACAGTTGGAGAGGGAAAAAAAAAAGGATGATCTACTGTTGTTTAAAGCAAAATTAAATAAAAAAATCTGAAAGTATACAAGTGATTACAGCAAAATAAGCCCAGAATTGACAGCTGCACAAACAGCACTTGTCCAGTCAGTGCAGTCAGGCACTATGAATGCCTAGTTTCCCGTCACATTAATAAGAATTTATAATTAATAGCACATTTGTGGTCTCTTCTGAAATGGTACCACAATTTCATCTGCTAACCTGATTATGGAGGAGG
Source organism: Crypturellus tataupa (assembly GCA_034781795.1). Classification (NCBI taxonomy): domain Eukaryota; kingdom Metazoa; phylum Chordata; class Aves; order Tinamiformes; family Tinamidae; genus Crypturellus; species Crypturellus tataupa. The sequence continues at coordinate 2,701,113 of JAWLRI010000963.1, read as the reverse complement.
CGAGAGAGATGGGATAGAAATTCAGAGCCCCACTTTGCTGGGTAGATTCTGTGTGAGAGCAGGACAGAGCATTTTCCAGGATTGGCCCCTGTGCTGGTTTAAGAGCCCCAGTTGTGAAAGGTGAGGGGCATTTTCTTTAAAAGATTCCCTTCAATCTGACAAAGTGCCCCAAAAGATGAAGCAAGTCTGTACCACACAGGACGTGCTCAGCACATGGAGGGATTGAGTTAGTAATGTCCCTGATAATTGTGGATATCTCATTGTAGGAGTCAGTTTTTATTTAAATTTTTTAATAGGAGTATACACATCTGTCTTTATACCCAGCAGCTTTTCTGGCCCACAAGAAGTCCTCTGTGAGTTTCCCCAACTGAGCTCAGTGGGATCTCTGTCAGCTGCAAGATTTATGTCATCTTTTTCAGTCCTGAGAACTGTTCCTTAAGCTTTTCACATCTGGATTTAATTGGAGAGACATTAAAAGACATTAAGTGTGCTGGAAAAGCATATTTTAGAGAAGATCTTTATAGACACTTCCATTAAAGGAGCTGATGGTTATAGGTTAAAATGGGATGAGGACAAGCCATCAACAGTTAGCAAGGACTAATTTACATTACAAACTGCTTCTTCATATGAGGAGTCTCGCCTGTAGCTCTTGGGCCTGACTCTGATCGCACTTAAATCAACTTCGATTAAGAGAAAAACACCAGTTAAGGCTGTATAAAAATAGTGTGAGTTCAGAATCAAAACCTTTTTGCCTGTGTTTTGGAAGCTCTAATTCCTACAGTAAATTTCTCAAATTGCATGCAATATACACTAAGGACAACACTTTTAGCTGTCAGTCTAGATGTGATACTTTGCTGTCCATGCATGCGCATTGTAAAATAAGACTTGCAGAAGGAAGAGGGCAGTTGGTCATTAGAGCCTCTAGGGTGGGAGTAGCCTTTGCCGAATGCTGAGTCCAGACCACAAGAGCAGAGCTGCACGGAAGCAGGGACACACCATAATTTAGTAAGTTAGTGGGCTTCATTAGAGACTTTGTAATGCAAGAATCAACAGCCCTAAACTCCCTCTTTGTTCAAATAATCCGATGGGCAGTCATTTGCATTAAGTGTAATCTATTGCTTTTGTTCTTAAATTGAAATTTCTAGTCGTGTTCAGTCTGACACACACGTAAAATCTAAAATAATGGTCCTGGCATGAGAAAGCAAACATTTTTTGTTGTTGTTTTTTAAAATTACTAGGAACAAGGCATCTGGTATTTAGGAAATTGCTCCCATTCTAAAGCATAGTCTTTAGATATAGTAACTGGTCAAACTTTTAAGTAAAGAATAAATGAAGATCTATATGTAAAATATTGTAAAAAGAAAGTTCCTTAGAATATTTCAGCAAAACAAATGAGTTCATTAGAAGCTCTCGGAAGTCTTGTTCTTTTAGGAGTGGTTCTTTTTCTCTGTTGGTTCCTGAAAAGTGCCTAACAGTAATGGGAAGATTATAATATGCTGGCTGGTCGCAACCAGAATGAGAGACTTGAATTAAAATCAGAGCTGCAGTAGGCTGTGGTTTTATTCTCTGTCGTTAAATACTATTTCCTACTCAGGATCTCCCACTGTCTATGTAAGGATCTGATGAAATGCTTGTAATCTAATAAAACTGCATTCTTTGAAGCTGATCCTTCTGTTGCTTGACCTTGGGCCAGTCATCTATGTGATTGTGCATCATCTTTGCTTCAGTTTCACCCTGTCTAAAAACAGGAATAATTAAGCTGCCTCTGCTCCTTAGTGTCATTTTGTCTCATGAAGATACTTGCAAGTAGAAGAGTGTGTTTTACACATTCAATTTATTTTGCACGGAAGAGCAAGCCTGTTGGAATAAGCCCTGAGTGATATTTGATGGCTTGAACTTTGTTGTATGCAAGTTTTGGGGTGGATCTTCTCTGTGGATTCTTAAATATATTTTAATACCTTAGGTTTTGACCACTCTACATTGGCAGTTGCCTATCAAAGGTGCAGAGAAAATGCTTAAACCTTGTGTTAAAACAAGATTTAATTTTTTAAGAATTGTTAAAAATTAGCAATTATTTAATTGGATTGAATTATTTTGTTAAAATAATTTTGGCCACATCTACACTTCTATGGGTCAGAGCCATTCCCTGGCCTTGGGGTTAAATGGCATGTTTTTTGTTTCCTTTGCGTACTGTTAGCAATGCAGCAGGAGCTAAGGCAGCGATGTTAAAAACAGCATGTGAAGGCCAGACTAATGAAGAGGCTTGGCTGTGGCAGCCTCTTGTAGAAGTCATCCCCAAATCTGACACAGCTAAGGGCTGTAGCCTACCTGTCTAAAATCAGGGGATCAAAATCTCCTGCAATACATACAGGGTTAATGACAGTCAATGCACAAAGACGTAGCGGTGGTGAATTGATATGTCAAAATGCTTATAAATAAATAATTAACTAACCTAAAATGTTCTGAGAACACAACTGACAAGGATATTTTCCAGTCATCAGTGATGAAAGAGACAGTGATTCATGGCCTTTCTTCCCTGCTGGTGCAGGGTTTTGCCCGAGGATACATATTCTGCTATGTTCAGTTTTCATTTTAAAGTGACGTTTCTTAAAATTTCCTATAATCTGCAGCTTCTCACTGCTGGTGCTGTGCAGATTGTATGATTTAAACCTCTGCCAACCTCTCCAACTATTAGCCATCTAAATGTGATCATTTGGCAGTCTCCAGTTAATGAAAGCTTCTATATTACTTCGATGGCTACATCCTTCTGAGAGTGAGTGTTTGAATAGCTTTTGGCTGGGGATACAAAATTGGAAGAAGATTAATTTAAATTAATTTAGACCTCTTCCTGGATGGCCTTGCTTTTTCCAAGGAATGACTAGTGCTTATTAACATTGTGAGAGCAGCTCGAGATGCAAGTTAGAACAAACTAGCTCCCCAAACTATCCTGCCTCAAATGATCACTCAGCTGTTTCTTGAGCTTTGAGCTAATGCCTCACCATCCATTACTTCTGGAATTACTGTGCAGTCACAAGAATGAACGTCAGGTTTCTGGTGTGGTTATTCACACGCTAAAATAAGCCAATGCCAAACTGGTTCTCTGTCCTGGTGACTCAGTTAGTCCTGTTGCTTAAATAGATTATTGAAAGAGAAAATCTACAGAAATAAAATCCTGTGTTGCATAGACTCTTTCCCTGCATCTACCTTTGGGAACAGTGTGTGGCATGGGGGAATTCAAATTGTGAGTGTGTGTGTCCAAGAAAACTGCATGAAAGAAGGTGACGTGCGTGCTGCTGTTGATAGAAACTCTGCTTAACTTATTGGAAAAATTGATCAAGAACAGCTAATCCTTGCTTTAGGATTACCCCGCGGAAGCTGGCAAGCTGAAGCTCTACGTGGATGATGTGTCATGTAAATGCTGGCTGCATCAGTTGCCTGGGGGTAGCATTAGTAGCTGGGACTATTTCAGAGGTGTTTGAGGCTACATCCATGAATCACCGTCCTTTGTTCAAAGATACTGGACTCCTTTGCTTGACAGGTTCAATCAGTATCCTTAATTCTCGTGCCTATCAGGTGACTATGCCCTTGTGCGGGGATTAATCAGTTTGGAAAATACTATTTTCATGTAAACTACATGAGTTAATCAGATTATAGCCCTGTGGTTTTTATGCGTAGCATAAACTGTGTGAGCAAAGGGCTTAAAGTCATTTAATTAAGGTTTACATTGTGCAGTGTGAAAAGCCCTTCTGAAATTTAATTTTTAAACAGATGTTAACATTGGTTCTCATGAAATCTAATCAACTGGGGAGAACGGCACATTGTGAGGAAAGTGGCAAAAACTCCTAGAAAAAGTTATTGCTTGTGATATAGTAAGTTCACTTGTAACAGAAGCTGTGGGGAAAAGGGATTTGTTCACAATACCCATTACCTATTTTTTTTTTTTTCGTTTATATGTTGCCGACATGGTAAATCCAGATGGATTAAGTATTTAGGCTAAGGAATAAAAATCTTAGCTATTCTGTGTGTATATGGATATACCACACAAGCAAATATATGCTGCTTTTGTGCATTTGTGCATGCAGGCAGTTTTGGGTTCAGACAAGGTCAGGCCAGGTAGAGGCTTGGTCAAAAATCAAGGGAAAGCAAAAAAGAATCAAAAAGAACAGTAATTTTAATACATACAAATTTAAATAGTTGCTTAGCTTCAGGACAGTAAGTCCTCCAGCTCACCTCTACAGCTCTGATATTGTTGGGGTTTTTTCAATAACCTTTAAATGCGAAATTTAAATCCACATATTAAAAAGTCATGAAGTGACTGTCATTACTGCCGCAGACAGCTCTGCCTCAACGTTATTGCACCGAGGCCTCGGCCGTCTGGGAAAGTCGGAGAGCTCTGCCCTTAGCTCGGGGAGCAGATGGACACCGGGTGCTTGTGAATCCCCCGGCTCTCTGGGCACAAGTCTGAGCTGAGCCTCCAGTTTTGCTTGTGCATTAACTACTGTGCTTAGTATAGCATTAACTGTAGGCTTGGAAGTGAAGTCCAGGGCAGGGTCTGGATGTGCCTGTTGTTTTAACTTGGCATGCAAGTGTCCTGTGAAGCCTAAACTCAGACACAACCTGAGCCTGATTCACATGCGGCAAGTGGCAACAGACAGGGTGGTTACAGGGAACCATCTGACCCTGCAAACTCAACCTTGAACTTGGACCCAGCTGCTGAAGACAGTAAGTTCCTTCTCTCCACAGCCCAGCTCTTACTGTTTTGCACCAGTGCTATTCCTGACCATATTTTTATGTCTTCAGGAAACACTGGTTATGGCCAAAGTGAATAAATATGTTTTTATATACTTAAGAAACTGAAGTTGGGAGACATCTCACCAGTGGATTAACAATGTCAAGCAGTGTATTTATTAGGATTGTTTTAGATCTCTTTAGTAAAGTCAACTGGAAGGACCACAGAGAACTACAAAGTTTTATTATTTTCAGTTTCATGGAATAATCTGAAATGGAATAAAGATTTAAGAGGAAAAACACAAGCCACATACTGTGCTAAAACAAATGTGGAACCTTTATCATGAGTCTGTGAGCATAAATGTGCATAGGCTAGTGTAGTGCCTGTCTGCTGTTCTTGCTAAAAGAATGATCTAATGTTACTAGACTGCCATTACAAGATGCTTAATCCCCAGAGTGGGAAACAGGAAGAATATTCACAAGTTTCAATGCTATTTACTAATTGCTAATTGACTTGAGGAAAGCTAAAAAAATGACTGGAAACATCCATCCCTATTCTCATACACACACACAGCAATAATGGAAGTGGCAGCCAAGACAAACAACTAGCAGCGCAGTGCATCCTGTTGGCATCGTATTTTTGGCACTGCTGTAGCTCCATAGAAAACAAGTGATACAAGAAATGTGTAAGGACATCTGTTCTGTAACCTATGGGGCTTCACTCACAAAACAGTTGTAAAATCTTCTGGGGGAGAAAAATATTTCTCTATATCTGTGCAGATGCTCTATTGTAAGAAAAATATCAATGGAAGGAAGTGTTGAGCCTTTAAAAGAGGAAATTGTTCACCAGATTCACTGTCAAATGTTCCATTCTTTTCTTTCCTTTTCATTTAAACTAAGTTATCTGCCATTCACAAGTTATATTTAAGCCAAGCAGTCTAAATCTGCTGGGACCAATAGAATTGAAACATGGATTAAATTAGCCCAGTGTCTCCTTGTAACTCTTCTTCACTGCACTGCTGCACTACTTGGGCTCTGTGTCACTCTGCGGACTATTCCGGTCACCACCTTTTAGCTACCAGCTTCCTTCCAAAAGCTAGGATTTTCATATCTGCTCAGGGGCATGAAGGGATGGGGAGAAGCATTTAGTACAGCTATTAAGGTCCAAAATATTGTTTATTTAGGAGCTTCTCCCAGCTTTTCTGATCCATCCAAACATAAGCAAGTTATAGGAGAACCAGGAGAAAGAAAAACAGGAACTTTTAAGATAATCTAAGACTCTTCCTTTCATCTCTGGCTCTTCAGTCATGTGTAGTTAAGCAGCATTTTCAAATGGAACGGAGCTTTTCCAAAATCAGATGTTGTAAAAAGTCGTGAAATAGAACGTTAGGCTTCCCCCCAGACATCTTACGGGAAGACAGATATGTTTCAATGCAAAAGAAATCATATCAAGTATTAACTTGAAACACATTAGGAAACTGGAAAATAAAGAGGGGCTGTAGGATGTAGGAGCTTGGGAGGACCTGTGCAAGGAGAGGTTACTTCTGGAAGCTGAGAGTACCTGGGGAATCTTGGATGGGAGAGAATTTAGGAGCAGGAAAAAAAAAAGGGGGCCTAAGTGTGTGAGGATTTGTGGAGCATGAGATGAGTTCCTCTGCTGTTTTGTAAGCTGGAGCTTTGGGATGGAAGGAGTGAGGAGTGGAAGACCAGGGATCATGTCCTGGAGGGACATGAGGCTGAGGCTGAAGATGCTAAGGACTGGCGGCGTCTCTGTGAGAAGCCTGAGCTTTGGGAAGGGCTGTAGGCTCCCAAGAGAAGCCAAGGTGGAGAACTAGGCAATGAGGGATGGTAAAAAATGTGACTTGTAGCAAACGTGGGTAAAGCCCTTCCCGTATTCTCGTTTGTGAAGCCTAGCCATGATGATGATGATGATGGAGTAGTTGGAGTGGCTTTCCTGCCACTCACCTCTTCCAATACTTGATTTCAGAAATATGGTAGTTTTGAGGCCCTTTATTTTCTGTCATGCTTGAGTTGGGGAAGGGTATAATTTGAACAGGATGCGATGGAGAACTGAGAGCAGTGAGACTTCACTGTATAACAAGTATTAGGATTTGAAACTCATGATAGTATTAAATAGTGGTTATCAATACACACCTTATCATTACACATCTTCATTTTATGTATTTCCTCTGCAAGTTCTGCATTTGCCTCCTTGACATCAGTATAGTAATGATACATGCTTATGTGCAAGTAAGCAGACCAGCAGTAAGTAACAAGTGTACTCCTATCCAGAGGAATTTTGTAAAGGAATTAAGAAGTTTGGGTTGGTTCAATTCCTCTGCTGATTTTCTGGGGATTTTAGCAACCACTGATCAAGATCAGACCACTCTGCACATCATATGATCAAAGTGTGATCTAATCTTGACTGAAGTATTACTTGGCACTTCTTGCTACTTATTGTGATGAGGATCTCATTGTGCTAGCCACTGTACAGACAGATAACTTGAACAAATAGTTCTTGGGCAAAATGTTTATAATTCACACATCAGATGAGGAAGCAAGACGTGGATACAGAAGAAAGAAAATAAGGTGGGTTCAAGAAACAGATGAAGTAGCAATAAAACTCTGTAATAGTAGCAGATGTCTCAACTTCCTTTTCTCTTCACAGCCCTACCTGGTACTAGTTCATAGACTGCCTTACATAAAAAGAAATAAATGAGAGGTCATCATTTCACCAACACTTATTAGGAAAAACCAACACGAGAAGAAAGGAGAACATAAGCAGAGGATGCCTGTGTTCTTGTCAGCGACAAAGCTGCAAGTTAGGAGAAGATTAGTGGGTTGTGTCCCTAGATACAGTGAACAAGATCCAGAATACCTATTTTAAGCATCAGCCTAGGCTTTAAGTTGCCTCTAACTTTGGTGTTTCACTTCAGTAGGATGTGAGTGTCTCAAGTGGTCTGAAAATAAGTCATCCAAGAATAAAGTACATGGGAATGCAGCCCATACCTACCCCGGCTTGGCTCTCCTCTGTCCCCTGTGCCCGTTAAGCCAGGCTATAATGTATATATATACTCACATAATTTGACAGTGTATTTTTTAAGCTAAATTGGTTCTCTGACCTGTTTCCCAGCTAGATCTGACAAACAGTTGTGCTGGCTCAGCTGAGGGAGCGTGATGGCATGGGCTGACGTGGGATCAAACAGCATGAGAGCAGTAAGAAGGAAGTTAGGCTGGAAACAACATGTTTTGCAACCACAGCCCAGGAGTCTACACTCTGTCTAAGGGCAGTAGCTGGGTTTCTCCAAAAGGTGATCAAGAAAACCTGGGCTCTGACCTCATCCCCCAGCTTATAGAGAGGGAAGGAGGCAGGAACGGTAGCAGCAGCACCAGCCATCTGTCCTCCGTGCCCTGCCTTGGCTCAGAACTGGGACCTTGCTGAGCAGGATCACCACCACCCCTGTTAAAATGGTGGAGACTGCACATACCTGCTCTTCATTTCTAGTTAGAATTAATTTTGTCTACTTTGATTTGAGCTACTCCATAGCCAAGCACGGAACTAGGTAAAAGCCAGCAAGGTAGCCTCTCTCTCTAAGATTATAAACCATACCTGGGAAAAAAAAGGAAACAAGAAAGATTTGGCAGTGGGAATTTTGAGATTATGTAAAGGGATGGCAAGAAGAAGCAGTAGATAGCAATGGAGCTATTAGATACTGATACAGGAGGTGTAGAAGACACGACGAAAGGAAAGGGAACAGGTAAATAAAATGATGATAGTCTGAGCTTTGGCAAGACATTTTAAGAAATATTTAGCTTTACTTTTGTTTGCTAGGGCAAAACCTTGCAGACTAGAAAGATTCCTCCTGCATTGATTATGGATGGGAGAGCCGTCTGCAGCTCTAGAAACTCATCATTGCTCTGGACAAATCTGGGATACATGGCCTTTTAGTCCAGGGCAACCTAGCAGTTCTCGTGCTGTTATTTATCTTGCCAAAATACACATTGTCTAATAATATTTAAGTTGTATAAACATACCTTTCAAGAAAAGGAGCTGCTGAAAGGATCCAGACAAAGAATTGCTGTGAAAGCAGATCTGCTACTTCACTGCAATGGCAGCTTCTGTTGTGGACAGTGTCCATGTTGCCCAAGAGGAATGGGAAATGGAGATAGAAACTGTCTTGTCTTTTTGTCTTGCCAAGTAAAAAAAGAGAGCAACTCCCACATTTCTAAAAGGTGTTTGCTGGGCTGACCATGACAAGCAATGCTGAAGGATCTGCAGTCAGTTCCAGTGTATGGGATGGTACTTTCTATGATAATGCCAAAGAAAAGGTGGTCCCCCCACCTTTTTTCTTTTCCTGTGATGAGTCCTGAGTGCAAGTGACTGAATAGAGTGATTGAATAGAAAAATCTGTTTTTCAGTTTAATTTTGCATTTCACCTCTAAGACAGAGGTGGCTTCCGCTGTTTTAATGTGCTGGGTACGTTTTTGAAGGGAGGAACCTGCTATCCATGAGTTTCGTAATCAACCTTTGCTAAATTAATTATGAAAAATCACTTTTATTTTGCCAAAGCAGTTAGGGGAGGGAAGGACAATTTGCTTTACAGAAATAAAGCAGGTCTAGTGAAGGGGAGAGAGAAGCTCTAAAGAATAAAGTGATTATGCAGAAAAAATCTAAGCTGTAAAATTGATCATTCTTCCTTTGTTGCTCTATAATCAATCTGTTTTGGCTCACCCTATTTAGCACACTTGAATGAGCTGTGTATAAGACTGCTGTGTATAGGCCTGTTGGTACTGTCCTACCGACCCTTTTCCTGCAACTTACAACCCTTGCAGGCATCCGGAGGACAGGAAACCTTCCACAAGTGCTCCAAGAAGCACAGGCTCCAGGAAAGCACATGAGAAGGCTAGAGAGACTTCACAGGATCCTAAAGGTTTATCTTGTTCTTCACCTGGGTAATGCAGCTTTCGTTAACACGAATGGGAGTCTCTCACAGGCCCAGGAAGATGAAGATACCCTCAAGCCTGTGCACAAACAACACAGCTGCTTGGCTGGGCACTCTCAAGCAGCTTCTTTATTAGAAATGTAGTCTTAATGGCCTCAAAATACAGTCAATGATTTAAAAGTAAAACAACCACCTTCCTCCACTTGGTGTTAATATTGTTATGTTAGTGGGGTTTTTGACAGCTCATTTTTATTTTAGGCAGCATTAAGTGCCTTGAAACAGTTTTCAGAACAAGGACTGGACCCAGTGGAAGGGGCTATGAAAGTTGAAAATGGATCACTTGAAAAGTAAGTACCTTTTAAATTCTCTACATTTTAATGCCAGTGTGGCATGGTAGATAAGAAATGTTAATTAAGGGCTTAGCTGCCCTTTTAAACCTGTGCAAAAAAGATTTCCTTTGGTATTTACATATTTTTTTTCACAATTTGAGAACATAAACAGGATTTCAGGTTTAGCTTTACTGGTAATTACCAGTTCATTACTTAGTAATGAACTATCTAGCAGTCAGTCCTCCTATGGAAATCCTAAAGGAAAGGATTTTCTCTTTATTCTATGGATTTTGTGTAAGTAGCATAACATGATTTTTGTCAAATGTGTTACAGCACGTGATATTGCCTGTAAATAAGATAGCTATCTGCCAGTAAGTCCTTATGTCTGCAAGATGAATTTTACCCTAGAGAATGTAGGAGTCAGATAAAAATTCTAACAGATCTTAAAAACCCATATCTGGAATATTAGTTTTAAGTAGCAGACAATAGACCCAAGTTTCACACTGGATTTTCAATTATTTAAAAAAGCAGGATTGTTTGTAGAATCCAATATAGATTTTTTCCGGTTGTTAGTCTCCGTAAGTAAAAAGGTAGCCTTCTCTTTCTAAGTAATCTGGGAAGTCAGTGAATAAGAGGAAAAAAGACCATAAGTGGCATTTGGAATTTTCAATAGATATATTGTGGTTTTTTATAAACTAATTTAATCAGAAACATTTTTTCCATATGATCTCATCAGCATAGTATTTGAACATAAATATTGTTATTTCACTTTAAAATGTTACCTTGCGCAGTGACCTTTGAATCTCATGTGCCATCTGCTAATAAACATGTCTTAAAGATGTGCAACCCTGGACCTTACCGCTCTTGTTGATGTATTAATCTTTCAGACAAGTCAAGCATCTGGGAGAGAAAGCAGACAATAAACAGACTAACTCAGGCACCATTGCTCAGGACTGCAAGGATTCAAAGGCTGTCGTCTAGGAGCTTCCCAGCGCCCACGGCTGCCACTGCATCCTTATAAACCTGTCAACACGCAATAGGGTGTATGTGTACAAGGAAATGAATGACTAATACCATTATTTGAGTCTTATGTGAAGACAACACTATTCTAACACAAGAGATAGTATACATGGTACTGTTTATTCAACTGTGGAAAACATAGAATTGAACATTTCCCTTAGAGCTTGAGATCAGAGCATAACTCAATTGCCCAGAGGCAGAAGAAATCTGATCATGTTACTGGAGGTCAAAATAACAACTAATTAACAAAAGGTGTTAGCTAAAAAAAAAAAGGGAAACTTTAAAATTGATTAATACTGAGGAAAACAAGTCAGCATTGGTTCAGTTACACATTTTTTTCGTAGTGTAGTTTAAGTTCAGCTTACTGTTTTTTAAATAATGCTTGAATATTTTAAAAATAACCAATGACAGTGCTGTGAGAATTGTAGTTGTTGTCTTCATATATAGTCATACAGCTTCTCTTTTTATGCAGACATTATGCATTCTTCATTCTATATGAATATGTATGACTTTAAGATGCACTACTCAAGAGTTGTATGCAAACAGAAGTTTAAATCATGACAAGTATTTGCTTAACATGAACAGATGTTAGTTATGATCAGTCTCAATATACTCCAGGAAAAGCAGATATGGTATTTGCTTTTCCTTGCCATAATCAATTAAAGAGGCGTCTTGCCTCCAAGCAACATTTTCCCCTTCAATTCTGCTCTCTGTTGTGTGAAGCACATCTACACCCCATTCTGTGTGTTGTATCAACCCACCGTTTGCATCAACTGAGTGTTTTTAATCCCTGCATTCTGACCAAGGGCAGAAGATAGGATTGCAATGTTATCTAGCCAAGCAAGGAAAACTGTTGATGTAAAGATGGTGCCGTTGTAAAGGGAGTAGCAGCAGAGATAAGACCTGTGGCTGCGCTCTGTACCAGCATATTTCATTCAAGTGTGTGGCCAAATGCAGTAAAACCACATCAGTTCATGTGTACGATGACAGTGTCGTCTCTTTCTTTATCAATCCCAGGTAGACAGTGCAGAGAAGGAATTGCAAGAAAAAGAAAAATTACAAACTAAAGAATGTATGTCCAAAGTGCCAAAATCAGGGTTCATCACATCTTCCTCTGTGCCTCCACCTTCTGCAAACTTACTATGTTAAAGCAGTCATACTGACATTTGCGTTATTTGTTTGTCTGAAATATGAGTATTTTTTTAAGCCTTATGCAACAAACACGTAAGGCACCTACCAACTGCATAGCAGTCACGACAACGTTGCACAAGATTTTAGAAGCATGTAAGCCGGGGATCACAACCCAGGTGACTCACTCAGGAAAACAGACAGAGAGCAATGTGAGGAAATGGTGCAAGATGCAGTGGAATTGATTCACCTCTATGAAAGACTTTCAGGGTAACATCTATGAGGCTCTTACAGGGTGAGTAGTTGCTAAAAATTTGAAGTCCTTTTTCTCAGGAATATGATTCACTCTCCTCCCAGCAGATTAAGAGCCTTTGTGTGCAGGGCTTGCAGTTTATCTGGGGTCTGATTCTGTGGTGTGTAAAACTGTCTGGAACAAGCTGAGCCTTTCAATTCCCGCAGGACTGGGAGGCTGCCAGAGGCATTTGGCACCTGGCAGGCTCCAGTTCTTAAGGTAGCAGCATACAGAAATACTTACGTCTTCCACGGTGCCTTTCTCAGGGACGCTCTGCCTGCCCAGCTGGCTACCAAAGCAGCAATCCCACTGCTCCTGCACCTTAGCAGCCAGCTCAGGTGGGTCAGACGCAGGCTCAGTCCGTGTTCAGGCAGCGCCTTCTAGCATGCAGCGTACACAGGGCATCACTGTCCTCTCCTACGGAGAACAGGAACAGGAGACAAACTATTTGTGGACAGCACTGATCGTTTGCATCTGTCTCAAGGACAAGAAGCTGAAGTCGCTGGGAATAACATGGCCAGGAGACTGGGAGCACGGTCTCCCAGGCGTTACCCCTGTAGTACGTTCCCGGTCCAGTCGTTACAGAGAAACCCTTTAGCAAACCAACTTTGTAGTTTTTGCCCAGAAGCTCAGAGCACAGCCTGACACTCTGTCATCCATCAGGGGACCAACGAGAGCAGAGCAACGCTTCCCTTGCTCAGCAGAAGCATGAATGATAAAACCTTAGTCCTCCCAAGGCTGGGTGTCAGCAGTAGCTGCAGTGTTCTTCATGCAGCTCTGAGCCCCACCAACACGGTGACATACCCCAGGCGCAGCCACAGAAATGCCGCCAGCAAACTTCATCTGAGCTGCTTGGTTGCGTTCATGGCAGACGGCCTCTCCGTTGAGCACTGGCCTTGCTGCAGTGCACACGACAGAGCAGCGAAGTGGTACTTACCTCACTCCAAACGAACAAACTGCAATTAAAGGCGTGCGGCCGCTTCTGTTGGTGCAAGCTGGCTTACTCAGCTCCTCTGCTCCGTGACAGGAAGGTCAACTCTGTGACTGTCAACATCGTAGGTCCTCCTGTTGGCCAGAGAGATACTTGATTCTCACTCTGATAAAGGCAAGTTAAGTAACTGGGAGAGCTTGTTCATTTTTTGATACTGTAGAAACGTGGAGTAGATTTATTTGGGGGTCATATATCAGCAGGATTTCTAACTATTTTCCAACGCAGGATTACCTAGTATTTGCAGTAATCACAAGTCGGAAAACTCTGTTCAGTGAGAGGTAAAGTGCTCACAGATGGCAGTTTTAAAACACCTCCCAAACCGCAGGTTAAAAGCGTCACCAAAGAGATTCCACTGAGTCTAGGAGCTTTTCCTGACATAAATCTGAAGAAAGAGTTCCTGCTCCCTACAGGTATGAATGAGGGCACAGAGACCTTAATATGGAGCTCATCAAGATACCACACCTGAACTCCATTATGTTGTTTCAGTGTTGTTTTAGCACACTGCAAGGCCCGTGTCTCAGATTTCAATCTGTCTACCTGCCTAACGCATACAAGGAGTTTCTGAAAGAGGATTCTGCACTATTCCCACATACACACATATACAACAATGGATTTTCAGTGCCGTTTGGCTTTATCGCTAGCAACTTCCCAAGAGCCTGAGGAGAATCCTCGCGCCAGAGGCCTTGCAGCAGGCAGCAGACACATCTCCAAACCTCAGTCTTGTTGGATCGCAGCCATTCCTGTTAGTTTCTGAGCTAGTAGCGTCTGAAAGCTTCTGGGGAAAGCTTCAGTCCAATGATGTAAATATATTTTTTTCCTTCAGCAGCCCTAACTGCTCCCCATAATCAGATAAAAGTTGGTAAATAGGGGAAAACAGAACAAAGCACCCTTTATATTTGTTTGCACTTAGTAATTAGCTAATGATAGCAAATATTGGAAAAGTAACTGTGTGCTTTGAATGTGACTTAGTCCTAAAATGACTCTCTAAGAGCAGTTAATCATTTTTATTTGTATTTTTAGATTGTACAATCTTTGAGGTAGAGACTTTGTCAAACCTCTATTTGAAAAGCACCGGCAATACTATAGTTCAGTTTAGTTTAGTTTAGCCCACATTCTGCATGACAAAGCACTTTCCAAGAAGGAGAAAATGCCGTGTTTTAGGGATCTGCATCAGAGGTAAGAGCTGATTCTGAGGAATAAAGCTGGAGACCATGCCCGATTGGCAAAGACTGCTGCGAACACTCTCAAGAAGACTGTGTTCAACTCCCTTTGAGGACTCAGGAATCCAAATTGTCGTCATTTGTGGACAACACTCATTAATCAGGAGGAATTACACTTAAGAGAAACTAATACCCTCAGGTACCCTCTCAGAAAATCTTTTCAACACCTCCCAGCGATCAACAGCTTGCACAAGAAAAGCCTCATCACAGAGAGACTGTGGGTATCTGATATAACTAGGAGGAAGAGAATTGACATGGTTAATTTTATATCTAAGTTATCACCTGCAATTGCACACTGACCTGTCAACAGTTCAACACGTCCTGGAACTTTTTGTTCTCACATTGACACACATTTCGCTCTGAGTTCCAGATAGACAGATGTGCTGCTTGCAATGAATACAAAACACGGCAGCATCTGGACTGTAGAGTTGGAGAAAAAGATGCAGATGTCTACGGTTCTTCCTCCACCATCCCAGCATTCACTTCCCATTTACAATGAAACTGAATTTACCCCTCAGCTATAGTCCCCCCTGCCAATTGCAACATACCACCATATAATTGCACCTAATTGAAGTGGTAGCCAGAGGATTTAAAAGATGAAGTGCTGCTCAGCAGCATTTCTAAAGGGTCTTTATAGAATGAGTTCCTCAGTTCTTGTCCTCTCTGTTGTCTCTCCCCTCTTAAGCATGAGGAAATGGGGCTGCGCCACCACAGAGTTTAAAGATCAATATGGGAGTAGTCTAGATGAATGACTCCAGGAATATGGAATCCTCTTCTTCGTGGCCTGAGATGACAGTGCAAACAAATCCTTCCGAAAGTATATGCGCAGCCCTTGATCTCCCTGACAGCGCTTTATTGCATGCATTTTATTGGTGGGTGGCTGCTTGTTTTGGTTCCCTTCTCTTGGGCCTGCTTTGGCTCCCCGCGAAGCAGCACAGAGTTTCCCATTTCCTGCAGTGAGAGTTGCTCAAGGTTTTTAAGCTGGATTTGTTAACAGGCAGAAGGTTTTTCTTTTGCTTGTTTCCAAACACTATATAAAAATAAACACCCCTGGTAACATCTCTTTATCCTCTCCCAGAAACATCCAGGATTTCTCCACCCTTAGTTGCATCCCAAAAGCTGATAGAATTGTCGTTCTTTGATCAAATAAAAATGTTCTTTGTAACAGAGGGAAAACAGTGGAGGATCGAAGCTTGTATTTAATGACAGTGAGGACAGGGACGTACCAGGGGCCTCGATACAACATTGCATTATTTTGTGTTCAACTTGGGCCCTTATTCCATGGCAGATGGGAATGGATGGGTATTGCCGTCCATCATTTTTCTTTGCTAAAGCCCCACAGGGTAACGGCACTGAACTGCACCTAGACCAGCAGTGATGATAGGCACTCGGCGTAGCTCCCCCAGGACATCTGCAGAAGAGCTCGGAGAGGGAACAGCATCCCGAGGACGTGCCAGCTCCTGCCCCTCGCTGTCTGCAACCGGTGACATCGGGCTGCCGGGTCGGGTGGCATCAGGACGAGGTGCGGGGAAATGCAGCTTCCCGCACGGGGTCCTTCCTGCTTGCGGCTGCGTTCCGGGGACGAGCAGGAATTTTAAAAACAACAGTGGAAATGTTTCTAATCTGTTCTTAATTAAATAGCCCTCAGTAATTGATTTATAACAAGAAGGAAAGCACAACAGAGTGGGCACTAACCTGAAAATATCACTTACTTAAGGGCCAAAGTCTCCTTTTATTTATGACCCCCAGGATCTAGTGAGAGCAGTGAAGTTTTATCCAATAGCACTCCATAAATGAGAGGAAAAATAGCCCCGAAAAGGCAGTTTATGCCTCTCAATGCAATATGTGAAAAATATAAATTGTGCATTTAAATGGACCACTTAGGCTTGCTTATTTACTTTTGTTTGTGAGTCTATATGCGGCAGTTTTTCTGTCACCTTAATATTGAAGGGCAACAATAATAATGTAAGTGTAGCCCCAAAGCCTGTTTGCCATGGCCCATTTCCACCACCCCTCCAACTCACTGTGGCTGAACTGGGCTGGACTTAGCTTTGTTCTTGTTTGTTTCAATTACTTAGGTATAAGATGGGGGTCTTGAACACACGCCTATTTAAATGTGAGGTGAAATGAAATCAAAATGTGGCATTTCTCTTAAAGGCAAAAACTGCCTTGCCTGTGTGTGAAATACACCTGAAATTGTTGAAGCTGAAAGCCCAAAGACCAGCCCGTGCTGAAGACAGCAAGTTTGTCTGTGGGCTGCAGCAGAACCTGCGTTTAATTATTGTCGCCCTAAGCCCTGTAGCTGGTTAGATCAAACACAGTTGTGATGGGCCAAGAGGTACTTGGGCAGTATAAAATGACACAATTTGTTGCAAAGAAACTTGATTTCACCCTCATTTGGAACAAAATATAAAGTAAAAGGCATACAAGTTTTCTTATCAAGTACGATCTACCAATCCAGAGTGCATCATAGTGAAAGCAGACCAGTTATTATACACAGAATTATTAGCAAAATCCATGCCTTTCCTATCACTAGTGCTATTGATGACTCAAGATTTAACCCCAAGGATGACTGATAATGCTGGGAATTATTTCCACACTCAGGAATTCTGCAGGTAGGTATCTGGCAGGCAGAAACCACAGTTCCCATGTACAGTAAAGGGTAGGAATAAACAAGTTAGTTAATTGCCCAAAACAGAAATAGTTTCTTACAAAAAGAAAAGTCAGAGGGCCCAAGGCTGTAAGTTGCTTTAGCAGCTCAGCTCACTCTAACAGTGCCGCTCTTATTATTGTGAAACATTTACTACATAGGATCAATACAGCTCAGAGAAGGATGTTGCTAATATTTCAGTGCTGCTTCTAACTCACAGACGAAATAACCCAGGGCCATAATTTTAATAGCACTGACCCATTTAGAGTACACCAAGAGGACAAGATTTTCAGGAGAGTTTTAGCGTTTGACGGCTGGCCTCTTCTGACAATCTGATCCTAACTGGGCTTGAATGTCTTCAGTGTTGCTTTTGGAGTAATTTTGAAACTTGTTTTCCAAATAGAGATAGAGCTGTTCTATCAGTCTGTCATGATGTTCTAGAAAAAAAGCAACTTGTTTCTTTGTTGGGAAGGAAGAAAGCGATGAAAGCCTTAACACCATTATGTAGAAAATTTTACTGCAAGATTTAGGTTGAATGAGGGCATTTGAAGGCAAAGCACAGAAAACTTCTGGCCCTTGCCTCAGCAGCAGTTGTACTCTTGTGCAGCCTCCAGACAAAAGCTGAGGCAAAAGTTTCCACACAAATGTCAGAAAGACTATAAAAATACTGGAACAGATTTTTTCTGAGAAATCAGATGCTTAACATCTACCATGACTTTTTTAAAAATATATATATTTTGATTTGGTTTAAAAAAAAATCTTGAATAAATCTTTTTTTTTTTTTTTGGTGCTACAAACAGGAGTCCCTCACATGCTACCTCAGAGAAAGAATAAAAACAAATTACCAGTTTTGCAAAAATTTGGAAAAGGGGACAGTATTGGTCTCTTTTGGATGGTATTAATGTATCAGCATATTTTAAACCAAAATGCAATTCTAAGAAGCACCTCTGTTCTAGATATGTAAGTGTCTTATTTGGAGGCAAGCCAAATCTGCAAAATCTCCATTCACCCAGAAGCAAGAAGAAAGGTCTTAAAGTCCGTAGGCAGCTCCTCAAAACTGAAGATTCCCCCAGGTTAGTGTCTATTTCCCAGCAAGTTCAGAACCACTTTAGCCTTAGCCATGTAAACTACTTCTTACTCTGTGCAATTAGGGTCTCCAAAACTGGATTCTCCCCTTCTCTCCGGGAGAGAGTACCTGAACTGACACATTCCCAAGAATTCTTACCACTTTGGGCATCATGTGAAATACTGTTGGAGGAGGAATACCTGCTGCTGCAAAAAAGGCCTTTTACTCGGTAGTTGAACACCAGAGTTGAACCTCTTGCCCACGCCCTTGCTTTGGAGAATGTCCTGAGCCACCAGGCCATACTCTGCTCCGAAGCAACGTGTCATTCAGCCACGTTGAGCCAAAGTGAGATCCTCTTCACTTTGGGTAGATGCATTCACCATTCCCTGAATCAGTGAGAAGAGGAAATTATTCCTATGGCGTCGTGCTAGGGTACTTACACAGTAGGATGAGGAGGTTGTTCGAATTTTTCTCCCATAAAATAGTGAAATATCAATATAAATTAATCAAGGGGCAATTACTCATGTTCACTTTTGTGCTCTCTGAACCACTGAATATTAAATTATTCGGTACAAAGTAGATTGGTTGCCATGGAGCTTGAAAGTAGCCTGGTGACCTCATTATTTTGGTGGTTAGAGCATTCTTTGAAGGTGGAAAAGTATATACTACCTGCTAATCAAATACACACTCGAGATGATGGAAATTCACAGGAATCTCCTGCCCTGTTCATCTTGCAGTTTGACCTCATCTGCAAAAGCACTTGGAAAGGACAGTCATCTAATAGGAACTGCACAGAGTCCCTTCTCCATAAGAAAACAGAAATCTTCTTAACGAGGAGGAAACTACCTTTTTTACAACTACAAGTGCTGGAGTTTGCTCTGAGCAACAGGTGACACAAGTCAGAGCAGAGGGTGCCCACAGCATACGCAATCTCTTCCGAGCAAGGCTTTTCTTTCCTATGACTTTAGAAACTCTTACATCTGAAGTCAAGAGGGAATTATGTTCTAACACCTACCTTCGTTTTTTCCCTTTTAAAGAAAAATACCTGGAAGCGTTTTGCTTTTTCTTTCATCCCAAAGTTGTATTAAAGCATCATGAAGAGCTCCAAGCGCTTGCGTCCTCTTGGCTCTGTTTTGGCTTGCGTATTTGTTGTCTTTGATTTAGTCTTTTTTTTGTTGTTTGACAGCTTGGATTCATTCATATCCAATCTGTCATATTTCAGAGGAAAAGGAGTATAACAATATTTCTGACCAGAAAGGGCAAGTGCATTGGAAATAAAATTAGCAGATTTATTTTATTGGTCAAGGCCTTCACCAAGTAACGATTCGTGCAATGCTGCTGAAAGCCAAAGGAATCTTAACACAGAAACAGTCAATAGTTTGATAAAACCCAGACCTCTTTTGTTATGCAATTAAAGTTTAGACAGGGTGATAAGGGCTTTAATTTACCTTTGGGAAATGCTCATCAAATTTTGTATTAATTTAAAATATGCTTCCTGTGTGTTTCTTGCTGGGCAAAGGTCCTCCAATGTTTCCTGCGGCGCAGAGGTAGAAAAAAACATTTTCCCAAAGTGGGATGAATTCCGCAAGCCTAGATATTCTATCAGGAGATTTTCTCCAAGCTCCATAATCCTGTGATATTTCTACTAGCAGCCAGGAAAGCCAGTGGTATGAATTCCCATATGTGCGTGTTTGATGTGAGTTCTGTTATTTTTAATTATTTATACAGCACCATGCGTGTGCATGACTCTTTATAGACAAAAGAGAATATCCCCACAGAGCTTGCAAACCAAATGGCCTGGCGGTGCAAACACTTCTTTAGCCTTCCTAGGACGCACTACCTGGAATAACCGCCGATGTCAGCGGGCTGCCTGGAGGCCGCTAAGTGCTCTGCTGGGTAGGAAGTGTTTGCGGGATTAGGCTGTAGTTAGAGCATGACGCGATCATTGGTGACGAGGGAAGGCAAGGCAAGTGTTCCAGCAATACGATCATGCTCTTGCTTGGGTTATAACCAAGGTGTCGAGGGGTTAGGGCAGTTTTTTAATGTTTTACGTTATTTACGGTGCTGTTACTAAGAAGGAAAAGCTCGGTTTTATAGGCCACACGGAAGAGGCGAGTTTTTGGGAAGGAAGCCTAACGTCGGATGGGGAGAGGGGCTCGGCGCTCTCTGTTAGGAAGTGACCTCCGGAGATGGAAGCAACACGTCCCAGGGACGTCAACCACGCGCTCCACGTCCTCCCGGAACGAGCACTCACCCACCAGCCCCTTGAGAGCCTTTCTTCTCTTAATTGAGGGCATTTTCAGAAGTTTCCCAGAACATTTCCAGCTCTTGGCAAGACCCGGACACATCTGTGACATTTAGCTGATAGCCTCCTTAGCGAGGGGGAAGCTTGCCAGTGAACCCTTGTGCAACTGTTTATGCTGCAAACCGAAGCGTGCAATTGCCAGTCTCACTCTTACAACACAGAGCGCATTTTTCCTCCTTAATTGAAAGTGCGGAGCACAACAGAGCCTTTAAATACCAAGAAAACAACCGGCTGAGACAAGCAGTAAGAGAGACATCAAGGGTGACAGCCTGCGGGCCCTCTGCCCGGCGAGACAGGCCGACGGGCATGCTCTATTTCTGAGAGCAGCCTGCAGCCCTGAGCAAGAACACGGCACCGGGGGCTGGGGAGATGCTCCGGTATCAACCAGGGCTTCACAGAAGCCCCCGCGGGAGGAAGCTGCCCTGCGGGCCCCTGCAATAGGGCACGGAGCAGCCTGGGGCCGGGGCTCAGCGGGGAGAACGGGTGCCAGCGGACACCTGTCTGGGCAGGTTTCTGATCTTTACGATTTTCTGCCTTTTGGGTCAGTGTAGGAATCATTTTTCTCTATTTTTCCTATTTTTTATCTCCAAGATTAAAATCTGTGTGAAAATGATTTCAATGATAGTAGCATCAAAATGGTAGAAATGATCAGAGTAACTTGGATGATAGGTTATTATCTTATACTGCTTTCTATAGCAATACAGAATGGATATTTGGAGTTTTCAGCATTTTATACCTGAACGTGTGCTGCAATGATTAAATGAACTGAGAGCCACCTTCTACAGGTTGCACCTGGGGGAAGAGGACTGGACTTGCATAAAGGGATCTTCACCAACCCTCACTTTCTGGAGTCCTCCCCCATCACGGTTCTTCCATGGTTGGTGAGACCATTATCCCTCCTGAACGAGTCCATGCTGTGGCCTGAATTAGTTTCCAGACTGTTTAAAACTTTTTAAATAATTCTGAGAGATCACAAACAGCACTTGAAGCAAACATGTGCTTGTAGACAGACCCACAGGTTATGGAGCTCAGATACTCCTAACTTTTCTCTTTTTTGTCATTTAACCTGATCCAGACAGTATTCCTGTTTTCTCTTACAAGTTTCACATTTTCAACCTTTTTTTTAAATATATATTTTATTAGTAATGTGCTTTGAATTCTACATTAAAAGAGCTAGTGATGTAAACAGCCAGATCTTCCTGTCTGACAAATCTTTTACATACGACAAATACAAAGCCAACAAAGATACGGTCTGGTTCTGAACTTGTTTCCCTTCCTGTAAAGACAGCTTTTGATGTAAGAACCTGTCTGTATTGACTCAGTGCATCTGGAACTTGAGATTTAGCTTCCCTTGGTGCAAGCCAGCCAGCCGTTGTCCCCGCAGGTAATCAGGGCGCCTCTCCCTTCTCGGAGGGTCCTCCTCACGGGAGCTTCTGATCTGCGGCGCGAGTGTCGTCGTGAATTCTTGAGGTGCAACGCACGCCAAGCGAAATCAGAGGCGCTGCCAGGAAGCGCTCGTGCCCTCTCTCCTGACGAGGCAGGTTCTCCACAGGTGCAGGTGGCGGCTCCTAGTTCTCGGTGGCGATCAACAAAGAGCTAAGCCCGATCCTCAGTAGCAGGTAGGTGCGTGAATCAGTATTGATGTTCCTGAGCCAGCATTAACTAGCTCTGCTATGTAGGCGGTTGTGACGGGGTTCTCTCCAGCGGAGCTGAAGGTCCAGACAGATCGGAGCAGATGCTGTGGCCCTGGGTGAGGAAGTGATTGGTCGTTTGAACTCGGCCGATGGCTGCGGTGCTACTCCCCACAGCTCTTCCTCTGGGGAGTGAGGCAGCAGCACGCTGAGCAATCCGGCACAGAAGAGAGGCTGTCCTGCCACAACTCCAATTCTCTTCTGCAAAACCCGGGACACTCTATTTGGCAGATGCCAGGGCCTGACTTGTTCTTTCCTGTGAGATTACCGTCCTGTTTATTTCCCTCTAGGCAAAACCTTAAATTGTTGGGAGCAGAAGACCACATTATTCCAGCCTTCTCTGGATTCCATCTGGCTCCATGTTTCTCCCGGGAACATTGTCCCATGATTCAGTCAACAGTCAAGGGAAAAAAAATCACAGGGAACAAGTTTCCTCACCCTCCTCCTTCCAACCCTGCGATGATGGTGACCTGCACCGCCACCTTGGCCAGGCAGATGCCGCTTCCAGCTGTGTGTCACCACGGCCAGACTGCAGATACAGAACTTCACGTTAGCTTCTGCACAGAGTTGCCAGCAGAAATCTCTGGAGATCAGGTCTCAAAAGTATACTGAAAGAGGGAATATTGTCTGGATGCAATTTAGCTGCCATTGCCCAGCAATTCTATAGATCCCTTTGATTCATGACATTAAATATATGGAGCAAGCATAGGAAAAGATTAGCATGCAAGGTCCTATAATTAGCTGTGTTATTAAATTTGCAAAGTAGTTGGGGGGGAGGGAGAAGGGCTCGTTTGCCATCTGTTTAAAAAGTATCTCTCTCTGCTGAAATCTGGATATAAAAAAAAACAAACGTGGGCATGACTGCCTAACATGCATTACTGGGATTATTTCCCTTGAGTTAACCAAAGACAAGCATGATTCATATATCAGTAAAATGTTGTGCAAAAATGTGCATAGATTTTTTTCACATAATGTTCTTTTTCCTTCACATTGTAAATTATGAATCTTGTAAATGTCATGAATTACACATTTTATTGGTCTGCTTTTTTTATTATTATTTTTTAATCATGACCCTAAAGCTATGTAATGGAAGAGTAATTATGCCAGGCAGGATGGTAAATTCTTCTGTGATAATGATTTTTTAATCCTACTCTTGTTGCTATGGAACAATGTAACCACACAGTCGTTTACTTCAATTTCCCTAGAAAATTTACAATAGCCAAACTATGATTTTAAAACAGTCACACAGACACACACGTACACATTCCCAATGACTTCAAATAGAAAGTATGCTTGTATGGGAAGAAGGAAAGCTGGCACGAGTTAAAAGAGAGATCCGTATTAACTATTTAATCATTAGCATTAGTTATTTGGAAATTTCCTTTAAAATGTGAGAAGGACTCCAACCTAAAAAGCTTTTAGGCAGTAATACTTTAATTTGCTTCCTCTTCAATGGCGCACTATCGTACGGTAGTTCCACGAAAAGTACTGTGAGAGAAAGAGATTCTCAAAGAGAGCACACAAATTTAAAAAAAAAAAGGCTAAAAATTCTCCCAAGTATGGAAGACTCCTAGCATGGCAGAAGAGAGAGCCATAAATCAATGCTTGTATATAAGTCCTTATTTTTAATGCCACATTTCTTTAGAAATGACTGTGATGAGCTGGCATTTGTGACTTCCAGTCACTCATTTAGTAACAGTTTCTGCAGCATGTAGAGCAAGTGTTTTAATGTTTTGTTTTGTTTTCCAAAATGTACATTAAGAAAACAGTATTTGAGGAAAACGTGGTTGAAAGCAAAGGCACCTGGATATGAGCAGGGTCTCCACTTGCTGCAGGCTGCCCTAGAGCCAGATCATTAACGCAGGGCAGAGGGAGCCCCTCCAATGTCCTGAGGTTGGGGTCCTCACATCCACAAGGATTAAATTAAAAATAACAGGAAAGTAAAAACGAAGGCGCAGTGTAAACCAAACAGGGACCGTAAGGGGAAAGAAACTGTTAGGCACATTGATGTACTCAATCTAACTTCCCATATACAGCTCCCTGCACAGTCATTGGAGATGGCTCAACTTGTGCACTCCGAGTCGCGGCTTGGAGGACCAGGGTGGTTACTTGCACAGCACGTTAGGCGCACAGGGGTATACAGAGGTCTAAAGTTCAGAAGCTGAGCGTGGAAGCTCCCCAGAAGGTGTGGAGTTCGTGTTTCTTTCTGCTGGCCATTCTATCCCCTATCCCCATCTAAGCTCCTCCTAAGCCACATTATAGAGGGCTGAGGAACATTTCGATTTGCACAAGCCAGAAACAGCACAATCAGTGATCCAGACCTAAGTACCTCTGGCTAGGATCGCCTCTCTGGCAGGGGTAAAAAAGAAGTTATATGCTGGCTGTTTGTCCCCGCACAGAGCAAAGTGGCCAAGATAAACTAGCTGGATATCCTTGCATGCAAAAAGAAAAGAAAATGAAAACTGAAAAAAGAAACCCCCTAAGAAGGACCCTCATCCATCTGTTTTTCTTTAGGGATGCTTTAACATTAGCTAAATATCACTTATTTACACCTGAAGAAGTTAAATGATCTTGTTCCCATGAACTCTCTTACAAATGCTGTCCTGGCCTGTGATTTATATAAAAGTAGCTGTTCCCTTAATTTTATTCACAATAGCTTCATTCTTACCGTATGAACCTGCTTTGTCAGTATTCACTTTGATTTATGGAAGATTTCAAACTACCAAAATAACCATCCCTTTTCTTTTCATTAAAGCTAATCCCCACAAAGACACTTTCATCTGCTGATTAGTCATGCTTCAGGGATCCTTGCTAACCAGGGGCTAAGGAAGTTATTGATGTGTTAAAGATGTAATCGCAGAGATTCGAGACCACTGAAGAAAATTCGACGTGTTGCTTGACAGCGTCAGAACATCGTGCCTTATTTAACCAGCCTGGGTAGCCCACACTCAGCAGCATGGCCAGATCATCTCAGTTAGGCTACCTGCGAGGAAGGACTTAGCAGAAAGTGTTTCAAATCCACACGTGCCCAGTGCGTTACAGATCATGAAAATAAGGTGTAGGAATTTCCAAAGTTCTTCAGGGAATCAGGATCCCAGCCCCCTTTCAAACTCACCTTCAAACTCCCAACTTTCTAAGCCTAAGGAGCGACACATCTTCCATTAAAAACTATACCCTTAACTCTGAAAAATTCACCCTCAAGGTTGATATTTCATAGGCCTGTACCAAGTTGAATGTTTGTTTAGAAATGACTTAAGCAAACCCTTCTTACACACTTCCATACTTGGACAATTTTAACAACTTGGAAACAAAACCTTCCTCCCAACTGTTACCATCTCTAAATGGTTTTGATCTGAGCTACAGTGACAGGCTCCTGTGCTAGCAGCAATTTCCTACGAATCTGCAAGGACGATCCTCCCAAATACTTAATATATATCCTAAAGAGCATAAGGTGCCCTGGAGCTCTATATTTTGGCTTAGATGGATAATTCAGGATTAATCCACTGCCCAGCAAGGCATCTTCCCTTACACATAAGCAAGAAGAACATGTTAAGTCTGAATCTCCTTCTAGCAGTCAGCACCTGGGTGATAGAACTTTACCTACATGACAAAAAAACTTAAATGCATTTGAATACATCCTTGTTGCAAGCGCATTGCAGTTTTTTTCTACATTTGTATTCACGGCTGCTGTTTTGCTACCTTGGCCCTAACGCCTCTGCGCTGCTGAGAAAGCCAAGCATGAGTGAGACCTCCTCTTAATCCCAACTGTCTTTACAACTGGCACTTAGAGGTCACCAAACAATAACTAGATGGAGCCCCTCTTCCTGGGGCATAAACATATACTCAGCTTCACTGCCTATAATTATCCAGCTGTAATAAGACCCGCTTCCCCCAGTTCCTCTCTGATGTTGGCGGACAATTGCCGATTAGTGATATTATGAGGCTGATTGATAGGGTTGCCACAGTCAGCTTGGGCCTGAGAATGGGTTAACCATTTCTGTGTAGAATGGAGCCTGAACCAAGGAGTCTTGCGGAGCATAAGCTGGCTGCCTTCAGGACCAGGGAGGCACTGCTGCTCTGCGATCCCTGAATGCAAGGGAAGGCAGCACAGAGGAAGGCAAGGGAAGGCAGCGCAGCACTTCAGGAGGGTCTGGGTCTGTCCTGGCACAGCTCTGGCACAGTCCAGTGCTGGGACTGGAGCTAGACTGGCTCTGTGCAATCACTGACGTGTCTCTGCGGGAGTTCTTTGGTACCCATCTTATTCTGCTCATTATCCCAAATCCCTGTTCCACAAGCAATTGGGCACTGACTCACTGACTCATTAACTCGGATTTCACTTGTCCCATTTTCAAAGCTTGCGCGTGGATGAGCCCATATTCTCTTGTCACTATATCTGTATGATAGTTTGTCCCAGGCTTGGGCCCTTGGTTCCATTAACTTTTAACACGCTTGGTCTCATATTTGACCCAGATCACTGCAAACCCGCATCTTTCCTGGCTGGTGTCAGTCAAACTCCAACAAGTGTTGTTCCATGATAACTAAACAACAGTCTTGCATCTTGTTTTGAGTCTTTATCTCCTGAGGCTCATGTCTGTCCATGTGCATTAGAAGACACTGATGATGTTCCTCCTTGCCTGCCCAGCCTTGTTCTCTTAGCACTTTGTTCTGCTGTAGCTTTTCCGTGTGGTTAAACTTTCCCTCATACTTTGTCACTTTCCGTTTTTCAGGGCAAACTCATCATCTCTCCTAGCTGTTTAACAAAACCGTGAGTCAGAAGACCTCTTCCTCGTGGATATGGGGCGCAGAGGGTATGCGCAGGGTTCACAGCAGCCAGCCTGCTGCCTCCTTGCCTGCAACTGTTTCCTTGCCTGGTGTATTTCTGTGAGGCCAGTGTCCAGCTCCATGGCTCCGATGTTCCTGGAATCCTCTAATTGCTCCTGGTCTGCAAACCCAAATCCTCTGAGCACATATGAATTGGTGCACTGCTAATTTAGGCTGGAAAGACCCACTGAATATATGAATATACCAGGAACACACATCCTTGCAATCCTCTCTTAGCTGAAACAGATTCTTCTCACTCACTTGCTCACTCACCTTTCATCTTTGTTCCGGCCAGCTTAAGCTGGTGACCAAACAGGATATCAAGGACTTGCTGCATCTGGGCATAAATCACCCTCTGTGGGGAGGAGGTTGAACTCTGAACTGCCGTCAGAGCTGGCCCTGCAGACGGGCTGCTGGATGATCCCCTCTCGGGTCTATGTCAGCCGGTTGTTTGGTACTGGCGTTAAATCAAACTAAGCCCAATGAACTTGTCAAAGATTTAACCCTCATGTATTTTCAATATTTGGGACAGTCTGACCTTAGACTTAAATTAAAAGCGAATTAAAAAAAAAAATCTGCAAATGCTCCAAGTAGATCAAGTCTTACCTGATTTGAACCACCAACCACTGATTTGGAACAGGTCAATCATTCACATTTGTTCTGTAATTTCAAATTTAACGTAAGGGCTTAGCTCTTATATTTTGTGCAGACTAAATGGTAGACTTAAGAATAGGACTTCCATTTTGAGATACCTTCATTTCTTCACTTTTGGAAAATGATAAATTACCATGAGTAATTGAACAGATTAAAATGTACAAAATCACTCATAACCTGTGCAAGTCAAATTCCAACGCAATTAGATTATTACTAGTGAAGAAAGAGACAGCACAGAGGAAAAGCTTGTTTTTACCGTGACCTGTCAGTTCACTGAC
Organism: Crypturellus tataupa; assembly: GCA_034781795.1. Taxonomy (NCBI): domain Eukaryota; kingdom Metazoa; phylum Chordata; class Aves; order Tinamiformes; family Tinamidae; genus Crypturellus; species Crypturellus tataupa. The sequence goes on along the minus strand of JAWLRI010000963.1, from coordinate 2,672,997 downwards.
TCAGAGAGAACATATCTACACCAGATCTGTGAAGCAATCCAGAATATTTCAGCCAGATGGGATGCATAATGCTGACACACACAAGACAGAGCCAATAGTTGTATCTTGCGGAGACAGAAACAGGAGTCAGTGTAACTAACAGGTGCTGTTTCATTCTAGAGGCTTTGAATCCATCCTTGTTTTATTCTAACGAAAAAGCAGTTTAGTTTACATCCACACTGATTTTCTGTAGACCTCTGAGTGTTGAGGCTGGTACATTGGCAACCAGTTTGTACCACTCGGATGGTGACTCTTCATCCCCATTGCAGTTTGCATAAAATTTTATGTGCACATAGTAAAAAACTTTCCCCCTTCCCTCAGCCCATATAGCTTTTTTTCACGCTCTTATTGAGGCAAGTACCTGGCTGCTTTACACATCTTTTTTAAAATGCACATGTCTTTCTTGAAGGACCAATTAATCAATTTGTGAATACAGATGCCTACCCCTCTGCTGATGGCTTATCAAGCCTTCCTCTTCTAGCTACCTCTTACAAAAATCCTGGTAAGATTTCCTCTCTTGACAACAGTATGATCAGAAAGCAGTCTTTTAGGTGGACTCCTGAGTCCTCTTCTCTCTGGTTTGTTTCCAGAGCTTCCTGGAGGAGGCAAGTTTCCTTCTCTTAGAGCAGGAGGAAACCTGAACTGTGGCAGAACTGCCACTCACAGTAGTTAATCTACTTAGAAATCATATACAAATACAGCTTGAACAGCTGAATACTTCTTCCTCCACATGGCTAGCAATTTCTCAAAAGTGGCACCTGAGAACGCACACCTGCAAATCTTCAGGAGTAGAGCAACTTTTGCACATTCAGACATGCTCATTTCTCTGGAGAGTGATTGGGTGGATTCCCTCTTCTCCTCTATGATCAGTTTTCCCTGCAGGATACATTTTTTCCAGTGTTTCTCAAGTGGTTTTCCAAAAAAACACTGTTTTATGACAAATACAGTGGGGGTGGAATTAGCAAAAAACATTCCACTTTTTCCATCCCCAGTACTTATATCTCTATCAGTAGATTCAACTCTGCCAAGAAATATTCTCTGATGCTGAGTCCAAGGGCAAGTTCTAGCTACACCCACACTCTTGAACCCTTGGCCACCAAAGTTACTTCTGTGGACACTCGTGCTAGCAAAGCTTGCTCTTACATAAATATGCACAGAAAGTGGTCCTATAGCAGAAAAGAAATTGTAGGGAATTTGCATTTGAGTGACAGCACTGAGAGAGACTTTAGTTTGTTTCTCCAGTTGCATCTAGCACTTAGAGATATTGCTGGAAGCCAAGACATCCTGCTCATATTTGCAAGCCTATGGGACAGAAACCATTAGTTTTGTCTGTCTTGCTTCTGGTCACACTCTTTGGCTATTCACAGCATAGAAATTGCCACTGAGTGTTGGTAGGCTTACGGAGAAGCCAGGCTGGATCATACCTGAAGCCTGAGTGTGTCTTTTATTCCAGGATATTCATTCACCAGAGAAGGTCATAGCGACTGGTTGGGTCTAGGGAACCTGAATATTCTGCTATGCAGCCTATATAATTTCTGTTGTAAACTATAAGTCCACCGGGGAACTGAAGGACTTCCAAGAAATACCTTGGAAAACGAAACTGCTGTGGTCTCATTCCTTGGCTATGGATGAAGATCCTGGCTACTCATAGGAACCCATGAATGGTCACAGAGATTTTGCCTAATGCATCTTCATTATTAAAATTAGTAGAATATCTACGAGCTATGGTATTGCCACCTCCCCCTATCTATTTATTGCTTGTAATTGGGTGCCAATATACTTAGTTCATTGCTGAAGAACTTCCTATTGCCTTTTTTTAGCAGATATCCCATAATTTTTTTTAGCTCATATCCCATACAAGGCACTGATTCACAGCTCTGAGAGCAAGTATGTAGAGGGCATTCCAGCTGGGACCAGGAAAGAAAAGAACATTAACATTAGATTCCTTAAAACCAGTTCATTTCCTCCTCCAGGGCTCCACCACCCACCTTCCCAACTGGCTTCAGATTTCTTGGTTCAACGTCCAGCTGATTGCATGGGACACACCACCCTCAGAACGTACCTAAGCACAATAAAATTCAGTTCTTATCTCCATGCTGAAGGGCCCCAGACTGTGGGTCACTAATGTAAATGAGTGCAGCAGAATGCTTTTCCGTTTTCACTTTTGTTTTTATCATGGGGTCTGAAGAGTCTGCAACATACAATTCTGTAGTATAACTTCCCTTTTCTAGTCACAAACAAATGACATCTGGCCACTTATAATAATAAACTTGAAGAGAGGGAACATTTCCTTTTAGCTTCTTGGGATCCTGCTTAACCTTAAAATTCCTAGAAAAAATGGAGAAAATAAATTAAAAATCCCTCCATAATTATTCATCAGTAAAGCAAAACAAAACCCCCAAAACAAAACTTTATGTAGAGCCTCTGTGTATAGTTTGCCTCGCACAGTCTCACACGACTTAGTAGAGTCGATGTTTGAAGAGCTGTTTGCTGTTCCCACTCTAGTTCTTACATCATAAAGGAAACACTCTCAGGAAATGAAAATTCAGTTAACCTTCTTCACCCTCAACACTTTGGACTTGGGAGTCTAAGGCAGAAAGCAAACATGGAAGAATTAAGCTGGAATAAGAGCAGCAAACAGGTAGGCCAGACACCAAAATATCTTACACCTTGCACTACCCGTCTGACAGTATGTTGCATTTTCTACCAAGTCATCTCCATTTTGTTGAGCAGGAACGTGTTGCTCCCTATCCAGCACGGTGTCTTCTCCTTCAGAAACATGTAGGTTGAGTCTGATTGGTGTCTGCATATTCCCAGTGGGCATTTTCCAAATAATAAAAAACAATCAATCACCTCTCTTGCACTTTTTTTAGTGTGAACAAACAAGTTCCCCATTCTTGAAATATCCCAAGCCTGGATATTCTTGTCGTCATAAGGTTGTGGTGGATCTCGTTGTCAGAGCGGGGAGAGCAGAGTTTCAGCAAGACTCACCCAACAGCTTTTTGCCCAGAAGCAGTAAGCAGAGACTGACTGAGGATATCAAGATAAATAAAAATTGGGCAATGCAGTGTAAGCAGTGGTAATGAAAAGCTCATTTCTTCTTTGGTTGTTAGTCACCAGAAATAGCAGAGACCTGATTTTTAAAGATTAGGATCTTAAGGCCACCGCAAATGGTGCAATGTATAGTAAGCCCGGAAGTGGTAATGTGATGATGAGTGTGCAAGGAACCACAGTCCTCCTCCTGATGTCTTTAAAGAGCCCCTTTCCAAGCTGGCTCAGGACGATGGAAAGGTTTCCAACGGGTTCCCTCAGTCGTAGCTGAGGTCTGGACAATGGCACCATCACCGCTATCAGAGCTAGGCAAATGTCTTCTAGATAAATGTCTTTTTTTCCTTTCTATTAAAAACATGGATATGCTACAGTTGAAATGTTAAATTGTGCCTGCTGTGAGCCTATGTCACTGACGTCCTGCGTGCCTGAGCTTCTGCCCATTCCCCTGCTCCAGCTGACTGCCCGCTTCACTCAGTTCCCTTATAGCTCCCCTGATGGGCTCAGGACTTCTGCCTTGCAGTGCACTCGGAAAAGCACCTTTCATTCTCCAGGCAGCTCTCCAGAGAGAGTGATCGGTTATTCTCAAGGGCAAATGAGCAGCTATTCCAAAGCAAAGCTAGCAGGGAGCCAAACAGAGGTACAAACTTCTGGATGTCATCACAATTTGAGACAAGAAAATTAAAATAATAATAATAATAATAACAATAATAATAATAATAATTGCTTTTCAATGGGCCCAGTTACTACAGAAGACCCCCAAAGTCTCTGTAGAAAAGAGGATGCTTTGTGACCTTCGCACTAAAGAGCACTGCCGCGTTGGCCTCAGTGGATTCCACAACAGGCGTCTCAGGCTGTGCCACCTACGGCAGCTTTGCAGTGTCACCGTGGGGCGCAGCGTGCTCCAGGTCCTTTAGACATCACTCCTCCTTTGGAGGTAACTCACATGCCCCCAGAGCAGAGCTGGGAGCAAATTTCTGTGCAGGAAAATGCAACTGGATCTCCTGAGGCACAAGAGGAAGGACACGCTCTTTGTGAGCCCCGTTGTGTCCAGCAGAGCTGGTCAGCTCTTAGCTGTTGCTGACACGGGGCCTTGGGGACCTACCTTGTCCGAATGCCAGTACAGGCTCCCCTGTGACTAACCACGTGCTTAGATTCATCTGGGAAGTCCTTCCTAATCTGCAACACCTCCTGTGGAAGGCAGTGAGCTGGCCGGTCTGCTGATGCTAACATCACCAAGTCACATTTGGGTCCCCTCTCACACCCATCTCTTACTTGCAAAGGTCTGCTAGGAAGGGAAGCTTACCCTGAAAAAAAGGAAAAGGGACAAAACCAACCAGCAATCAAAAATCCCTGACGCCCTCCCAGAGTCATGTGCTGCAGCAGCCAGTGGGATTTAAGGAACATGCCAGTTACCACTTGAATCACAAGAGGGATGTGTGGGATAGTAACACTGGTTTGTACATAGTTTAGCAATCGAATTTCTGAAGTGACTGTGCGGTTCAGTCCTTCGTGCAGTCTCTAAGATTGTGGAATAATATCTGTTAAGGCAAGGGGGACAAATCTGAAGTGAATGTTTTCATTTCTCTTGCTGCCTTTCTTTCCAGGGATGGTCCACAAGCGCCCTAGCATGTAGCCAGGCACCAGCCATGCCACCGGAGAGCACTGCCAGCACCAGGCCCCCCACTGCTCCGCAGTCTGCACTCGTGGTCTTTGGAACTGAAGAAAATACATAGTTTGTAAATGACCACATCCACCTATGGAAAGGAAAACTGTAAGAACGAGCAACCAAACTGGAGCTCCTACTGCCTGACTGTCCAGGTGACACCAAATGCCCCTTCAAAAAACTCCTTGAGATTTAATTGGCCTCTTTCTCTGTTGCCTTCTGAAGTCCTGACCCTTCAAAACTTGTTTTCCTCAAAGCTCCTCTTTGCTGTAAGGGCTTCTAGGGAAAATAATGTCCGTTCTCCCAAGACTGGTCAAAGCACTTGGCCACACTGACTTCTACTGCGAAACAAAGGAAAACACTACAACTGCTTAGAGCTACTTAATGCTTACCCTAAGCAGTGACGGGGGACAAACAGGCTTGGACCATGTCACGGAACATGGGTCACTGACTCTGGAGCCTTGGGTTACATACCATTCCCATCTCTAGTCAGAGGGAACACGCTGGGAGTCGGTGCAACATTCTAGCCCAAGAAAAGTTCATCCGTAGTTTACATTTTACAATATTTTCATGGTGACTAACAGTGTTATTGAACTCTGAGTAGGGCCTTTCTCTGGTGCTGAGCGACTAGCGAGTTGTGCTCGTCCCAAGCTCATCTCGGACTCCGACCTCCTGCGCTCTGCTGCCCGAGTCTGGGTCTCTGGGACGCTGCAGTTGCAGGCTCCATGGCCTGCCCCACACGTCCTGGACCTGCTGCAAATCCCTCTCACCAGAAGTCACCATCCCTCAGGTTACTCCTGAGGGGAGCAGTTGGTCGAAGCGACAGTGTGCTCCCGCTGGCACGCTCACAGCACAAGGGCTTCGGATATGTTGCCTTGCCTGCAAGGCCGCGGCGGCAGTATCTTGACGGAGCAGGGTACACGAGTTTCTGTGCTTAACGCGGAAGGACCAAAGGCAAAGCCTGAGAGATGCTTTTATAATCAAAATCAGTTTCTATCCCATAAGCAGGAAAACAGAGAGGCATTGCAAGAGAAGGAGATTCTAAGCGGATTATCTTATTAACTAAAAATAAAGACTGGACATATTTGGAATTCTAGGATAATCTCACTTTCTGGTAACAATAGGAACTGCTCAAGCCACTCTCCTGAGCTTTCTGCAGAGCTGTGGCTCCAAAATGCAGAGTAGCCGATTAATTTGTGAAATTCTCTATGTTGTGCATAAAAAGGCATGTCTATGTATAGCACACATGCTGACAATCTCACCTAGATGATTTAGCAAATGTGTGCTTTCATGGTGCAGCTACATGCCGAACACTTAGCCGTAAGTTCTGTCTTTAAATAAGAACTTGATCTTTTTGACTTATTGCTTCGCATTCGTTTCTCATATAACATCTCCTTTTTGTTTTGTCCATCCAAAGCGATGAATGGGATCAGGGAGAGAATTTTCCAAGCTTTCTATGGTAATCTTAGCTTAAAACTTCAAACCTCCGTACTCTCCAGCTGCTAGTTCAAGTGCAGGGCCTAATGCAAGCTCAGACCCTGGAAGCAGGTGAAGCAGAGGAGCGGAGTTACCCTCAGCAGACCACGGTGTCCAGCCCTGAGACACGCTGTGCAGCTTGGCCAGCTCCAACCTGCCCGTGGGGCAGAAGTTTGGACTGCAAAGCACTGGATTCCCTGTGGTGTCCCTGCTGGGAGAGCACATGGAAACCAAGCAGCTCCATGGGACACTTGGTGACTGCACTTGGTGACTGTTATTTCTGAGTTGCGTTAATGAACGTTACGGATTTGTTCTCTTACACGGGCAGCCGTGGGGAGGCTGAGTGGTTCTGGTCCGCTTTCCAGCCTGCGGCTCCACACTGTGGGTGTTTCAGACACCCCCCTAATCCCTTGGAAAAGATGGTCATTGCTGTGGGGGGTGATGTTGCCTACCCACAGTGGCATACCCATGCTTGCAGTCTGCTTGCAAGCTGACCTGAGCAGCCACTTGCCCTCCTATCTCAGCAGATCTATCCCATGCATCCTATCAACCCTACTCCATTGCAACCTAAAGTGATTTCCTCTTCCTAAGCTGAAAAGACAGCTGAAATCTTTCAAGAATTAATGAAAAATAAATGCTGCAGCTTTCTTCTGGAGGGAAGTTCCAATACGTGTGCATCCAAACGTTTGTGTGGGTTTCTGCGCATAGGGACACATACACACACTGCACAGTTTCAGCAGGGGACTTTCTATTTTGCATTCTGCTTGGACTAACACTTGCACTTTAATACCAGATATCACTGTGAGACATAATGAGGGTCATTAAATATATTTATTAGCTTATTAAACTAAACTGCCTTCACTGCTGCAGCTGGACTGTGTTTTATAGAAAACCAGGCAAATCCCTAAAGTCACACAACAGGAGCCCAACACACTTTAGCTGATGACAGTGTAAATATCAAATTTACTAGGGCTAGCAAGTGGCAAACACAGTTCTGGTATATTATTTAAAAACCTGCCATGAGGCATAGTACGTAATTCTCAACTCATAAGGCTCACACAGCTTTGGAAGGAAACATGAGAAGCAATTTGATAGGATTTAGTGACATTTTCAGGGATATAATTTAATTATAGGCAGTCAGAAAGCGTTTGGATACCAGCTGCAGGTCTGATCCAACAGCTATCAGGGTAAGCAAAAAGATTACAGTTAGTTATGTGGGTTGGTCTAACAGAGGTCCTAAGCATAATATACCAGGTATGCTTGAAGAATTCATATCTTTATGAAAATCTGCTTAGAAAATAAGCTTATGCTCTTAGTTAATTTCAGGCATGGAGAGAGACTCCAGTGGGTTGTGGCTGTGTAAACGGTGTGTGTTTAGGTAACCGTTTATAGGGTTTTCTGGTGGGCAGCATTCCTTCTTCATAGCCTTTTCCTCCTGCTGTTGAAGAAATGTGATTGCACCAGCTGGCGGTGGATGTGGATGTGGACGTTTCTTCCTTCTCAGCGGGATTCCCAGTCCCTGGTGTCAAGCGCTTGGAGGACGGAGATATCCTGTATTTCTACCATGGCTCCACGCACGGGTGTTTGCCGGCGTGACGCAAGTGCAGGCTGGTGTGCAGCTCCCACCACTGCTCCCGCCGGGGCTGGACGTGGGAAGCGCCTCTGAATTCCCACTGGGCCCCGTAGGACCCGGTTCCTGCACAGCCCCAGTGCCAAGGGGGGATGGAGGGATGGAGCCCGCGGCTCTGCTCCCTGCTGCCTCCGCGCGAGCCGCGGCAGGGGCAGGACACCCGGAGGCTCCCGGCCCGCGTCCGTGGCAGGCGTTGGGAGCCTGGAATTGCGCCAGGCTCCAGCAGCCCCGAGCCGCCCCTTCCCGGTGGCCCCACATGTGCGAGGGCGATGGGAAAGGCCGCGAGCCTCCCAGGCATTGCTAAGCTATTTCCCCAGGGCAAAGGCGAACGGGCAATTGCCTCAAGCAAGGGGCAGATATAGCATCAGCCACGCTTTGTGCTGCAGAGGGCTGTGCACGACCGAAGGGAAAATAGGGACTTTGTCCCAGGGAAGCACATTTTGTGTTGAAAAATGCCTCTCCATCAAACACCCCTCCTGGACCTGGTCAGAAGGAGATTCTCCCAGGCGCGGGATGAGTAATGGAGCTGGATGAAGACGTAGAAGCTGCTGAGCTGCTTTGAGATAACCATGACCAAGAACGATGACCTCACGAAACGAGATATGTATATAAAACCCTGTGCTCCTTTTTACTCACATTGTGAGGAACCCATGAGTAACTTTGCATCATTTTCCACAAAGCGAAAGGAAAACCCCTGCTGAGGCATTTTTGCTCCGTCTCCCGCGCTGCTCTAACACCCACAGCTCCCCCGAAGAGCCGGTCACCGCGTCTGCAAAGTTCAAGCGCGGGGGGACCTCAGCGGTGCCGCCAGACCCGTCCCGACCCCGGCGCCCGCCCCCGCCTGAGTCACTGGCAGCAAACCCCATGGCAGAGAGTGTCACGGTCTCCTTACCGTAATCCTGCAAAGCAGACCGGGATATTTCCCGAGATTTCTTGTAAAGCTGGGTGCAAGCAACCCCGTGTGTGTGTGTGTACATGTGCGCGCGCCCAGTTGTCGGTAAATCGTCCGAAACTACGCGCACTTGGAAAATTAATGTCTCTTTTCCTACGATTAAGATCGTGCGTTCAGCTTGCAACTGAAGATCTACTCCTTCGTGCCTTGTTCTTCCGAATCCTCTGTGAAGTTTCATACACAAACAATGCAGAAATGTATCCCGATAGCTGAAAGGCATGAATTATAAATTCCCACACCCCTCCACACACGGTTTATAATGGCTTAGGCTGACGTGAGCCAGGAGATTCAGAGTTCAGCCTGATGTAGCCTTAATTCATATCTTTGAACACACAAGACTTTCTCTCCACAGGACTATATTTTAAAAATTGCCAAGGGGACTTAACCCCAAATTTCTTTGTGTAACCTTGATTATATTGGCTCTTCCTTTTCAGATTTATCTTTTACTACTTCTGCTGTTCATTTTTCAAAGGCTGACACTTTAAAAGAGTGATTAAGAAAGGATTACTTAGTTTGCCATAGGATGAATGTTACTTTGGAAGCATGGCATTTTTTTTTTCATTTTAATATACCTTAAACATGTTTATGTTTTATATGCGCTTAGGAACACTGTGAAAAGTATCATAATCAACTGTTACAGGTACAAGTGCCCAATGGTAAAGAAACGCCAAAATAAATTGCTTGTACATCCCTATTCACCTCCCTTGCACCCACTGATAGGGCGATGGCCTCCAGTTAGGGTCATTCCCAGTTTGCTCAGACACTTGCTCTTTCTCAGCGACTTCTCCCATCGCTGTCCTCCAGGGTCCATGGCACCTTGGCCAGAAGTCTCCCAAAATACTCACATTACTCATACAGATATATATATTTTTTTCCCAAGCTACTTCTAAGCTCCTGGCCTGCAAAAGTCGGAGCCTTCTCCCAACTCTCCTCCCAAGGTCTCACTGAAGCACGTAGTGCTGGAGGGGAGCTGACTGTAGGTCCTGCAGGTATTTGCACATACACAAGTGTGTTTTCCATGCAGCCTGCTTTGCTCCCGCACCCCCAGCCTGCAGCCTGCCCCGTTCAGCCGAAGCTCACAAAGAGTCCCACCTTGCAGGGAAGGACACAGGGGACGAGGACAAGGGACGAGCAGGCCTGGCGGGGCCTGAGCAGCCGGGACACACACGATACCAGACACGGGCATGGACCTGCTTGCTTAAGCGCAGCAGGGCCCTACGTCAGGGCCCTACGGGCATGCGGCTGCTCAGCCATGAGGAAGGGGAAGATGACCACTAGCCTGGGGGTTACAGGTTCTGTGCGATGGCCAAAATTGCTCAAAAAATATGATTTTGGGAACAGTCTGGGGAAAGGCAGTATCCTGAGCGGAGCGCAGGCTGACAGCAGCGTGGAGCAGGGAGCAAAAGGACGGTCACCTGCAGCTGGAGACCTCCAGGGAAAGCAGCTTGAGGATTTTTTCTAAGTAAACAGGATTGCTGCAGCGAGACAGCTGACTCCATCCTTGGTTTCCCCTGCAACACCTGCAGCTCCACAAATTTGGCTGCGGTTTGGGTCAGAAAAAGGGTAACATTAATATAATCAAAAGTAATGTAATGAATTTAACTGAGTGAAGGGTTTCTAAGCAGCCCAGCGTCTTCTGGTCTGTCGACTGCTGGGACTCCGAACCTGAGAGCTTGTCCAGCAGGCCCTGCAAAGGTACTAATGCATCTTCACTCACAGCCCTACAAGTCTGCATCGCAGAAGGTGCCTAGCAGGACTTGTACCCGTGTGGAGACATTTCTAGCACATCTAAACGAGGTGTTTTGGGACTTCAGCTCTTCTTCCTCCTGTCTTTCCCTTTTCCCAGCAGAGAGGATGGGGCCATGTCCCGGCACTGCCCACTGAAAGCTGAACATAAGGAACATAAGGAGGATTCACACTCTGAACAAAAACATCTCTAATCATAGGAGTATTCCAAGTGTTCCCTTAGCTCCCCTGTTTTGCTTATGGTGGTCACCAGACCTATGCCAATTCCTTTCTGTCTGCATAATCAGATATCTTGTAATAAAGATATAAAAATAATAAAAATAATAATAAAAAAAATAAAAAGCCCTCTGTAATAAAAAGCCCTCTGGCTTCTCCTCTCCTGCCCTCAGCCCGAAACCTCCTCATAAATGTTTACAAAACCGGCACCCGATGATAAAGAGCAGCCTGATGCTTATTCTCAGGACACCGACGAGTAAACCCAGCCGATGGAAGAAGGAGCTGGCCCAATGCTGGGCTTCCCCTCCAGCATTGCCAACGGTCACCGAGAACACAAACTAAAAATAAACCCATCTGATGAACCTAGGAAAGGAGGCACTTTCTGTAAATTTAGGTACAAGGCTTCCTTACACTGGCTGCTTTTTGTGGTCAGGAAACCTGGTTGGGTAGAAAAGCTGCGGTAGCTGTTTCCTTGCAGAGGCAACATCAGCTGGCTGGGTGCAATAGAGCATTGCTTGTGTCAAACAGACGCAGAATTGCTGCGCGCAGTAGGAAATCGCTTGCCACACGCACGGATTTTGCCTCCTACACCGTGCCAAGCGGTTTGGATGTGTATGCAGGGTACTGAGCAGGAGAAGGCAGGGCTGAAGGTTTTGTGGCATCCATACGCTCTGCCTGTCTCTGCAAACCAGGCATTATAAGCTGTATCGTTTTGAACTAAAGAAAATGCACAAAAATTATTGTCAGAAGCAACTGGTATGGGCAGGAAATAACAGACTTACTTAAAATCTAAAATCTCTTTTTTTATCCTGAACTTCTATTCCACTCAAATTTCAGTTGTTTCAAAGACCTTTCCTGAAAGAAAAGGGGGAAAAAAAAAAAAGGCAGGCAAAAAGCCTGAGCAGCAATTTGAGCTTAGCCTTTGTGTGGAGGTCTCATGATCAAGCTTGTGGAAGTATTTTTGCTTTATCTTTGTTTCAAGACACAAACTTCTCAATTCACTAGCGCAGCTCAGACCCTGCAAGTTATCACATGGCCAGCGAGGGAGCCGGCTGAAGCCCATCGAGCCCACCGAGCTATTTCTGTTATCCTGTTTTTTTGTTTGGTTATGTTTATCTCCCGGTGGATGAGCTTTCCGAGCTCAGCGATATGCTTTTTGTGCATTAGCCATCGGGACACTGAGTACACAGGTGCTGTGAAAGACTTCATGTCGTATTAGGTTACAGAATAGCTCTGATGTGATCTTTTGACTTGGGGTCTGATTGTGTTTTTTTTTTTAAAAAAAAGAAGAAGAAGAAGCAGTTGACTATATTTCATCGGAGCATTCAGTCCAGCAAACAGGCCAGCAGGATTTCTTAATCCTGGAGGTTTCATTTTGGGACCTTATGTGTAATATCAAACAGATTAAATGAATTGCATCACTCCCCAGTTCGGCATGTGCAGCCCCTTGCAGTTGAGGTTTCCCAGCCAATCCATCCTCTTCCCCCCAGTCATAAATAAAGTCAGGAGTGGAAGATTCCCTTCAAGGAAATTTATCTCTTTGACAGTCAAGCAGGTGGCAAAGTTAATGCTAAGTCTCAAGAGAACTTGGTTGGTAAGAATGGCTCGGCAATAACTAACCACAATGATTTACAAGGGACTAAATTGCCAGATTAGGCCTTGATAATTTTTCAACTCTTGACTTCATTATTACCTTGTGGATCTGGATCTTACATCACCTCTAGGAATGCCTGGGATCAAATTAAAGTGGAAACACCTGGTTGAAAGTCAGTTCAAAATACAAATTTAAGAACTAGGGGGCTATTTTTGTGTTCCGGATCTGCTTTTTATGGACCCAGCTATAAAATCATGGTTTTCGATGCTTGAGCTTTATTTTCAAATGCCCTCTTGTACTCCTCAAGTACCCTCATACACGGACATCTATCAAACCAAGTTGTAGAGATTATTTAGTGTTTAAGTGCAGTGTCCAAGTGAGGCAAATGGCCAACTCAAACAGCTAGACCAGGCTCAAAAAAAATGCATTTTGATCTGCCACAGTGCAAGTGTCTAAGGCGGAAATATCCATGCCACAGGGTTTCACCAAGAAGCAAACACTGTGGCAAGAAAAGGCATGCAAAAGTTTTTGTTTAGTCCCATGTGAGACCTGGATCCCAATTTTTACTAAGAATCTGTGGTCTGAATACTGCAGTGCAATGCTGGGGGACACGGTGGGTACTGATGTGGCGAAGGGGACACAGAAACCGCTTGCAGTGCAGGGTGTTTAACAGGAGTTGGTGCTCTCCCTTCCCTTACTGCCTCCGCTGCCCCTCTCCCTCGCTCCTGCTAGGCCGGATGAAGCTGCAGTCTGCGTCCCAGGCCGTAGGCTGGGTTGTTGCATCCGCGGATCCAAGCCCCGTCGCAGCTCGCGCGGAGCAGCCAGGCAGGGCAGCGGGGCCCTGCTGCAGGACGCAAGGGGCAGAGCCCGCAGCAGCTCTGGTTCCAGCCGCTGCGGGGCACCTGCTAAGGCGGTGGCCGCCTGCGCTGCCTTCGGGCTTGCTCTCTCGCTAACGGCACGCAGATACCGGCTATTCCAACGGAACAGCTCCCATCTCCCCGTAGGTCCTGTCAGTTTTAATCAGAGCGCTGCGTGCCTAAGAGCCTTGATCTCCAACGCGGCCGGTTGCAGCCTGGAGCGGCTGAGCTGGATGCGGGGCCGTTGCTGCGGGCTGCGCTGCGCACGGCTGATAACAGCGCGGGCGGCAGCGGCCCGGCAGGGCCAGGCGCCTGCGGGGCCGGGAGGCGCTCGTGGCCGCGGCTCGGCAGCTGAGGAATTGCTGCTCCCCGTTCTGTTTTGTTTTTTTTCCTTAACTTCTCTGCACGTGTGGCTGCTCTCTCTTTGCAAAGGCTGCATGCATCCTTTGCTCTGCTCTGGGGAGACACTGAGAGCGTCTGATAAAAAACAACCTCCATCCCAGGCTTGCAGCGAGGTGGGATAAGGGCTGCCCTTTGCTTTGCAGGGTGGGAGGAGATATGTGTATTTACCGCTGAGAGGATAATGCAAATCCCTGGAATGGCTCCATCCAGTGACCGGGTATCCATGCACACCTCTGTGCATACACGTGTTCTCACACTCATCCTTTTGCCGGTGTAAGCTGGGAGAGGAGCAAACGCACCAGATGATGGTGCCTAGCATCCCTTTCCCTCTTGGGAATGCCATGGAAGCCTCCGCTTTGCCCTCTGGTTCCACTCCTGACTTCCCTAAGTCAGGAGCTCCCGGCGGGGAGCACAGCCCAGGATTCAGCACCTTGGCAGGTGAGAGACCTCGGAGCCCGGAGCACGACGTCGGAATTATCTTCGGGGAGTGGGACTCGAGGAAAAACTCCAGACAGTGACAGAACAGGAAGTTACAGCAGCTGGAGAAGCTGCGGTTAATGGATTTCCCAGTGGGGCTTTAGCTTTTGCTCTGCCTTGCTCCCTCTGGCCCAGAGTGCTGTATTAGTTTCTCCGCTTCCCAGCCGTCCCGGTCCCACAAGCTGTTTCGTGTAAGAATTTTCAAGGCAGCAGATTGTGTTATGAGTCCCCAGTGAGAGAATAATTTTAGGTCCGATTCCAAATATTTAGTAACAAAGGCTTGGCTTCCCAAGGTGAATCCCAGGAACACTGACAGCATCTCCACATCTGATCATTCGAGCATCAGGAGGAAGACGAAAATGAAAACACGCATTTTTGAGAAAACAAGAAACTTGGGTCTCACAAGCGCAGGGGTCATGGAACTGCATGTGTCATTTTGCCCCCTCGATAAAACGGGGCTGCTTTGGCTGACCTACCCGTTCCTGTTAGATGCTCTAGGTCTTCAGAGAAGAACCTTCACAAGGGACTGCAAATGTTTGTAATACCAAAAAGCCAGGGGAAAGTTAAAAACTGTGTAGGAGACTCTGGGAACACTTACCTCCTATATCGAACTCACTAACTTTGGATAAAATCTTGTGTCTTTTCCAGCAATGGAGAACTTGGGCACAACTTTCTTCCAGCCCCAGTCCCAGCATGAGCTAGAACGTGGCTTAGTGAAAGGTGCTGCTGCTGCTCGCTTTGAGAAAGGGTGAAACAAATTATTTCTCTGAGAAAACACCATCTCACCAACAGCTGTGGTTCATAAGCGTGTCTTAGCCTATATATCCCTTATTAAAATGTATTTCAAATTATTTTTAAAACTTGTTCCCAAAGCTTATAACTTTTTCATACACCTGGGAGCACTGTAACGAGCCCGGTTTGCTCCCCTATCTAGTAAGGACACTTCCACATCCTCTAATTGCTCCATTTGTTCTGGCTGGCTACAAAAAATAAGGAAGTGAAAAAAAAACAGACCAGACTGAACTATCACCTGTATTGTCAGAACCATCTAATATTCCTCAGAAATTCCTAGCTTACTCAATGACTAACCAAGTGCCTTACTTTGCATGTGTTAAAAGGTGTCCTATGAGTCACATATTATTTTTAAATGTCAAAATTGTTAATTAAGCACAGACAGGAAAACAGCAGTTTCTGCAAGTAAAATGCAGAGAGCAACTGTTTCCATGATTTTGTTCTCAGTTACCACAAGCAAACAAAAGCTGGCATTTCTTATCAGGTTGTTTGGATTGTGGATACGAGATGAGAACATCCGTGTATCAGTGTTCTTGCTGGACCGCTCTGGCGCACGATCCCTCCACTGGAAGCCTTGGTCTCCTCTGCCTAGCGCTGGTTTCCCACAACCCTGAGCACTTGCAGGACAAGGAGCTGGCCGTCCCCAGCGCTCCCAGCGCGGCCGCTCACAGGGAGAGCCTGTGAGTCTTCCCTCGGATCAAGTGCGGTTTCTTCTACACACTTTGGTCGGGCTGCATAGCCAGGACTGTGTGTAAAGGCTGGGGTGTTTTAAACTCGTTGAAGCTCCTCGGCTACGAGTTGGGGCTGTCGTGTTTAGGGAAAGGGAAGCAAACATCCTGCTCATCTGACTTGCACACACTTGATCCCGGCTTCTGCACATTCATCTTGGAGCTCAAGAGCGTTTTTGTTTTGTGGCAGAAACGAATCGTTTGTGTATTATCAGCATTAGGCAGATAGATAAGTATGTAAGCTGGAATGTTATTTCTGAAGTTATTTTAAATATTTGGGTTGTCCACTTACACCGTGTTTAAATAAAATTAGTACGAATTTGTTCGTTTCTTTGATGGCATGATAAAGCCATGCTTTCCATAGCTATATACATCAGCATTTAATGGCCAAGCTGAAGCATGTCAAGCTAATTAGTATATAATGTAACTACATTTCTGGTTTATCAGGGACTGTCCCAAGACTTTCCAGCTTTTCTGCAAGGAAGGGGAGCAGCTGAGTACACACCTGGAATTTAACATTAGTAATTTCATGACAAAACTGTCTATAATCGAGATAAGCTCTTCTAACAGCCCCCAAGAGAGGGAGTCAAATGGAACTCGTTGATGAAGGAACCTGGTTTAAGGCTGCCTTTGTTTCCTATTTGTGCACTATGAACTTGGCAGCAATTTAAAACTGCCCAGGAACCCAAGTTTCTCTATTCAGAAAACTTCATTTTAAAGCATTAATAGACTGAAGCAGACTTAAAGCCAAAGTAGTCAATGAATTAGCTGGTTTTGTTCTATGATGCTCTAGTTTTGTTGAACAGATGCCTAAGGTTTGCCTACTCAGAGAAACAGAGAAAATTTAGGAATCATCTACAGGGGTTGATTCATTCATACGCATTGATCCATTGTGAAGACGCACAGTTTTAGCATAGCAGTGGTTTGTTCTTAATTCTTTCTTTTAGGTGCGTTGAATACAACGACTTGGATTTCTCCGGATTTTCCCAAGTTCTTTGAGAAGATGAGCCTTGGCGGTCGCCTATGCGCAGAAGTTACCATGGGCTGTGATGATCCCCAGAATTACTTAGTTATATTGTTCCTGCTGAGCTGACCTCCCTTCCCTAGATCCCAGTGACTTGCAGAGCAACCTCTCAGCTACGCAGTGCTTGGGCATCAGCCGCTCCTGCCAGCTCCTGAACAGGCCCTGTGGGCTCTGAGGGAAGGAACCTTTTTTACTGTATCAGGCGTTTAATTTAAGTGCTCCAAGTTGCAACTAAATTCCTACACAAAGGAAACAGCACCCACATGCTCTGACAGTTGCTAAAACAAAAATCTTTGCAGCTCAGGTGTGTCTGATCTCACTACAATTACTGGGATATACCCAATTTAGGCACCTGGCAAACCTCAATTCATTTTAAAGGCTAAGGAAGCCTTTCTCACCAACTTTGAGAACAATGCAAATTTTAGAGATGTTTCTGTCAGGTGGATAGACAAAAAGCCTAAGCTGAGAGGCTCCTCTTAAGCTACATAACGTTATTTGAAAGGAGTTCAGCCCTACAGCAGTCCCTTGGACCACCCCAATAAGGGACTGGTGCTTTCCAAGTGCTTTACACTTGTGTCCTACATGGACAAGCTTTTAAGGGATGTAAATTTGCTTCCGTTGCCTGTCTGCTGGCCAGGAACTAGCTCCCCCTTCCCGAAGAGCTCCTTGCATAGACCCTTTTTCAGGAGCGCCACAGGACGAGCTCATGAGGAGCAAGAGCGAGCTGCCGCCCGCAAGCCGAGCTGCGAACGCCCTGCGGCTGCCCCGTCACACCTGCCTGGGAGGCACACGAGAAAATACAATCCCCAACCTGAGCTCTCGGCTCCCAAGCTTCAATTTGAAACTACGGCTCCTCCGGGCAGCCGCGGGTGGTGCTGTGCGAACGAGTCACCCGGCATCGCCTGAGGTGAGAGAAGCAGCCAGCTCCTGCAGTGTGACAGTACCGGCTGCTCCTGCGGGTACGCGGCTGAGAGACCCACAGCACGCGGAGGAAGGCGCCGATTTCAGGCGTTTCTCACCCTACAGGAGCGCTCTGTCACATGCTAGCTACAGCAATTTGGGGTCCCCTACAGCCAGGTTTCCCTTTCCTCCCTCGCTCGCAGCAGCCCTGGCACGAGGAAACCAGACTGTCGCCACAAGGTGCTCCTGGACGGACAATGCTCCCCGTGCTGCTGCCTCCAGGCATGGCCCGAGCCGCAGACTGAACTCAGTATCACCGCCTGGGTAACAGCAGCTTCTCAGGCTGCAGCAACGTGCAAGAGGTAGGCACATTTTAGGGGAAAAAGTGCATTAGAGGGAGGGCAGGAGGCATAATGAAAGCTGCGCTTGCTCTTAGTGACAGTGCTAGAGAGAACACAGAATTAATGACATCCCCAGGGCCACATTAATAAGAACCTGGGACTCTGAGTAACAGTTTGAGGGAGAGAGTTCCTTCTACCTTGCATGAACATGTAAGCAGGCTTAACTAACAATACTATTCTCCATACAGATACTGAAATGATTTTATACTGCAACAAATGCAGCTTTATTAAAACTGTATTTGTTTTTTAATCCATTAAAGGGCATCCACACTAGGTTACATCGACCTAACTGAAGCAGGGGAGAAGAAACAGAATGAATACTCTGTGATGCTCTGTGACCACTTACTTCATCAATGAATTTAGAAATCAAATAGTGACTGTCAGTTCCAAAAGTCTAACTACCCAGTACTTACTTGAGAGGCTGCCTTGGCCACAGGAACTTAGTAATAAATATTTGAACTGAGTTGATACTACAACACTGGAGAACAGACACAAGTGAGGAGTTTCAATTAGTTTAGCCTTTCAAGGAACCATTCCAATCACTGCCTTAAGGAAAAGGTGGCTCACTTTAATAACCAGAGGCATTGGTCACTATTTAATAAGACATTCTAAAAAAAAGTAATCACATAATTTGTCCAATAGTAGTTTACAAGTGGATGGTATACATTAAGATACAGAGGTAGAAGTTCACCTTTACAATGTTTCACTAATACAGATTACCAAATTCAAGGCACAAAGTTGTTCGCTTTACAAAAAATACTGTAAAAAATGTTATTTGCTGTTCTACAAAACGAATAGAACTCAAAAAAAAAAGTCTTTACACCCTTCCATATTCCACATGTAAAGTTGCATCAGGCATTATTTTATTTTTCCTTTGCTAGACGTTGGCATAGGACCAGCACTTACATAAACAGTTTGTATCTCAGCCGAGTTGCTTTGTCTTTTAGGCATGAGTCCAGTTAAAGAAATTTAATACAACAACTTCCTCGGGGGGTGGGGGAGAACTGTCGGAAGCAAGAATAAGGAGGAAGAAACACAACACAGCCCATACGGGGAGATAGGGCTGACAAGTGGAGAGGGGAACAGAGCAGAGCATATTTCAAATCAAGCGACTTGGAAAAAAAGTCAGTTTAAATCACTGACTGCATTCCTAGAAAACCAGATGCCCGGCACAACTTTGGTCTGAGAGTATTCTGAGACATTCGTTTGCCTTTGAATTGGCAGAGATTTACAAATTTCCTTTTATCTTCATTTAAATAGAACACACACAGTCGCTACAAAAGAGAATTACACCACAATTTGGCCATGTGTCCTTTAGAGCTTGGCTTAACAGGCTACGAGATGCGTTCATAATCTGTCCTTGAATTTGCTAAGAGGTCACGAGCGGTAGCTCGCATCGACGTTTCCCTCCCTCCCCCCTTCCCAACACCGCAGGGAAACGGGACGCCTCCCGCAACACTGCATTTCTAGCTGCCGACGGCTCGTACAGACCTCGGCAGAGGAGCAGGAGACCCCGCACGACGCGTCCTGCGAGGAGGAGCACGACGAGCTTACTGCACACACAGTAATATTCTAAAGGACAGTGGTGGCAGCTACATCATAAATTCACTTTGCTCACCTATCACATTTTCCAAGTACTCTAGTCAGTTTTATTTACAGTATATAAAAAAATGATTTTTTTTTTTTAGAGTTCAATACACAGGTTTAAGATCCAAGAGAATGCCACAGTAAGATGTTGACATTTGCACCAGTTAGATGCAAGTGCACTTCACAATTCAGTCATGTAACATCATCGTATTCCCCCTATAAACGTTAGTCCATCCAAAACAGTGTTAAATTCCATTTTTCGCTTCATTGTTGTTTGTAGCCTGCTTCCTTTGAGCAATGAAGGGGTACATACACTTGTCTGCTCCCAGAAACCGATACATGCATACCACAGCTTCAAAGGGCAGAATACTGCAAGAAAAAAAGATTTATAAAATTATTAGAAGATGACAAAACAAACAGAAAAATCTCATCTTACTGTACAATGGTCTGCTTAAAAGGAACATATCAACTATTGTAAGGCTTTCCAAGAAGGACTGAAGATTTTTTATTTCACAGGGATATTTACAGAGAGAGTAGAAATTCCTGACAGTCACCACCATGAAGGCAAGCAGAAAAGGAAAGGAAGCTACTTATTCACGTGCCTCCAGCTCAGATCAGGTACTCTGCTGCTGCTTGACAAGCAACATGAGAGCTTCCTTTGAAGAAGTTAGGGCAAGGGTATTACAGAAGGCCTACCAAGCGCAAAGCTTCTGCCCAAAGCAGCAGCAGAAGGTATCCGGTTATTTAAGACATTCTTTACTCTGGGATTAGTGCTAGTTAATGCCCTTGTTTGATCACCTGATGTCTAATAACCTTGACTTATATTCTGACCTCAATCACCCAGCTTCAGAAAGACAAGTCTGAAATAAGGGGAGTAATTTCCTTTTCTCCCCAAATAAAAGTCCATGAGGTGACTATGGGATGAATACCTGTCTACAGATCCTCTCCTCTTTCCTGTAGCCACAAAATGCTATTTTATTTCAAGGGCAGTACTCAGGGGCTGTAGTGAAGGAGTAAAGTACGATGATTTTTTAAGTCCCCGGAAATACAGACCCTCACTCAGGGGAAAGCAGTGCCCAGAATCTAACCACGAGGAGCAAGGAGCGCTGAAGCCTTGGGAAGAGGATGTTCCTGGTACAGGTGTCGCTGCTGTCAGCGGTACCACTGGTGCAGCAGCCACTGGAGGGCCTTTGATCCAGCTGCTGGTGCCTGGGGCACGGATTATGCGGGAGCTTTGATCTCCCGCATGTCAGGAGCGGGAGTGCTGCACGCAGCACAGCCAGCCCAAGGGCCTTTGATCTGCCTGCTGCTGCAGAAGGCGCTGCGGGCACGGGGCGCGCTGAAGCAGCCTGAAGGTGTTAGCTCCAAAACTGCAGCGCATCCTCTGCTTGCTGCCAGCAAGGACAAGCACACTGCCTCCCAGGGAAGGCTAACAGTCAAGGCTCAAGTCTGTGGTCACCCTGTCCACTGCGATAGGCTTGAGGCACAGAGAGAGCACTGATCTGTGCCTGAGGTAGAAATCCCCAAGGCTCTCAGCTCAGCAGTGTGGCTGCTTCCTAAAAACAGTAGGCAAAGGATGTTGCATCAGAAGAAATGAGCCAATTCTTTATAATTAACTGCTAGGATCAGCTCTGCTTCTTACCCTGCACCACTGGAATGGCAGCATGGCTATGGATTAAGCAGAGCTCCCACACAAAGCCTGTTGTGTGTTCAGACAGGGAGGAGATATTCATTTAATAGGAATATTCTTGTTAAATAGTCCTTCCTACAGACGTAGAATCTGACTATTAGTTCTGAATGTACAAATTTTTCCCTTTCATACCACACAATTCCTACAGAGTCTGCAGCCAGGGCCTCCTATGCACTGGCTCTAGAGACAATCTGCTAAAGGCTTCTCTGCTGGAAGCTTCCTTGCACCCTGCTCCTAAGGAATAGGCCACAGAATGTGAGAGGGACCACGGGAAGTTCCTGCAGCCTACAAATCTGTTGAAAAGAGAAGAGAAATCTAAAGATGGAACACAGCAAAGGGGCAAAATTGGGATGCTTAATACCAGGTTCCTGTTTTTGTGACATTTGTGGCTGAGAAAGTAACCAAGAAAGCTTCTGCAAGCCAAGGATGAGACATGGGAATTCTGACAAACTGCATTGGGACATTTCCTTAGTGTAGGTGAGAGAATGTTCCTATCCAGAAGGTGAACATAACCATGTCTTTTACTAGCACACTGCAGCTCATACAGCCAACTAGTGTGGCGTTTCGGATATTACCTCTTCATGAAGGTTACCATGTACATGAGGCGAGGCGTGCAGATCATGGGCTGGTCTGTCAGGATCGCTCTCATCGCCTGCTTCACACAGTACTCTGGCTTCAGAGGCGGCAGGAAAGGCTCTATTTCTTTTCTGAAAGATGTGATGTTAGGGAGATTAATAAAATGCACACATGCTGCAGGCTCCATCACTCAAGACTTCATTAATTCATTTTCTTTGGAATTCCTCCATAGGGACAAAGACTTCCATTTTTTGTATTCACTGTTCAATTACAATGAATAATAAGCAACCTAAGCTTTTTTATGTCTACAATAGAACAGAAGAAATTCACTCAATTTAGAAAAGCAGAGATAATTACACGCTGATATTTTTATGGTAACACTTTAAGCAGGAATCTAGGCCAGTAAAATAATGACCTGATATTCCTACTTCCAGCTGCAAATGTTTAGTAGACTTCAAGTACTTTTAAAGACACTACCAATACAGAGCAGATGAGGAAATTAACTTACCTGATCCTGCATCCTCTGAACATTCCTGTATCTACTAGATAAGGGCAGACTAAAGTTGTCTTGATTCCATCTTTTTCAGCAGCTTTCAATTCATGGCTCAAAGATTCATGGAAACCCACAGCTCCAAATTTGCTGGCACAATAATCCTGTGTTGGCAATGAATTAGGAAAAAAAAAAAAAAAAAACTTTAAAAGAATAGCTATGAATTATGTTCAAAGCCAAGGCATAGCTCATGTGATTCTACATAGAGTTTCAAAGCAGCTACAGAAGACACCCACTGAACACAGAATCACATCAGCTCATTTATCACTGTACTTTTAAGGCAATTAATAAAGTCTCCTGAAAGCATAAAAGTTGAATGTAGAAAGAGATGACCTTGGATTCAGGTCTTTGAATCAGGCAGGCTCAAATAGCAAGTTACTCTGATTACCAGCCTGTTTAAGTGCTAGAACAAAAGGACTGAGATATCTAATATAGCCTACAAAATTAGGTACAATAATCTTATATTCCTTATATTTAATACTAGTTTCACTATAAGGTATTATGGAGAGTGGAGCATATTATTTAGTTTTCAGCAGCTATTCCTTGCCTATCTCATATGAGCACTAGGCTGAACAAAATTTGAAAATAATTGGATAGATAGCAGTAACATGCAAGTTTTGAGTTGGATGTGCCACTACCTCTGTTGGTGGTGAGATAGTCTAGGAAATTCTTTATAAGTTTCTAAAGACTGTAAATCCCCTAAAATAGCCTCAGGTTTCCATCAGTTTAAATCATTTCTGTTGAAGAACACCATTGCTCACCCTAACCACAGTTTAAGGAATGGCAAATACGCGGGCTCAGTCTGAAGAGGCCCATGCCTTATGGAGCAGTATGACCATTATTCCATTAGACACATGGACTCATTTTCATTAAGTGAATGCTTTCAATTCACTTGAATTTGTATTCATGACTCCCCTCCCCAAAACAAAAAACACTCTAATCCTAACCGAGCTTTATATACCCACCAAGCCACATGAAACTGATGCTCTCAGATGACTGCTAGCAGCCAGATGACCAAACGCCTATAGCCCAGTAAAGGAGGTGAGCCATATATTCTAGAAGGAAGGCAGTCAGCCATTTCCTCTCAGAGGTAGGAAACACACTCAATATTCTGAATGTGTTTTTCTTTGGCTTCAAGCCTAGCATTAAAGCTCTTGACAGGAATAGGTGGGTGGACATTTTTTCTTGTTCTTAAAAGTTACTAAGTAATTCAAAGGTCATACAGCATTCTGCTAATTCTTTGGCTGTCCTATGCTTTTACTTTGAGAGCAAGTTCACCTGCAAAGTATGAAATAAGGGGACTGCCTGAGTTTGGTGGATCCCACAGGACAGATAGTGGTCTGGTGATATGCTACTAAGGACCTTAACTTCCCAGTATTTTGAAGATTTGGCTTTATTTTTTTCCTCAAGCATACAAAAAAAAGCTTATCCTAATCATGAAATAAAATATTTGTTACTAATTATAGACTTAACAAACCTCTACTCCAGCAGTACTGAACAATCCCAGGGAACTTGCAACTGTTACAATGTGTCCATGATTCATTTCCAGCATCTTGGGGAGAAATGCTTTAGTGGTCTACAAAGTTAGAAAACACAAGTGTACTACATTAGCAAAAAGTCTTAAAACCTCTATCGCAGTTTATTATCGAGAATTAAGCAGCAAGATACACCATACAACATTTTAAACCTCTTAATTTCTTCAAAATTCCAATAAAAAATCCACAGAATGTTTGTGAGTTCAGACAGTAAGGATATCTGCAGGTTAAAGCATCAATTTTCCTCAGACATGTTTATTTTTCTGCAAGAGACTAGTTATCAGAAAGAGATAATTTGACCCTAGAATGGAAGCCACATTTTAAACCATCAAAAAAAAAAAAAAAAAAAAAAGGAATGTGAAGTGAACTACACCATCCAACAAAGCCAAGTTGCCTAGTACCAATTATGAGTTCTAATTGTTTTAGCTAATTATCAGTATCCAATTGTTATGTTTTATAAGTTAGATACAGTAGGGTTTGTCTAATTTACTAGTTATATTGGGCAGTTTATAATGAGAAATACTGGCTTTTAAGGGATGTTATTTTTACATACAAAACATACTCATGTGCTAGTCTAATTACTTTGCATGTACTTTGCTCTAACTAGAACCCAAGATATAAATTTTTATTACAAACGATCATTTTAAGGCTTTCAAAGATGAAACAGAGAAAACAAACAGGGCTTCAAACTGAAACTTTACAGATTTTAATTTAAAGTCGAAATTATATGCTTTGATTATAGAAAAGCTTTTTTTTTTTTCCTCTGTTTAAACACCAAATCAGTGTTGACATCTTTAAAAATTAAGTGATATATTAAAGGCATTCACTATTGTGGCTAGATTCTCTGATGGATTTTGTAGCCGTGTCCCACGTATTCTCTGGAGCTTACTCAAAACTTTGCATGATGCTTGCTTCAAAAATGAGAATACTTTATATGCCAAAGGTATCAAGTAGCAAGTTTGTCTTGTGTGTTTGTTTTTAAATTATAATTTACTTCAGCTTCCAGGTTACCAATGCACTATACTGGATCACTTAAAACTGCCAAGGAATTTCAGACAACTCTTTAAATACCACAAACATGCGTAGTTAGTACATGAAACTACTTAGGGCAGAGCTGCTACTCCACGGATCCAGGCAAATGCCCCTTAAGTATTTGCTACTTGCTTAATTGTTGGTCTGAATCATGTCAGCTGCATACTTTAAAAGACATGCAAGCTACAGCTGAACCCATCTAATTCCATTCTTATGCTGTCTGCATTTTCTAATCACAGACGTCAGGACAGTTTTGCTCTAATGATTTTCACATGTTCTTGTGCTCCATTTTTGCCTGCAGGTGTTAAATGACTAATCCAGACCTCCTAACACCACACAAAAGAGTGTTTTCACTGGACAGCTGGCAGATGATAGAAGATTAACAGACCTCCTGACTCCTTGCCTTTTCTGCTGCTGATTCATATAACTTCATTATACAGTTATGACAGAATCCAGAAGTTAATTACAAAAAGGTAATGGGGGAGCCATCTCCCTGGTGTTTGTTTCTTCTCTCAGGGCAGGCGTCTCTAAACCTCTTGCACGGAGCCCCGGCGCAGAGGTTGGTTCCCCCGTTGTGCTGCTGGGTGCCGGTGCGCGCAGGTTCAGCACCGCCGCACGCGACGTGTCCTAGTCGGAGGGCAGCGGTCCTGCACGGCAAAGGGCCTCTCTCTGCTGGTGCTCAAGTTTCACACTGCGTTCTCCCGAAGTTGGCGGGCTTCAGTGGCTACCTCGTGTAGCCACAAGGCCCCGCAGCGCAGAGGGAAGCGCTGGCTGCAAGGCACTGGCCTTGGAGCATCTCTCTTTAGAAGGCAGTGGGGAGAGAAGGAAGTGGCTGTAACACTTCCCTGCCTTTTCCAAGGCACACGTCACTGTTCTCTTCCCCGAGATGAGCACAGGCAAAGTCTCAGTGAGCTGGCTTTTTAATAAAGTTCAGTGACCCTGCTTTTTTAAATATGAAGTATAACTCGATGGATACTAGATGTATGGATGCCCATAACTGTTTGCCTACAGCTAAAACAAGTCCAGTATTCTCACAAGTGTGCACACAAGAGAAATAATCTGCACAACTACAGAGCACTAAGTTTCAGAAAGCCTATTCTCCACCACACTGTAATCTTTTAAGCTTTGAAGGAATATAAGGAGTTTTAAGAGCTCGTGACTTCAGTAACCAGTTTTGAGTCAAGGGGAAGTCAACATGTGACCTATATGCCCTGGTAAGGGCACTTTTGGGTGATGTCCTCAGCACTGCAAGTGCAGAGCTAACACTTGCAGCAATGGTACAACACTCACTTCATGTAAGCCTTCTCTTAAAAGGTCATTCAGGGCCACAAAGGGGGAAAAAAAAAATATGTATGTCTTACTCTGAAGCCAAATAGCAATTCATGAAAATAGTGCAAGACCTCACTGCTCTGAAGCGGCTTATTACAGGTCCCCGTACTTGTTCTAGGATATTATCCCTCCAATCTTTTTAAAGGTGGAACTAAGGCAATCTAGAAAGATAAACACTACAGCTATCACACACGTGTTACCTCAAAGTCCACTATACACTTCTTGGCCAACAGGATAAAAGTGTTCTCAGTTTGTCACTGCCATCCTGCAGACACATCTGCTGCAGATGGGAATCAGCCCTGAAAACAAGCAGCGTCAGATGCAGCCGCACCCTGCCAGGGGCCAGCTCCAGCCCCAGAGCCCAGGCTTGCTCACTGCTCCTCCCAGCCCCTGCTCGCTGCAGGAAAAACAACCCCAGAGCAAAGTTATTCCCTTGCGTGGTGCAAGCAAGCCCCAAGCAAACCGGTGTGCTCACTAAGCTCCTGGCACAGCTGACATCCTCGATCAAAGCAGCTTCCTCTATACTTCAGTCCCCAGTTTTCCTGACCCTTACATAAAACAGACCAACCTATTCTCTTGTTTCCAGTTTCTGTCAGCTCCAGCTACATCTGCCCACCAGACCTGAGGTCTCTGCATCCTTGTGCGGCTGAGAAACTAGTTAAGAGTTAGATTGGTTCGGGGGCAAGATGCCTCTTGGGTGGCCTTCCCATCTGGAGTCTGTCTGAACAGGTAGCAGAGCTCACATTAGTCTTCAGAGGTGGGACACGGACATAATAACCCTCCACAAAAAAATATCAGAAGATACCAAACAAGAAATGTGATACTGCCCATCCAAAGCATTAGAGGTCATGAACCACATCCCCCAAATAATCCAAACTGACTGAGGTGATTTAATTAAACTATCTGCCTTCCAGTTTGACCCTTTAGGTTTCAGTTTTATCTCTCAGCTGCAGAAGACAACATTTAAATAAAACACATAAGTATTTAGAGTCAGAGCTATGTCTTTTATTAATGATGAAAGTAACATTTTTCAGCACTGAAGAAAAAAGCATAGTGGACGAAACAAATTGCACAGCAATGAATCAGCGTGAAGGAGGAAAAGATAGGCAGTATTGCATGTTAAGAAAAATTAAGCTAAGCATCCTCTTCATGTTCAGAACTAGTTTTAAAAAAATTCCCCCCAAACCAAAAACACTGTAGAAACAAAACAGCTTTTTAATCTGCAAAATAGTTTAGATGGAGCAGCTAAGTAAGGACAAAATTCCCTTTGGATAGAACATATGAAACTAGAAAGGGGGAAAACCATCTTGGAAAATTAAGAATTTTGAGTCTTCAAGCCATTCCTAAAATTCTGTGCAATTTCATTCATGCTTCTAAATGCATTGGTAAGAATGAACTATGCCCAGCAGCCGTAACCAAACTTCATGTGCACGCAGCTTTACTGACTTATTTCTAACAAGTGTGAAACTGGACAAGCATTTACATGTCACTTCAGAGCTTTTGTAATCTGTTCTCAACATTTTGGTTTACGGCAAATTAACTTCTAACAGTCTAGCACTTCTTCCCTCCCCTTCCCCAAATTCTTTAGTTCCATTCTTAATGAAACAGAACTCAAAAGATTGTGCAACACAAAGAGCAGCACAGCTGCAATGTCAAGACAAATTAGTCTAAATAGAGCAAATGAGAATATGAAGAAATACTGTTTGGGAAAGTGATTTTTTAAATGAAGTTTTGGATTAATTATTCTTAAAGTAAAAAGCAAGCACTCAGAGAAAACAACGTTAGGACAATGAACACTGAATGCAGAAAGCACAATGTGGCAAAGGATGTGCTACCTCTTACTTACAGGATTGCCTTCTTAAAGAAGCAAATAAAACAGGTAACATGCAAGGTCTGTTAAGTCTGTTTGCCAGTCTTTTTCATACTTTCTGCCTTCTGCCGATCCTCTGCAGCCCCATTAAACTATTTGAATGGCATAAGTGTGATGCTTTACTGTAAAAGCAGGAATTCCTTTCTGTCAAAGACATGGTTCTTACTTTCCATACCCCCTCCTCACCTTGGGGATGGAGCACGGTTATCTTTAAGAGGCTGCTCGGCATAGGTGGATTTTTACAGGCGGTGCTCTGGTACAGCCGACACTGGATTCCCCAGCATGAGCTTTTCCTGACTGCCACAGCAGGCAACTGGATAGCTATATAACCCAGTGCAATGCTCTGCTCACCATGCCCTCTGCTTTCTTGTCACATTAAACACCATTTATCCAGATTCAGGAGTTGGAATCTGTGATTAGTCATATTAGACTCATTCAGACAGCTCTGGCAGCGCGTGGAACTACAGTGGAGATCAGAGCCTGCTGCTTTTCGTGTTTGCTGGTCATATAGCTCCTGTCACCAGCGCCAGCACCTGATAAATAAAGGGTGGGTTTGTTTAAAATTCAGGTTATGTCCTCTCTGCCTCAACAGGAGCATTCAGCACTCCATTCCCATTCTTCCTCAGGGAAGACAGCACACCACATTGCAGGTTTTCCTACTCCCATGTAGGGGAGGAAGAAGCCACTTATTCCACCTCCATATGAAATTTAAAAATCATCATGTGTCTAAGTTTCTCTTTCCTTTCCAATAATGGGGAAGAAAGGCAAGAAGTTCTGATAAGAGACTCCTAACTCTTCTGCATAGAGCCTGTGACAGTCTTGCCTCAACATTGATTTGTCGCAGTCAGGTAGAGAAGTCCTGCTACATTATTCTGTGTTAAAATGGAGGTGTCAGAAAGGCAGAAACACTCACATTGAGCTTACTGGTAAGTATACCAAAATTGTTTTCAGGTATAGTCATATAGCCCAGCTTATTTCAGAAGACAATCACTTTGATCTCTTATAGTTATAAGCCTGGGTTTGAATGTTATTTTCCCTCCTGGCTATTTTATGTGGTTCCAACTGTCACTAAGATAGTAACCTGTCATCTCAATAGCTTTTTTCCTGTATTACTTTCACATCCTTCTTGAAATCCTTTGTATAAGCATCTCAAATATTAGCATCATTTAACTATAATTTTAAGATGAGATTAGTAATTACACTAAGGCTACATTAAAGACCACAGCACATAGGACGTGGTACCATCAAGAACAGACTGGCCAGAGAAGGTGGCCGGAGTCTACAACTATTGTTGATTTTGCTAGGATAAGAGACCACATGTCCCTTGTCTTCAAAGGAGTTCAGATGTCTCTGCTGACTTTGAGAATTGCTGGGCCTCTCTGGATAGTTAGTCACCGGCTAAGTAAATATTTACAATAAACTGGAAATTGGTACCATTTTGATTATCAATTGCTATTCTCGGTAACCTCTGAGAGGAAAAAAAACAATAAAGGTTTACTAAAGTATTTAAAAGCAATACAACACCACATGCACACATACAAACTTGCACCCAAGCATTTCTCTTGATTGCTCAAGAGTCCACCCAGGACCCTTCTGGAACAGAAAGGATCTGCAGATGCCTAGGATCATTCCTTAAACCACGCTTCCATAGCCAGCTGTATTCGAAGCATGAAAGGAAACTATTTGAGGATTGCCCTCAAGTGTGTCTGCAGTAGACCTTGTCTTCAAAACAAAAAAGCCAAACCTTCCAATATTTCACAGCAAAAGGAGTCTCTTAGTTATTCAGCACCTGGCACAACCTTCAATTTCCCACCAAAGCTTTATTTGGCCTTCACATAAAGACCTACTGTTTTGAGGCCATGGGGATTCCTTTAATACTGAACTGTAGCAGCAGTTAATGCTTAACATACATGCACAGTAATATTGTTGTAGTTGCCTTGCAACCAGAAGCTCGTGAAAAACAAGATAGACTTAAGCAGAAGTCTATAACGATGACAGGTCACAAGGAAGCAAAGCCACACAAACGCACACACCAACACTTCCTATGTCCTACATTTGGGGATAGGGTGAAACTAGAGATAAGATCTATCCAGGTTAAGAGGTGAAGGCGACAAGGAACATATCCTAAAGAATTAAGTCACAAGAGAAGACAACATCAGTTAGTACAAAATTGTATTTTGTCTACAGAGGAAAAATAAGCATCTTCTCTCCTGCACTGCACTGTATGAAATGTGCTTAGTACACAGATGATTCTTATTTTTTTTAAAGCAAAAACTATTGAATTGTTTTACCCTCTTGCCAATTCATGTCAGTGATTCACTTTGCAATTTTCTTCTCCCTCATGACAGGTCCATACACAAGATCTCCTGCTTGAGAAGAGGCATACTCAGCCAGCTAGAAGTATCAAGGATGTCCAAAACTAGGCTAAGCTAGGCTAAGTCTTATTTTGAAGCTTGTCAGTGGGTAAAATTTTAGTAGTACCTAGTGAAGGGCATTATACAGATGTTTAAGACCACTATTTGTTGGTATTTCAGGTTTACTTACAAAATTCAGTTTTCAGTACTAATAGTCACCGTGGTTTCCTACAAATGCCTCTTATTGCAGTAGTTCCTCTTACATTGAGTAAACCCATGTTGAGAATATCCAAGGAAAACTGAAACTGAATTAAGTAGTTTCCTTAATCAGAACTCAGTGTCACAAGGCTGTTTACAATGGGCAGACAGTAAAGATAAGATAAGTAATGCTATTCAAAAAAAAATCACAGGAAACTAATACCACTAGTTATCTCTCCAACATTAATCATTGATTCCGATTCTTTACTACTAGCAGTAATTATGCCATGTTTAAGGCAGCTGAACACAGCCTGGCTAAACTGTCTTTTGTATATTTTCTTACAAGGTTTAGGTGAAAAGGGGCTGCAGTCTACAGAGTGTGGAATATGGAAAGTGCTGTTGAGGAAGACAAGGAAACTGCCATTTCTGTTACAATATGTCACTACACGGTCCCCTCTCTCTTTCTTATTTTTTTAAATAGCTTCCATTTCTTGTGATCTTACCCCAAACTCTGCAAATAGAAGAGGGGAGTTAAATAAACAAATGAATAATAAACAAAAACATTTTCCCCACCCTGTCCTGTGAATGCCAAGTAAGTTCTCAAGAATGCTACTTAAGTAATACAATTTCTGCTTTAGAAACTTTTTTCCTGAGAATCAAAGGGGAAAGATATCATTACCCAAGACTTTGCAT
The DNA here is from genome assembly GCA_034781795.1 of Crypturellus tataupa. Lineage (NCBI taxonomy): Eukaryota > Metazoa > Chordata > Aves > Tinamiformes > Tinamidae > Crypturellus > Crypturellus tataupa. The sequence goes on along the minus strand of JAWLRI010000963.1, from coordinate 2,641,635 downwards.
GGGCTAAGGCTGATCCAACTCTCCACTGCTCTACACAGAGCTTTCACCACCAATGCAACACTCAAACCTGGAGTGCCCCTTTACCTATGGCAGGGATTTAGCGATATACAACAGCCAAAAGGCTGTTGGACTAATTCCTCCTTAAGGAGGTTGCCCTTCTGCTTAGGGGGTCACTACTTCACAGGCTTTCTGGGCTCAAGGAGGTTGAGGCATTCAAGCTGCGCTACACTAGAGCTTATAAACAATTGCCATGCAGTTCCCTTTTTGCTCCTAAGCTACTTTATCTTTTCTCCTGAGAAAAAAGAGATTTTAGGTTTAAAAGCTCTTGAAGTTACTTCTACCCTCAGATATCAAATCTGCCCTGTAAAGTCTGATCTTTCTATGGACTAGAGGCCCAACTTTTATGTAGAAGCATCTCATATGTTCCTTAAAGAGATATGTTCTTGTCTGCACGTGCACACCAACCTGCCCACTTGCAGATGTGCTTGCAGGTACTGCTTTGCAGATGTATAGTTGTTTCGTATATATGCAGCAGTATATACCATTGCTTATGTCACCAGTGGTATATTCAGGCCTCTTCCTTCCACTTCTTACAATGAATTTTTGATTTCACATACTATGAAAGATGGAGCACTCTCAGCTCTTGAGCCAAGAATGCAAACTGCCCCTCTTGCAGACTAACGCACTCATAAGCCAGTAGAGACCTTGCAATTTTTGTCCCTCCATTACAGGCTTTTTTTTTTTTTTTTTTAATTTCAGAGTTTTTACTAGCTGCACCAGATATTGATTCCTCTGTCACTTTTCTTCTGTGCTGCCTCTATAGAGACTCTTGCCTGAAACAAGTCTCCTCACTCTGCCTGCCACAGTCCATGTCTGTTCTGCCCAGACTCTCTTTTTGGTATAAAATCCTATCAGAACTTTAGGAGAAGGCCCCTAGTTAAACTTCTTGTAGAACGACACCAACTACCCTAGACGTCCTTCAGTGACTACATTTCCTTGCCACCTCCTTAGAGGTGGCTGAGTTGCAAGAGCTTCAAGTTAAAGCCTGGACAGAATAGTCTTGACAGGAGCAATGAATAGGGTGAAGACCCTCTGCGTAAGCAGTACAGAAATGCAGAACATGCATTGCCTGTGACATATATGTTGCTATCTTGGCATGTGGAATCTATCTATGTGGAATTATCTAAAGGTAAGAAGGATTAATAGGATGCATGAAAATGTGGTAAGGAGCCTACTGGAGGCCCCACGATGTGTTTAGTCTGTCTCCTGCCGCAAATGAAGACACAGACAGAAATGCAACTTGGGAACATGTGTGTTTGCACCCAGGCTTCTCCTGCCAGCAGGAGTTTAAGACATAACCAAGCAGAACTAAAGCTTTCAAATGTAGTACCTGAGATCTAAAGCTCATCCCTTCTGTCCCGCACAGAAATACCAGTTTATCTCATAAGGTTTCTTCTCTGCTTGGAGCTGTCATGTCAGCTGGAACACATTAATCAGTACATCTCCTCTCCCTCCTTCCAAGTGGGTTTAAATGCTCCTAGAATATAATCTTAATACAGTTTATGTAGTACTTGCTATTTGCTTATACCAGAGTGATCAAACTTCACATCCAGTTCCTCTACTGCTCTACAGAACAAACAGGCAAAATTGAGGCTGTATGCCTTAAGGCTTCATTTAATCAGTACTACAACGACAAGCAGATTTCCTTTAAATACCACACATTTCCAAACAGATGACAGAAGCTTAAATTCCTATTCCCATTTTTGTGACACCACATTCGCACAGATCCAAGTTCCTTTAGCAGCCCAGAAGCTGGCACCACCAAACTCTTATTCTTTTCCGGGTAGATCTCTCAGGGATGAGGTCCTAACTCGCATATACCAAATGTCAGATTCTGAATTACAGTTTGCTGGTCAAGTGATGCGGGAAGGTAACACTTGGCTACTCCTTCCACAAGCAGCTTTAAGCCCTGTTGAAGTGCCTGGAGATCCTGGCTTTATTTACTGGCAAATGGCTGCGGAAAGGTTTTGTAGCATTTCAGAGCTGTGTTGACATTAGAGTAACAAACACATTCAGCCCTCAACTTCATTAGCGGGAGCTTGTAGCAAATGTCTAACCATTTGGAGAGCAGTTATTTATTGCTGGCTATTTGATAATCTCGACAAAAATTAGAACATTTAGCTACAAGTCAGTGAAAAAGGCACATAGCAAAGTGATTTTAGGATTGCTATTAGATAAGGGCTCAGAATATTCTGTTCAACAAATAAGAACACAATCCAATTTTTAGTAGACATTTTTCTTCAGCGTAGTCATCCTCCTGAATATTTTGCAATACATCATATTTTAGTCTGCATCTTTCCAAAAAATTACTAGAGAACAAAACTGTCAGAAGCGCCTATGGAAAATCTTAAGTCCTCCTTCATTTTTTAAGATTTATGTAACACTTTTCAAGAAGTGACTAAGCAGAAAGAAATTGTCTCAGGTTTTCAATACCTTAACACCAATACTTTCATAACCCGATGACTGCCATAGTATTTGCATGCAGGCAAGAGCTGAGTCACTTTACTCCTCTAAATTTAGTCAGTGAATCATTGTTTTAGATTAATTACCTTATTATAAGAAAGTTGATTTTGCCAACACTGAAAAAGTGACAAAAGACACAGGATTAGAAGAAAAGTTTCCCTTTCCACACAATGTGCTGATAACAACAACAACAAAGCCTGCATAAGATATTACAGCTGAATGGAAGCTTAGCTTTAAGTGTGCCTAGGAAGCAATTAAACTGCAGAAGACTCCAACTTACTATAAAGTAACTCCCACTGAAAAGTGACATTTTTAAGACATGGAGCTTAGAGGCTTTTCAAGAAACAGCCTGTGGTTGGTAATACTTCTACCTACTCTCTCAAGGGGAAGAAAAAAGTCTTACCGCATAACCTTGCACTTCATAAGCCAAAAGCTAAAATGACTAAAACCTCCAGCTAATACAGTTACCAAGACAGTGACTAATACAGCTTTTAAGGCTTCTGCTTGCACAGGCCATATAGCTGGACACCCGCAAGTTGCTCACTTGCACAGAGGTGAGAAAGAGCTCACTTTCTCTTTCAAAGAGAGAGAAAATGCCTTCCTTCCCTTGTCTGTGGAAACTATGCTAGTTTCCCTCAAACTGAAATGCAGCTAAAGCCTGTTCTTTCCATTTTCAAACAGCATTTGTACAGCTGACTTCCAGAAAAGGCCAACACTGCAACAGCTTTAGAGACCACTGCTTTCCCCTTTACTTAACAACAGTCATGGCATCGGTACAAGACAGCAGGCTAGAGCTGTTAACATAACTAAATGAAGGTGTCTGATGTGTTCAGAAGATCAACCTACCTTTATCTCAGAGTTTTTACAGAGCACACAATTAAAATAGTGTTTTCTGTCAAAGCATCTCTGTTGCATTCAGGCTGTAGTGGCAGCTGCAGATTTACTATAGATCAGAACCACTCATGACTGCTCAACTACTTGGAGTTTTGATTTTCTCATAGGAAGCCTCTCCAAGAACGACATGTTCAGAAAGGTCCTGTTCACAACTACCTGGCTCTCTTCCATCCCTCCTCCTGAAGGATAAGCCACTACTGGTCTCCAAACCAAGAAAGACTTGGCCAAGAGTAATGAAGAGTTTTCCTCCTCACCCTCCCAGCAGGTTGGTTGAACTGGCTCACCCAAGGATCACAAGGAAGAAGCTCCCACCTGACAGTTTGCCATCACAAAGTGCCTTGAAGTTTCATATCAAGTCCTAGATCTTGGACACATTACTTCCAAGCACATGCTTGAGTGTTGTACAAAGCGACGCTGCGAGCAGAGTGTTGGAGAGGCTGTCACGCAAGTTCAAACAGATGGCAAAAGTGACCCGTCTTGGGGCCCATTTAGGTGCAGAATTCAACAGCCAAACAAACTTGAATTTCAAAAGGCTCATGCTAAGACAGTCACCTCTGCTCCGCAGCTGTGCCTGCATTCCTTGCCCTGCAATGCCCTCCCACTCCAGCCGTGAGAGCTCACCCATGTCAAGTGTTAATTTGGCTGACATATAAATCATTACACAAGTGTAATTATTTACATGAACAAATTGGTCATTCAGAAGCTTAAGTACAGATGTAACTCTCTCCCCACTACATGTGACACAATCGCTTCTTTCTAACTAAACCCCAAAAACTAAGATTCTACCAGTTTGTGCCTATTCTTGTACATAGCTACAGCTACTTTTAAAAAGACTTTTTACAGACTGAAAAGTTTAAGACCACAGGTAAAAAGCACATAGCATCACACCTAGATATGCTTCTGTGGACAGAAACCTTTATTATCTTTCATAAAAGATAGATGGATGTCAATAACTCAATTTTACCACTAGCGGGAACAGCCAGAAAACTTGAAAGGCTGTGGAGAAAGGTTAACTACGAGTGCGATGTTCTGGCTCTCGCAGAGAGGACCGTGGAAAGGCCAAGTGCTGCAGATAGGTAACAAAGACATCCCCTCCCCCACAGAAAGAAACCCCAAAGCGAAATCAAAGCATGAGAAATTGGGAAAGAATAATACTTAGCAGCTGATAAAGATAAAAGTAGGAGAGATAAAAAGTGCAGCGCTAAAAATGGCAGGGATGGTGCTAGAAAACACAACATTCGTCTTTCCTCAACCTGTCTAGCCAGGGTAATTGATGACACCAAGCTAAGGAGAAGGTGCTAACTCAGAGCTCAATTAAGACATGTCTTGGGCAATGGCAAACACCTTTGCATTAGCAGGACATTCAGCTACACCATAATTAGAATTATTTTTACCCTATATTTGAACACACAAGCAGGTTCTGGAAGTCAGCTTCCAGAAACTTGCTACAGTCACTTGGCTACTAAAAGAGGTAATAATGGAGAAAAATCTCATTAATATACCCACTTTTTGGAAAAACAAGAGCAGATTTTGTCTATAGATAAGGAGTTTTGCAATTCCAAACTCCATCACACTGTTAACCCCATTCCTCTTCTAACCTGCCCAGGACAAGAAAAGGCTCTAGCAAAACAAGGCACCAAAAGGGCAAAAGACTCTAGCTCCAGCAAAGGCTTTCCTGCCTCCAACATTTCTTCACAAGTAGCACCATAACATTAAACCAAAGCCAGTGCAGAAGGTTTTGCTTATTTGACCTAATTCATTCCCCGAGAAGCAGGAATTTAATCGTCACACTGATCACTCATCCAGGACCATTACTTGAGGAGATTACCAATCTTGAAAGGATATGCTTTGCTGACAGGTTTCTAAAGCTTCAAAAATAGTTACAGGAGACTAAGGAACCAATTATTGCAACTTCCTTACCTCTGCAGGCTATACTGCAGTTTCAGCTCTATTTTAGAAGGCTGTTGAATTGCAAGCCACTGCTAGTTGGCTAATAACTGCAAATAATTTTCAGGTGGTTGGAGCAGTCTTGGTTGGTTCTCCTCAAGACAATTATCCCTTCCCCTAACAGAGCTTTCCTGTGAAAAGGAGTCTTCTTTTAACCTACACTCTTCAAGCCTCAGTCAGACAGAGTAGCACAAGGAAATAACTGGTTGATCACATGGCAGTAATACCATCCTGGACACTGACCTCCCAGTAACAAACAAGCTATTAGTCATGTGATTTTTTTTTTTTTAATTACTATTAAATGGGCCAAGAGGCCAAGTTCCAAGCACCTTTCAAATGAACAAGGAAACTGATTTCCAAAGTATGGTTGAATACCACAAAAGTTAGGCCCTTACAGAGACCATGTAGGACAGACCTTTTGAATTGTCCCTTCAGATTTGTTAATGGATTAAAACAAACAAACCACTCTAAACAACAACAAAAATTATCAAATTCTTCATACAGGTAAAGAGAGGGATACCATCCATGGTTAGAACTGCTCTTTGAACAAAAAAGGTCAGTTGTCTCCAGCATGCACATAAAACACTTTTTAGCAGATTCTCTGGATTTGTGGAAATCTACTGTCCAGCAAAACATATGCTGCCCAGGGTTATTCTATTGGTGGCACTTAGGTGGAGGTATTTTATAAAGAAGTGTTAGTTTTGATGACACTTTCTAGATTACATGTACGTGCCTGAGCTTAAACTCCAGTCAATTTATTTATTAAAAAAAAAAAAAAAAAATTGAATGTTAAACTCTGCAACTGAACTTACAAGGTTTAGGATATGTTATTGTGAATCTTCAATCAGCTAAAGCAGCTAATTCCACTTGTCCAAAATGCTAGGTATATTTATGTGGCATCTCAACAGAATATTGTGACTATACTTAAACATAGATGTTAAGATTCTAGAGATGAAGCCAAAAGTCATAACTGATGTGCCAACAGTCCACACAGGATTTCACCGGTAATTAAACAAGTAATATATGACCTGAAACTAAGTTGTTGCATCAAGCATGCAGACCCACTCTTTTACATCAGAAAAGCAATTTCCCACACTATACAGAAACTGCAGATATTACAGAACTTTAACAGATACAAGTCTTTTCAAGCTCAATAGTATAACACAGTAGTGATAGATAAGACACTTCCTAAGGCTTTAGCCTAAACTCACAGCAATTACTGCACACACACACACACAAAAAAACAAGTTTGTTTTATTAATTCATTCATCTTGTATTCAGGATTTTTTCTTTCTTTCTTTCTTTCCAGGATAGTTTTAAGTTTAGAGAGTTATGTAGCCTAAAAATTTTTAAGTTACTCCTTGAACAGTAATTCCTTCTGCATTCTGTATTTATCTTGCCCCATATCAATGTTAAGGTACCTAGAAAGTTTTCACGGAAGTACTGCAAAAATATACATGCAGAACTTTACAGACTGAGCAGTTTGCAGGTGAATTGAACAGTGCTAATCTGAGCCCTTCACCGCACATTTGAATCTTGCCATAGAGGGAGCTGAATGCTTTTGCTTCCCCCTTTTGGCAAGTTGAAGGGAAAACTCATCTAGAGAAAAGAGCCTGAAAAGTTGTAAGTTTTAGAGGATCCACACAGCACAGAAAGGCAGGAGCAATTTCACTCTTCTCTCAAGGCTGGACCCTGCAGATCTCTTGTACCCATGGCCCTTCCCACCAGAGATTAGCAGCACCTGAGCAGTCCCATCACACAGCAAGGCCCCATCAACCAACAAGCCAAGAGAGAAGTGCTGGGGACTCTGCTGCTGTGGAGTATTAATACTCCTTGGCAGCAGCAATATTCTTCCAGAACACACAGGTGAAAAGAAGACACAGGCATCTAAAGCAACCCCAAAGCAAGAATTGTACAGTAAGGTTTTATTAAGTAGTTTTATGTAATCAGTATACCGATACCTCAATTAAACTTTCTTGTAAAACTAAACTAGAGCAAGAATAACTCAGCTTTCCTGTCTCAGAATTGAGAACTCAACAGTCGAACCTTGTACTGTGCTTTATAATTTCAAAATCTAAATCTTGACATATCTTAGGAAAAGAACAGCCTCAGTAGTTTGCAAAAGATCAGTTTCAATAACTGACAATAAGTACAACCAAATAAATTATTCTTGTGACAGACTGGCAGGAAGGATAATGTTACATTACTAGCAAGGCAGTTTTATGTATCTGTGAATTACAGTAAACTAGAGCAGGCTTGTTTTAAGCCGAGAACGGATTTCATCCCTATGTTTTCAATATCAGAAGCATTCAAATTATCACAGCATGAAATAACAGGTTTTTAATACTACGATGCATTTTATGCTGTGGAAATTGCTACATGATGCAGTGGTGACATGTTTATATAGAGCACTCATAGAAAGGATTATATAAATCATGAATGTCAGCAAAATGGAAAGCATCTGTTTAGGCTGTGGCATGCTGCTAGAGCTCCCTTTACTGCCACTTTGTGACACGGTGCACAGCCCAGCTGAAACCAGCAGCAAAACAGGGAGACTTTCACTCCCCAGATGCTGCTGGAGTTGGGCAGCTTTTACGCTGTAGCTGCTAACATCACTTCACCTGCATCCTGCATAGAGAGCACACCAGCAATCCTATTCAGAAGTTTAAAGGGATGATACTAGAGTCCCATTTTATTTGTTTATATAGAAGTATATTAAGTATGAGTAATGCTTGAAGGATAAGGAAGAGTTTCCCATGTTATAGGGGGGCTGGGAGGGAGAGAAGACGACAAGCCACCAGAAAACAAGAACACAGACACCCAACTGCTGAAGCAGTATTACTCAGGAGATCTGTGTATTTATGAAATCCATTTACAGCTTCTTTTGGATGAAACACCCTCCAAGAATAGTTAAAAGTCTACATAATGCTCCAGAGTATTAGCTTTGCTTTTGGACCACCAGTTTAGCTGACACAGAAAAGTCTAGCTGTAAAAGACTTCACACATCTAGACACATTGTTCTACTTAAGCCAGCACTGACTTACACCCCAAAAAAAAAAAAAAAAATTGGCTTTGAATCAGCTGATTCAGATGGTATCTTATGAATTAAGTACTATTAAAGTCCACCCGCTTTTGGTCAAGTTTTTCCTGGGATCAGGAAGGGGAAGACAAGGAAAAAGTGTTTTGCCTATCACAAAAAAAAATAAATAGAAAGAAAAAGCAAGGCAGGACAGAGACTCTGGAAAGTGTACATATGAGCACAGAAAGGGTGTTGATTGCTCCTCAGAGCTTAAGCCAAGATCTCAAACTCCACAGTTTAGGTTAACAGTAGCTTTTTGGAGGTTATATATAATATACCCCTGAAGTGACTTCACAATGTAACATTTAGAGACGAATGAAATTTAATGAAAAACTAATCATAACCGTCATTAGAGTCCAAGTTATTTTCCTACTGCTGTAAGAGACTGGGCATACAGAGAGTGCTTTAAAAAGGTCCCTGAAACAATGTTATAAATGTGTGATTTGTGCCTGAGGGAAGAACAGCTGGAGAATTTAGGATCCTCCCATATTTTAATTCAGAGTGATGTCATAATTTAGAGTCCTTGGAAGCTTTGTCAATTTTGCATTTATAGTGCATCAGTAATTCCCCAAAACTAGTGTATATCTCTGTTTTAGCATCAGCTTGGCTGTTAAAGCAGAACAAGCAGAGCTTTGGGTTGCTGTAAGAAATCACGCAAGACTTTTCAGAAATTTTCAAGTTACACTCACAAAGTTAAAAAGAGGTTTCTGAACACAATCTCATGTGCACCAAAGTTTACGTACACTCTCAGGGAGCTTTACAATACATTGGGAAAAAGACTTCTCTGCCATTAAGTGTTTCATAGTGCAGATTTGTAAGGGGCTCCTTTAGGGTTATGAAACAGCATTTAACTTCACGTTAAAAAGTTATGTTTGGGAGGCCCTTTTAAGTCTTGAGCATGAGGCATTTTATAGAGTTTTATTATCAAACATAAGAAGAGCCAAAGAAGGCTTAAGTGGGAGTATATTTCAGATTGCTTAATCCTTTGATTGTTATGCAAGTGCATTTCATAACTTTATTTGAAGGACCAGAGAACAGTTTTAATACTAACAATAGGCTCAGTCTGACAGCTAACGCTAACCCCAGCATGCATTGTGCCCTGCTTCAACATTCTAGTTTCTGTAACTCCACTACACTAAGTTTAAAAATAAAATACAGGGAAATAAGATTTAAATAGATGAGGAGAGTAAGACCACATAGCTTGTTTTCTTTGATTAGCATCTGTTAGCTAAAGACATTATCAATCATGATTCCACGTTAAATATTTTCTGACTTCTACTGGCAGCCCCAAGAGAAAACTATGAGGGCAAATATGCAGAATTCCTGAAAAAGTGTTTTTGGCTTGTTTTCTTGAGAGTTTTCTGCCTTCTCTCCAAGCCCTCAGAGGGAACAATTTACCTCCAGGGCAGCTCTCGCAACATCTCCAGCAGGGTTTTGGAGTTCTTCTTCAGAGAAGTGCGAGCTCACTACTGCAACCATCACTAAAACAGCATCTTAAAGCAAAAAGCTAGAGAGACAACTATGGGAGCAGGGGAGGGGAAAAGTCATTCATTAACAGCAGCAACCTTTTAAGCAGATTCAGAGGTTATGCTTACAGAGGATTTCATACCGAAAGCTACACAAGCTGGCATGTGATTTTATACTCTGAATTCTTTGAGAAAACAGCCAATTAAAAATAGCTTCTCAATTTTAATGCCAATCATTCCTGTTAATCAGAATAACGCATTAAAAGCAAGAGACCGGTGAAACTGCAAGCTTGATAACAGAAGAGAGCAAATGCAAGACCAAGACAAGGAGGGTTAAGCAAGTACACTTTTTTTCCTCCCCCAGAATTAGCTGGCAGAAAGAAGGCTGCCCAAGGAAACAAGTTCACACTCACCCAGAAGTGTGCGTGGCAGTTGACCATCATGGTCCTCTCGATGAGCTCGTCGGGGCACTCGAGGAGGTGGTGCCCGGAGACCACGCCGGCATTGTTCACCAGCACGGAGACCTCGCCGACCTCCTTGCGGACACGCTCGGCTGTCAGGTAGACGTTCTCCCTCTTGCCCACGTCGCAGGTGTATGTGTAGACCTGCAAGTTGCCCTGCGGCGGCACTTCCTTCTCTCCATCATCCCCCGCTAGCAGGGGAGACAGAGAAGAGACAGGGAAGGGGAGGGGGGGAGGGGGGGGGAAAGAGAAGCAAAGTTTGCAGTTGGATTCCAGCCTGCAGGTAGGCGCCGAGATCACACGCGTTTGCGCAGCGCGAGAGCTCGTGTTTACTTTGGTGTCACCAGGGTACACAAGAACTGGTCTATGCACTCTCGCTGCCAGAGCCTTTGTGCTCTCGCCCCCTCCCTGCGCGGAGGGGCCGCTCGCTTACCTCGCGGGGCGGCCTCGGCGAGCTGCCGGTAGATGTGGCGCACCATGCCCGCCGTCTCCTCGTTGCTGCGCGTGTTGATGTCCCAGAGCACGAGGAGCGCGCGGCGCCGGGCGAACTCGAGGGCGAAGAGGCGGCCCAGGCCGCTGCCCGCGCCCGTGATGAGGCACACCTGCCCCGCCACGCTCTTCTCCTTGGGCCGCACGAGCCACTTGGCGGCGGCCAGCACGAACGCCCACAGCACCTTGAAGGTCACCACGAAGAGCTCCAGCAGGATGTTCATGCTGCCGCCGCCGCCCGGCGCGGCGCCCTGTCACCCGGGAGGGCGCGCGGAGCGGGAGCGGGACCGCGGCGCTGCCTGTGCGCGCTGCTCCGCGCCGAGCCCGCGGCGCCGCCACTCGCAGTGAGCATCTTGCCCGCCCGCCGCGCTATATAGGGCGGGCTGGGCGGCGCGGCGGGGCCCTCCCCGGG
>JAWLRI010000963.1:2561701-2628666 GCA_034781795.1 Crypturellus tataupa | reverse complement strand
GGGGAGCCCCGACCCTGCGGGCTCCTGCGGGTCCGGGGCTCCCGGGCTGCTCGCGCGGCCGGCGCTGGAGCGCGGAGCGGTGGGCGGGCGCTCCTGCGTACACGGTGTGCGCAACGGGGTCGTGTTTTGTGGGGTAAATCCCGGGTGCTGCTAGCCCGTGTCTTCCCTTAAAGCCGCTGTTGCAAGCTGTGTTTGTTACTATGGAAAGGGTTTGCTGGAGGCAGAGTTTTTATCGTTGTAAACTAGGAGGGGTAAAGGTAAGTTCTCTGATCTCCTAAATTGTCCTAAAATGCGCAGCTGGCATGTTCCATGAAGAATATGCAAGTCCTTTGAAAGTGTCCAGAAATGGCGCTGTAGTGGGTGATGCTAGTGCGCAGTGGAGAAGTTGTGCAAAAGGTGCTCTGTGTAGGCTGTGGTAAGGTTTGGATAACTGACACCTATGTGGATAGGATATGTGGAAGGTGCAGTAAGGAGATGGGGTAGAGCAGTGAGTCTTGTGTTAACCTGGTATGCGGGATTTATATATGTTGATGTTAAACCTGCGCTATTTGTGAAGAAGGTGGGTTTTGAAGAGTCTCTTCTCTGTAATTTAGAGCAAAGAAGGTGCCGGCTGTTCCAGAAACTCTCCTGAAAAAGCGCCAGGCTTATGCAGCCATAAAGGCCAAACGTCTGAAGAGGCTCTTGGCCCAAAAGAAGGTGACTCTCTTATGTCTTTTTATGCGAATTGATTATCTCTTCTGTAGGCTGGTCAGTGGAATGCTACTGCTTCTGACATAAAGCATTAGAGAAGTAATTTGGGTCTGGCAAGTTGATATTTTCTTAGCATTTTGGTGTAAAACATTGGTCAGGTGGGGGGAAAAAAGTGTGCAATGAACTGGTTGTGGGTGGAATGAATGACAAGCATGCAGTTGTCTAAAGCAAATTACCTGCAAAGTAAGAGATTGTGTGAGGGTAAATGTGTATATCATGGTTTATGTAAGAGAGAAAATGCTACAGTATTTGAAGCTACTTGTATTGTGTTCAAAGACGCTGTGAAATCTTAAGTGACTTCCAACTGTTTCAGCTTCGTAAGGCGCAAAGGAAGCTCATCTATGCAAGAGCCAAAGCTTACCACAAGGAGTACAGGCATATGTACAGGCAGGAGATCCGCATGGCCAGGATGGCCCGAAAAGCTGGGAATTACTACGTACCGGCTGAACCCAAGCTGGCCTTTGTGATCAGGATAAGGGGGTAAGATTTAATACAGCTGGGAACACTGTTCAATATAAAAGCAGTGAAGATGCTGTTGCTGTTATTCTTCTGTATTGAGGACTTGTATAGGTAGATAAATCTGAGCTTTTCACTGGTAGCTTGGAAGATTGTTGAGAATGTCAAACATGCACCAGAGAATAACTTCATTAAGTTTAAAATTATGATGCTGTCCGTGTGTTTCTCCCTTAGGAAACTGGTAAAAAAGGGCAAGGTTGCAAAAATGTGAGGTAGTTGTTTGGTTTCACCTTAAGCTTGATAAAATTATATACTAGTTTACAGTAGCATTAAGTTTTTCCCAAGTGTTCAGTTAAATGTGTTCTAGGAAAGCCTTCCAGGAAACTCATGAAAGATATGATTAGAAGAAATATATTCAAGAGAACACAAGGATAGTTTTAAAAGAATGTTTCAGTATATTTCTTGTTTAAGTTCTTTCCATGAAATTAGATCAGACTTCAGCTTACAGATGAAATATATAGAGATAGCAAATAGTAACTTGCTGCCAACACTTGCTTCCTGTAATTGATAGGATAGTGATGCATGTAAGATGGGAACAATACTATTGATTTTCTTAATCTGCTTATGCTTTGATGATACAAGTGTTTTCTGGGCTGTAGACTTTTAAATGAGACTTTTCTGCTTTCTAGCACCAATGGCGTTAGCCCCAAGGTCCGTAAGGTGCTGCAGCTTCTTCGCCTGCGTCAGATTTTTAATGGCACATTCGTAAAACTCAACAAAGCTTCCATCAACATGTTGCGGATTGTGGAACCCTACATCGCCTGGGGGTGAGTGAAATGGTCAGTTTGGGGATGTCAGCTGGAAATGTAAGCTGCGGGGTTGGTAATTCTTGTTTTCACCTGGCCATTGTTTCAGTTATCCCAACTTGAAGTCTGTGCACGAGCTGATCTACAAGCGTGGTTATGGCAAGATCAACAATCAGCGCATCGCTCTGACGGATAATTCCCTGATACAGAAGCGCCTTGGTAAATACTACCTTACTTCAAAAATGTGGATTCTGAACAAGTGCATTTTCAGTCTTTTCTATTATTTGTAGTTTTCAACATGAAACTGTGATACTTAAGTTAATATATCTTTCAGTAATTAGCAGGTACTGCAATGGGCATCTCATCATTAGCAGCCTTAAAGTTTCTAATTTAGAAACTGCTTGCATCTTATATCTTAATGCTCTGCTGAACTGACTTTTAGATTCCTCAGGACAACTAGTCAGTGAGGCAAAAAAAAGCTAATATAAAATTAAACAGACACACAGTTTTAGGGAGGCTCCTTCTTTTCCAGCTGTGTTGGGAAAAAAAGCAGTGAAACTATTTTGTTTGCTGCTTTTCCAGTACATTAGATGGTCAGATTCTGACAGTACCAGCGTAATACAGGCAGATCTGTATCTGAATCATCTACCTTCACAAAACTGTTTGCTCATGTGACGTGTCATGAAAGACCGTAGAAGGGCATTAGCCCAAAAGCTTTTGGGGCAGTAGCATAAATATTTAATTGAATTTCACTGAACTGCTTATAGGTAGTGTTTAGATATATTAATTTAGTTTTTATTGAAAGAACGCAACATATTTTTCACTAACTTTGTTATATATTTGACCTGATTGTCTAGTATTCAGTAGTTGGACCTGATGCCCTTTGCCAAATGTAACTGGGAAATAACCTATAAATTAGATCTAGTTAATTCAGTTAATTGGGAAAGTATGTCAAGTGTCTTGACAAAGTGGCTACTTTTAGACTTGTTCAAGTTTATCAAGTTGAATCAGAATGATGTTGATCATAACTTCATATTTTTAAGCTTGTGTTTTAGCTAGCTGTTTTGAAAATAACCTTCCTGATTTTTTTTCAGGCAAGCATGGCATCATCTGCATGGAAGATGTGATCCATGAAATCTACACTGTTGGCAAGAAGTTCAAAGTTGTGAACAACTTCCTATGGCCTTTCAAGTTATCCTCTCCTCGGGGTGGAATGAAAAAGAAAACCATCCACTTTGTAGAAGGTGGAGATGCTGGTAACAGGGAAGATCAGATAAACAGACTCATAAGGAGAATGAACTAAAGGTAAAATATTACCAAAAGTTAATATCTACTGTTTCATCCTGGTGATATGGACTGCTGTCAGTAAAAATAGCAGGTTAAATATGCTAATTTAGTTTGTCTGCCCTTATATGTTGACGGTATGAATAAAACTATTTTTGCAGTGTTCCGATTTTATTTTACTAAAGCTTAATTAGATGGAAAGAAAATAAGTCTTGATTATGGTTGCTATGTTTGTAGTCTTTAATATACCAGTAACTTGGTTTCAAACAGTTAATTGGTTTTGGTGCTGGGAAATGTTAATGTTGGCAAAAGTTGCAGTCCCAGATAGTGAGATCTTAATATTGTCTTAAGTCTTTTGTGGCTATGGGTGCAGTGTTTTTTCATGTTGTCTGACCAATGCAAAAAGTGCTTTTGTAGGATTGAGAGACTAAATTCTGAGCTCACAACATTTTAATAGTCTATTTTTTTAAAATATTCTAGCTTCATTCAAAACTACTCAATTCTAAACTTCTTGATAACTAAGACTGCCTCTTCAAAAGACTAATTTGTGCATTTGATCTGGGTTATCTTTTTGGAATGGAAGTGTTCTTTCCTGTTTCTTGACACTTGCAGCAGCTTGGCATTTACAGCTGAGACCTGAATTCATATCTACTTCAAGCAGTCTGTACTATCATCTCTCATCAATCTACCCTTACTGCTTTGAGAAATTTCTGCCTTTCAGTCTCAGAGCTGTCTTTGTTTTGCAGAGTAGTAGTACCTTTTTTCTTTTTCTCTCCGTATTTCTTGCATGGTAAACCAGCTTTAATGTTGCGTGTCAAGTTTCAGTTAAGCATAAAAAGATTTTTTGCTCAGGCAGATGGACTAGTTTGAATTACGTGTTGACATTGGGAAGGACTAACAAGCAAAGACCAATTTTTCCCAAATAGATATAGTGGGCTTTACAGCGTTATCATAAATGCAGTTGCTTGGATAAGTTGTTTTCAGAAGTTTATTTTTCTGAAGGGAGATCTCTCCTTTCCAACCTTCTTAATGCAGTTTCTTTTATAGAAAAGGGGTGTAGGGCCAGTTCAGGTCTGTTGCCTGTTTGTCTCAAAGAGCTTAAGTGGACCTGTGAATGGCATCCTTTAATTTGGGAAACTGAGCTGTTTTCTCACTGTCATAAATTTTCTTTGTGTAGACCATTCTCCCCATGTTCCCTCTTCTCCACCGTATTGCATATTGCTTTGCTTATTCTAACTATGAAACTGCAGAATTTCAGAGAATTTGTGTCCATAGAAACTCTAGGATAAAGTACTGGCTTGCTGAAGGTATTGTACCTATAAAGATTAAATAGCTTGTCAATGGGAAGAAGCAGATGACTTTGAGGAACAGGATTTTAGCACTTTTATGTCTTGGATGGTTTTATGTTACTCATACTTGTGAAATTCTTGTGAATTATTGTGAAAATGTTTCTGCTTGTAGAACAAACTAGCAGATATTTTAAGTGCTGGCAAATGTTTCCTTTAAAAATCAAGTCATGAGACTTCATGATCAAGGTTGAGCAAAACTGCTTTTACTACTTTTAACTGATGGTTTCTCAACATAGGATAGAAGCTGTCTTCCTTAATTGAAAACCTGCAGCTTTCCTGTCAGCAGAGCTATACTTCCTTTCCCATTCATCTCCCCTGAAAAACCTGGGCAGTTTATTAGCAACCCTGACTTTTCAGGAGGAAAGCTTATAGGTCACTCTTAGCAGTGGTTACAAATGTCTCTGGGGAGCAGAATATTAGCAGAGAAGTTGTAGGCCTACGCAGCTGGTTGCTTATGCCCTATATAAGTAGCAGGGATCAGGACTTTACTCCATCTTCCAGTTTAACTTTTTGCAGATTTTGCTTGTAAGCAGTTGTTTTGTTTCGGGTACAGACAAAAACATTCTTTTTAAAGCTTAAATATTAATTGTTCTTGTCTCTCGCACTTGTTTTTGGCTACATTCCTACTATTCTGAGTTGATCATATGTTTAAAATATAAGTAATATGCATTTAGACAACAGAAGAGCATTATATGTTTTGCTGATGTAATGGAAGCCAGAGCAGTATGCACAGATGAGATATTGTCAGTATTTTAAGTACTCTGACTTTCTGAAGGGCCATGTACCTTAGGATGAACATTTTTTTTTCCCATATATGTGATTGCCTGCCATTTGTCTTTATTTCCTATCCTTTAAGCGACAACACTCAAAAACATCCATAGTAAAGAACTTGTGCTAATTCCTTCACGGGGCTTGGGAAGAGATTAGGGTATAGTAAATGATGCTGCTTTTTGACAACTTGGTATTGTCAAAGTACTGAATTCATTAGCTCATACAGGAGCTTAAAATGGATGCACCTCAAAATTGCTTTAACTTTAATTCTTGTGTATAATCTTAATGAGGATAGGGTTATTGAAAATATAAGATCAGTATATACAGTATCTTAATAGTTCTTAAAATGTCAAGTGCATATCTCTTAAGCTGTTAAATAGGAAAAAAGATACCAATAATTCAGCGCACCAGGCTTAACCTGTCAATTCCGATGCTTAAAATCAGTATTTTGAGTGAAGTGGTTGGTTATTGAAGTTGTTGAGGGCTGCATGCAAGACTAGTGAAATCTCAAGCACAATGAAATAACATTTGTGGTTAGTATAGATGTGTATAGTACACCTTATACTGTAGGAATGTATGAACTCTGCAGGTTGCTAAAGTTGTTTCAGACTCTACAGGTCTAACTGTATTTTGTTTGTTTTCCCCCTTTTTAGATTCAGATGCCCAGCTGCAATCTTCCCAGTTCTGATCTGTTAATAAAACCATCTTGCACAAAACAAGGTCATCTCAACTGGTCTTTTTTATGATCCTTTTTTATAGTTATGTTTGTTGGAATAACCTATTTCAAATTAAACACCTATCTGAATTCACATTGTATAGATAATGTCATTTCGCCTTTACTGGGAAGGGTAAGGAATCTGGAAAGATGTGTGCAGGCAAGGATTAATTTCTGAGTGCAAACATATTTAGTTGTTGTGATTAGAAGCGCAGTGAATGACAGACTTTTGCTCTGAAGTGCATGGTGCTGAATGAACAAGATTCCCACTTAATTATACTGCTGCAGGAAGTCTTCTAGTGTTTTTATGTGAAGAATAGACAAGGGTAATTCTCTTAACATTTTAAGATCCCGCGTGATTACAGTAATTGTGTCAAGTGTGAATGACTTCAAATCGTTTTGTTTTAACAAAGGAAATGTAAAATGCTTCATAAAATTAGTACATGCCACAAATGTGAAACACTTGGTAATTCAGCTTTACAAAATCTGTTTGCAGCATTTTATTTTAGATGCTTCAGAAGCAGAAGCCATGAGATTCAGTACGATATGAACAGTAGTTGCCAATTTGCAGCTGTAGCAGAGTTCAGATTAAAAACCCAGAATCTGGTAAAAATGTACAATTCTTGACTTGGATTCAGACTGACTTTTAGTGTTGGAGATGCTTTGAAGGATTCATAACCTGCTGAGACATTTAGTAGAACAGATCAACAAGCTGCATCTGTTCTTACTGGACACACTTTTCCGACAACAGAAGCTTGTTGATACTTACGGACAAGCTTCATTTATCAGTGGAGGATGTCCCCTTAGAAGTTCCTACCACTTTTTTGCCAATTTACACAAAATCTTTTTCTACACTTCAGTTTTAAAAAGGACATTTAACAGTAAATGCTAGTTTTAAGTGTTTAACTAAACTCAGGAACTCAAAGGTACTGACTTCACTGAAAATAGCTTCAGACTTTTATTAATATTTTAGGACTTCAAAACACTTGAGTGTGTCAGAAGTTCTAATATCTGAAATTAAGCAACAAATCCAATATTGTGACTTTGGAACTTCTAAATCAATTAAGATTTTTGTGTCTAAATATGGAAATAGTGTATGTGTCCATTTAACACAATTGCTACATTAAATCTGAAGAACTAAGTTCCACACTTTTTTGTGCATGTCATAAGATGTTACTGATAAAAGCTTGGAGAATGGATTTGCAAGTGAGTGAAGTGAAACTTTAACTATTTCATTTGCCAAACAGCTTTATAATGTGATAAGCATTATCACTTTCAAGAAAAACCTTTCTCATAAAGTTACTGAATGAAAGGAAAATACGTCACTGTGGAAGTGGTGACACTTACTACTGTCTTTCCAGGGAACTTGGTTCTTGTTTTCGTCTCTTAAGAGTGCCATCCTAATCCTTTTTACTTAGTACCTTTTGCCCAATATAAATGAAATGTGGACATTGGTAGATGCCTCTAACAAGGAAAATTAAAAAAAAAAACAAGTTTAAAAAATTCAGTACCCTCCCTCTTTTAGTTTGACAGAGCACTTCCTTTATTTTCCCGAAAAATTTTCTTTTTTTTTTCTCTTCTTGCCCTATAAGCTCTCTCTAGTGGTGGAAAAAAAATGTTAAATTAACTTCTTATCAAAAAAGCATTGCTTGCAAATACCAAAGCAGCACATTTGAAAGCACACTTCAAACCTTAGGTGCAAATAGAGATTAAAATAAATGTTAAGTTGATGTTGAAGGACTGGACCTTATCCCTTGTTTTAAGAATGCCACACTGTCCTAAGTTCTGTTGAAAAAGTGTTTTAGCATAAGTGTTGTTGAAGAGAAAGTTAATGATGCTCATGGTGCTCCAGTAAATCATTTTACTTGACTTTTTTTGAGACATCTCTGCCTTTCAGAGGCAGATACGGCATGATGTGGACACAGATGTTCAAGTGTAGTTGTGTCATAGCTAGTTGACCTGCATGATTAGAGGAGTTGATTTCAAGTTTTTAGTGGTGTTTTGAGCATGGTCTACAGTATGCAGTTAGAGAAAAAGAGAAGTTAGAGAAATTTTGCACTACAACTGAGGTACCATCTGTTCAGATAATGCATGAGGAATACTTTCTGGAGTATTTACAAATTAATTTGAAGTAAAAAGCTTTTGAAAATAATCACTTAGTCCCTAAAGAATAGATTACAAAAATGTTTTATTGAGCTTCAGTGATAAAGTTCAGGGTTCTGCAAACATGCTGTATTTTTTTTCACTGTTGCTTGTAACATAAAATTCTTCTAAACTCTATAAATCCTTTTTTTCTGAAGAGCCATCTCCTCTTCCCCCCTCCACGCTGCAGGCAGCAGCTTTGCCTCATTGCTGGCTGGGGAAGCCCGAGGAGACTCTTTGACCCACTGATGAGCCCCATGGTTTCCTGGCATGCTGAGGCTGGTGGGCTTTGCAGCTGATGGTTTTCCGTTCTTTGGTGTCCTGTTTGTCCAGCCTGCTTCACTCCCAGCAGCTGCAAAGTCGCACATCTGGAAAGAGAATGGTAGCCCATCCCAAGAATCAGGGTTTTGAGAGAAGGTTACAAGACGTGATGGATAGTGAGCTCCCACTTGGCCAAATGCAGTTCTTGGATGCATTAAAAAGGAAAAATTAAGGGGCAGGGGGGAGGTTATATTACTTTTGTTCCAGTAGTGCTTACACTAGTGCCAAATGCAGTATCCAGTTCTTGTGCCAAGAATCAAGAACATGCTTGATAATACTCAAAGAGCTTAATTTATTCAGTTTAAACACAGACCTGGTTATGAAGTAAGTACATAGCTGTAATTGGCTCCATGGAGAAAAGCAGCTTGATTAGGGAGAGTTCTTTGATCTAGCAAAGGTATAATGGCATGAAATGTCTTGAAATTGAAGCTAGATAAACTCTGTCTTAAAGTAAACAATTTTAATGGAAGATAATTAGCCACTGGAACACTTAACCAACTGTGTGCCTGACTTTTTATGTCAGTGGTCATTTTGAAATTGAGGTTTGGATTTCTCTCCCATAAAATGTTTGCTAAATATCCAGCAGATTTGCTGAGGACAGTCCCCCAATCTCTCTTAATAGAAGTTACTACATCTGATTCAGGCTCTTTTAAAAAACTTCAAATCAGATCTATGTTTTTAGAGGTCTGGCCACCCAGAGTGGAATTTGGAGCTCTGCATCCTCCCTTACAGGGAAAATGGTAGATGTTACATGCGTCTTGCTCTGACATCTGTGCACTTTAATGAAGGAATTTGGAGTAATGTAACACACAAAGCAGAAAGTCTCCTACTCTTACACAGCAACCTATGTTCAGGAGAGAAATACTAGGATTTCATGTACCTTTTGAGGGCTTAGCTGTTTCTGTCTTTCTGAAATCCACATCTCGGTTCTCTCTAGAAGACTGAGAATTGAGATGGATAGATATATAGATATGTATATTTTTTTTTTTTTTTGAGGGAGGGTGAGGTTTGGAGAAGAGACAACGGATCAGTCCAACCCAGTGAACATTTTTAAGCCGGTCCATCCATTTTCAGTTTGCCACAAAACACTGCTCTCCATGGGGCTATAGATGAGAAAATCCCAACATATTGCTCTTTACTGAAGCTGTGCTGTTATAGAGAGGAGTGAGGAAGTCCAAGACAATGAAAAGACTTAGGTCTTTAACTTTAACTTAGGTTGTGGAACTCCAGAGCAGTCAGAGATTTGAAAATAGTCAATATTAAAAAGGAAAAAATAATTAGTTCATGCAAGTTGTTAGATAATTTTTACAGTTACCTTTGTGAAGATGCAGTTCTTCCTGGCACACTTGTTTTCCTAAAAGCTTATGGCCCATAGTGGACTCTCCCATGCGCTTAATATGCCCAAAGCAACTTTTCCCTGCTGAGCTCCAGGTTAGATGCTCTTCAGTGCTGTGGTGTTGTGTGTGCTCAGAAGTGTAGCTTTCCATGACTGAAGAGTTGGAAAAATCAAAGCTGAGCTCATGAACTTAGGTGCTAAGAAAAACATGTTCAGAAACAACTTTTCCCATCTCTTTTTTCTTTTTTGTTCTGCTCCTAGATGATACTGTCCATTTCTAGCTTTACAATGAAAGCTGCAGGTACTTATGATGTTGGTCAGATGGCAAATAAGAGCCAACTTTGAAACTTCAGAATTCTAAGCAAATTTCTTTCAGTTATTTTTCCAGAACTAAAGTTTTTCCTGATGTTTGCATGGAAAGTCCTGTGTTTGCGTTTATGTCTGTTGCCTCTTGTTCTGTCACCGGCCACGACCCTCTTTACACCCTCCCTTCAGACACTTTCACACATTGATAAAATCCCTGTGTCTGTCTCCAGGCCGAGCAGTCCCAGTTCTCTCAGCCTTTAATTAATTTTTCAAGTCTTGATCATTCTGAATATCTCCTATGTGGAATATCACAGGAGTATCTAAGAACTTTAGCACCAATTATATTTATAAAATTCTCATACACGTGACACATTGAAACAGAGGACTTCTAAAATAGAAGTTGAAACAAAGATAAGTCAAAAGTAAGAAACCTGGATTCTAGCAAAGCTCTAAGCATTTCTAATAGCTTGAAAAAGAGTAGTCTCCTTTTAGTCCTTTAACTTCTTTTTCCAGGTATTATTTAGCACAACTAAATAGTGAGAGAACAATTCTTACTAGTAAATTGTAACATTGGACCATTTTTTATATCAATCCTAATTTTATAACCCTGACTCTTGTTAACCTAAATTAGTTTGCTGTAACCTTCTGCTAATGAGACGAAAGGATGTACTCAGAACCCTCCCCTTCGTGGGAGGACCTTGCGTCATTTGCAGCAGCATAAATTGAGTTGCTGTTCAGTTTAATTTAGTGTAGGAAATGTTGGTTCTGTGTTAAGAAAAAAGCTAATCTGATTATGTATCAGTGTTTATAACATGCTTTATTCTACACGATTGTTGTAGAAAAGGCAGGATGTATGTTTGTTGTAATGTAGAATGCGATGTGTATTACATTTATTTCTAATTGTAAGTACTGGAAGAGGGGAGCAGGGGGTTTAGCTGTGACTTTAGTATGATATTAACTGAGAGATGATGTTAGTTTTATTGCTTTCTACTTTAGGTTTAATGATTACTGTATTGGATTAGATCCTGGTGACTTGTAAGGCTTCTGCATGATCTTTGCTGTTTCATTTCTCTACAGTCTTCTTCAGACTACCTCTGAAACCAGTACTCTGAACTAAGTGTTTTGGGGGTATGGAACTTGGTAGGCCAAAGTCCCAGGAGAGGTGGGAACAAGTGATCTCCTTTAATACTTTTGCTTAGTTTATTTTACTGACTTTGTTTTGCTTGCTTTTGAACTCGGCATTACGTATGGTCTGAGTTACCTCACTGGCTTGAGCATCTTTTTGGTGTATAAACATCTATGGTGGATGCTACCTAAGATTGTCCTTGATACAAATACGAAGATTCTTAGCCCTGCCAAAATATATGTTGTTCCATACAGGTCAAGCAGCAGAATTCCAGGTGACTGGTATTTCTGATACAAGCTTTCAGCTGAAGTGCAGGCTGGACTGGAAACAGAGGGACAACGTTCTGGGTCTGCGCCCTCCTGGTTGTGCTTTTTCACATACTCCAATGAGCAAGACACTCTTATTCCTAACAAGAAAGCAAGTCACTCACTAGTTGATTCTCCTTACTTAAATTGACTTCTTTCATATTGTTTTTACTGCTGTCTATGAAAATAGAAGCTGTGAATAGCTAAGTGAAAGGGAAAGAAGTAACACGCTAATTTCTGTCCTATCCTCTAGTATCTTTTTTTTTTTACTGAGCCCATCAGTTCTCTGCTATACAAGTAATCTAGGTTAGTAACCAGTTGTGTTGGTCATATGCCAAGACCTGAGAGGGGTTTGCAGGGCTGTTGTTATGGATGCTGCACTAGCATTTGGTTTTGGAGGGCTGTTGCTGTGCTGAGGAATCTATAATCACCTTTCAGGAATGATTGGGAAAGAGATGGAAAATTATTTAGAACCAGTAGTAATCTCAGCATTAAGTAATAGTTATGGATATTCAGTTTCAGGTACTTTTTAGTCTCCAGCAGAATGGTGTAGGGGGAAATGGCAGATGACTGCACTACAAGTCAATTTGTAAATTAATCTCTAGATGGAGCCAAAACAGATCTAATGTGTTTTGCAGACAAAGAAATTACCTTAATATTTTTTACTGAAGACATAGTCTTACGAAAAGACATCTAGTTCCATAACAGATCCTTATACTACTTACTACACCTTAAAACTACTTAGTTTCCTTACTGATTCTCTTAGACTCTAAAATCCAAGAGAATGCAGTTTTCATGAGCAAAATGATTGCCTGTTGGGGCATTTTGCAACACACTAACTGCTAATGGATGCGAAAAAGCCTTATCTCTTAGAGCAAATGTGCCCCATGCATCCGTTACATATCCGAAATCAGTATGGTAAGCCCAGAATTGGGATTAAACACTAAGGATTTTGCAAGCTGGTAGCACTGACTCGTGCCATCTCATACATTCCCTTTTGATCCTGTATTTATTCTAGTTTGCCACTCATTTGCTTGCCTGCTGTTTCAGGAAACACCTACCATCTATGGTATGTATCCAAGCGGTATTGTTGCCACAAGTGCTCATCAGCAGTTTGACGGACTAATTCTTGAAACACTTCTTGTCTTTAAACCAAAAAAAAAAGCTACAGATGTAAAAATAAAATAATCCAAGATTATTCTTAGATGTAGTGTGTACTTATTTCCATAGTATAGATCACATCTTAATGAACAGACTTTGAAATTGCTTTCATTTTAAGTTTTTCTCCATTCCACTTTATAAAAAGTGAGAGCTACCCAGTACCTGCTGTATCTGGAAGAGTGAAATTGTTAAAAATGTTAAAATCAAC
Source organism: Crypturellus tataupa (assembly GCA_034781795.1). NCBI lineage: Eukaryota > Metazoa > Chordata > Aves > Tinamiformes > Tinamidae > Crypturellus > Crypturellus tataupa. Next base: position 2,615,630 of record JAWLRI010000963.1, on the reverse strand, counting down.
CAAACTAAGCCCTAATGTGGAGCTGTGTTAATGTTCTCTTGGGCAGAGAAGTTCTTCCTTAAGTTCCTGTGGAACTTTTTATGCTTCAGTTTGTGGCCATTTCCTCTGGTTCTGTCAGTGACCACCACTGAAAAGAGGCCATCCCCTCATCTGTGTGCTTATTTGAGCGGAGCTGAAGGTCCCAGCAGTGTCTGTGCTCAAGCACAGCAGAGTATCCAGGAGAGCAAGTTGGGAACCGTGAGAGTCGCCTATCCTGGTACTAACTCGTGGTGACTCTTGCTGTGATGCTGCAGCTTGGCCTCAGTAATGGCTCCTCTCACAGGGACTGCAAGGGACCTGTAGATGTTCCTTCAAACCCCACACCACCTTACTCTTTCTGTCCCTTTGCATGAGTTAACCAAGGCCTCATTTCAGACTGCAGTACCACAATCCGTGTGGCTCGGGACCTCTTCGACAAGACTGGTGAATGGTCTTTTCTCCTAGCATGCGATGGGGAAAGCGCTGCAGTTAACTGTATCTTTCTGCAGACACCCTTCCTCAATCTGTCACTGCTGAAAAGTGTCTATTAGGTACAAAATATGAAAGCTGTTACAGGAACTTTGTCGAGGTAGTAAAACCACATTCAGCTCCAGTGATATATTACCACTGTAGTTACCTGCAAAGGGAGAGTATTGCAGATCTAGCAATTTGAGTATGCAGAGAGGCTCTTCACCATTACCTCCTGTTGAATGTGGATGCCTGCGTTAGGTGATAGGGCAGCTCTGGTCTAGCACAGTCTTGCAAGACCCTTGGCAAAATGTGAAGAGTCAGGTAAACACTCTTAGTTCATAGGACACTATTCTAGCCCCCAGAGCAATGGTGAAATGTGATTTATGTGGAAGAAAAGAATGTGCTCTGGCAAGGGGGCTTTGAAGTAAATGAGAACTTAGATAGCTAAGAGAGATAAATCATAGATACAAAAGAAAAAAAAAAAAAAGACTTCAATCACCTGCTCAAAGCAGGGCAACTTCAAAGCTAGGTCAGGCTACTCAGGGCCTTGTTCAGATGAGTTTTGAAGGACCCTGTGGCTCTCCAGTCCTCTTGCAGCCACCCTCATGTAACTGTAATTTCACCTCTTGCAGCTTGTGGCAGTTGCCTGTTTCTCTCCTTTTGTTGTGTGTCTCTGAGAAGAGCCAGGTTCCATACTCTGTAACCTCCAGTGAGGTAGGAGAGGACTGCACCTAGAGTTGCTTGTCCCTTTAGCCTTATCTTCTGTGGGTTTTAGCCTAATTCCTTCAGCCTCTCATGCATCGTGTCCCTAACTATGTTCATGTCCCTCCTCTAGACTTTCTGCAGCTCCTTGGCATGACTCTTAAGGGGGCCAAGAACTGGACAGAATACTTCAGAGGTAGCCTCTCCTGTGCCAGACAGCAGGGAATATTGCCTTGCCTTAGTCTCTTGGCCATACTTTGGCTAATGCAGAGCAATATGCAACTGGTCTTCATCACTGCAAAGGCACGTTGGTGGGCTCACGTCCATCAGGACCCACATATTTTTCTGCAGAAATGCTTCTTAAACCCAGTTTAAAGCCCTCTTCACTATATTAGCAAGCCTATTGGAAAATATGACCTTGCCCTACCTTTTCAGATGGATCCTGTCTTCTCCTTGGCAGCTCTTATTCTTCAGCAAGGGTCCCATGGCCATAGAGGCCAAAGCCCTGCTGATGACACAAGCCATGCAGGCTGATGTTGAGCTGTAGAGCATTTCTGTCCGGCCTAAACTGTTCGTTTTTGCTTGTGAGTGCTGTTCTCATCTCTATTTTTCCCCTGTGTCTCTAGGAGTGAACCAGGTTTGTGTAGGGAAGGCCTTGTTTTACTCTGAAGCCTAATGACAGTGAATAAGATAGCTAGAGAGAAGATGGTCTCAGTTAATTCTACCCTGAAGAATTGAATTCTATTGCATTTCAGTTTTCGCAATTTTATGTCCCTTTGGAACAGGCTGTCTAGAGAGGTTGTGGAGTCTCCTTCTCTGGAGATCTTCCAAACCCGCCTGGATGCCACTCTGTGCCACAGGCTGTAGCAGGAGGCATTGGACTAGATGATCTCCAGCAGTCCCTTCCAACCTCAACCACTCTGTGATTCTGTCCCCAATATTCCTGTCCCTAGCCAAAGATTCCAGGCTATTCACAGTAAGAGTGATGGGAGCTGTGTTTTTAGCATATGAAGTGCTGTTCATTGTAAGCACTTTGGGTAAAGCGCATCCAAAATGTATTGGATTTGGCATCCAAAATTAGCAGATAATTTCACATTTGTTCTCTCTGTCTCCCATTCTTAAAAACATCAAAATATCTCGCTTTGTGAGACACTCACGTGCACTATAGTGAGGCAAGCTCCTAAGGGAATTCCCAGCTCTCTGCTCAGAACAATATGTAATATATCAGTTTGAGGCCCACAGTCTGAGTAGCGAAGGGAGAACTGGGCTGGGTTGCTGCATGTTGAGTGTTGTTCTTCTAATGCCCCAAATGAGGCATGAGTCCTGCTGACTAAAAAGCCTGTGACCATATAATGACACTACCGCTTAGTAGCTCATTCTAAGGGGTGAGGGGGAGAACGTGATTTCTGTGATGTTTCTGATGTAAACTACAGCGATAATAAGTCAAGTACAGAACTTAAATTAGACAAATTTCTGAGCACAGTTACCATCAAAAAGTTCTTGCCTTTTTACTGGATAGAGATGAACTCCAGAGTATTTCCTATTGCTTTCTCAGTGTTAAACAACACCACCCTGCACCACTGCTGTTTCAGGCATGATTTGAATCATCATTGCTGTGTAATACCCTTCTCTGCTAACCATCATTTCCCCATTCGTTTTTCCATCCTTTGTGCTTGATTGGCCTTAATTCATCTGAAGAATGTGCCAGTCATGAAAACTACTCAGAAAAGGGTGGCAAGAACCTAAGATTCATCAACCAGAGGAGATGCTGGCTTTTGGGGCTGGCCTGCTTGGGTGAATGCTTTGTGTCTGTTAAACTTGGTCACTTTTGTGACACTGAATGCATGACCTTCATCTTTTACTGTCTACCGTCTTGTCTAATTCTCAGTGGCTACACTGGCATCATTTTCATCATCTCCCTCTAACTTGAGTCGATTGGATTTATCTATCCACAGTGAGGAATAATGATGAAGGGAGTAATGATGACAGTTAGCAGGGCAGGGATTCAACACTGGAGGCCAGACCATTCTGAAAGATCTCAACTGCTGAACGTCCAGTGTCTCCTCCAGCTGCTGATCCTGCTTCTGCCTCTCCACCTACCGCACCACATACACTGTCCCTGTCTATCCATAAGTCCAGGCCTCCTCTCCTTTAGTGCATTAACTCTTACAGGAAAAATTTGCTTTGCTTCCTATTGATGTGATGCTCACCATAGTTTTCAGGAGCACACACACATTATGGATGGGGGGATACGGCTGCATTGAAGTACTTGAAGGATAACTGCTTTAAGAAGTTGGGTAGATGAAAACCATGCTACAAAACATGTCATTGCTGTCCTAACTCTGCTGATAGAAGGAAGGAAGTAAATCCATTTCAAGTAAATAAAAACAGTGTAAGGGGAACATAAGCCAAATTTATTTATTTATTTATTTATTTTTCTTAATGGAGTCAGGGGAGCCCAGAGACAAGAACTGAAGGCATTGGGTTTTATTTCCTGCTGATGTTGGGTACTCAGCTACTATAAGCAGCGTTAGAAAGACTCATGAATTCAGTTTAGTACAGCAGAGCACAGCGGGGTCTCCGCTGACTCCCCAACGTACATGATAAAGTAAGAAGGTCTCTTCAAGACAAAAGAATACTTTATTTGGGGACAAACATATAGAAGAATTCCCGTCATCTTCACACCACATGTTTCTGGAAAACTCAGTATTTGTAAGCATTTTTCCCCCTACCTCCCTACAGGCAGGAGAGCAGTAATTAGACGTTAGGATAAAGGCGGCTTTAAGCAAACAGGATAACACAGCAAAGAAATAGAATTAGCTTTAGCAATTATTTTTGCATTTCTTGTTCCAAGAAGGAAGCAATTGAGCCCTTACTGTTGTCAGACCACAGGAAGAGATATTTATAATGGGTGCAGGAGCAATGACAGCAAACTTGAGCTGATATTAGTGTTTTCTGTAATAACAGTTTGCTTGAGGAGGTTTTTCTAGCAGCCAGGTCTTATTGCAGGTTTTCATCTCTAGCGCTGGTGAGAAAGAAAAGAGAACACCCACAGACAGGCACTTCTAGGAAGTGGGCAAAAGGACGGTGTGGTTTCCTTCCAGCAAACGAGCTAAGTGCAGCCAGATTTCAGTCTGCTGTGGAGATTTCTCACAGGCGGATTCTCCCTCACTGCAATCTGGTTAACTCCTTTTGCTTGTTCAGTACTTTTTTTTTTTTTTTTTCAGACTTCATGCAGAAAACATTAAGTATTTAAAAAATAGTTAAATATTCCTCCAAAATGGTAAATTTGCCATTTTCTTACTGAGATATGTAACTATATCTGAGAATGTAAAGCAATAAAGGCTGGATTACTTGAAATTACACAGTGAAAAAAGCCTTGATAACATGGTATGTTACCACGAGCATGATGATATAAAAAGCATGATGAAGGGACCTCTAAGTGGCTCTGCCTGGAGCCGGTTCAAGGCAAGCTGGATGTTTTAATGTTAACTCCAGCTTACCAGTGCTACTTCTGAGTAGGTGTTGCACAGAAACCCTGCTGGCTGTTCTTATGAGGAAAAACTGTAGGATATAACATTATATCCTTGTATGAGGACAGACTAAGGGAACTCGGCCTGTTTAGTTTGGAGAAGATTAAGATGGGATCTGATCAATATGTACAAATACCCAAGGGGAGAATATAAAGAGGATGGGGCCAGGCTCTTCTCAGTGGTGGCCAGTGACAGGACAAGGGGTAACGGGTGTGAGTTGAAACACAGGCAGTTCCACCTCCATGTGAGGAAGAACTTCTTCCCTGTGAGGGTGACAGAGCCCTGGCACAGGCTGCCCAGAGAGGCTCCTTGTGGAGTCTCCTTCTCTGGAGATCTTCAAACCCGCCTGGATGTCACCCTGTGCCACGTGCTCTGGGTGTCCCTGCTGGAGCAGGGGGTTGGACTAGGTAATCTCTAGCATTCCCTTCCAACCTCAACCATTCTGGGATTCTTCGTGCTCTCCAGGACTTTAATGGAGATTTACTACCTCATGCAGAATCCTAGGCCAGGAGTGACTCCAAAACTGGCACAACCTGAGTAAATTAAATAAACTCTCTGGGAACCTAGAGGGGAGAAAAGCCCAGACTTTTCTCTCTCTTGACTCTCACTTGGGAACCCAGCAGGGCTGATGCTGAGCCCAGTATACCAAAGCCCAGCGTAGCCAAACTGGGCTTACGCAGAACTGTTCTGCACTGATCGAACCTCCGCTTGCAGGGCCCCGAGCACATCCAGCGCTGGCTGCGCAGGGGCCAGCTCGAGTGAAACAGAACTTGGTGACCTGGCCGTGCCAGGAAGGCTCCAGCTGTGACCGTGGTGGTGCTGGAAACAGGGCAGCTGCTTTCACCGGAGTGAGGGCAGCGCTCGTGGGCACAGCAGGAACAGGCTGGTGCTTAATGAAGCCAGCTCTGCGTCTGGAGCGTGCTTGAAATCCAGAGCACAAGCAACCGGTTCATGGGTAGCTGAAGGCTGACTTCATGCTGACATATGGACAGTTTAGTGTAGTAACTACTGCATATTGTTGTGAAGAGCCTTACCGGTGTTTTGCTGCAGCTCGCTGATGTAAAAGCTGCAAATGCCAGTAAATTCAAGGCTTGCATGAGGCCTGGGTGGGACCCGCACCAGCCATCTGCAGAATCAAGACCATGAGGTCAGCTTTATATGGACAGACATGGCAAGAGAGAATGAACACATATTTACAGTCAGCTCATAATTATCTCTGAGTGGTTTCTCTGGTTGCAGATTAACTGTACCATAAACAAGTATCAGACTGGTTGAAACCAGCAGGATTTATTAACTAAGGGCAGAACGGTGCCAGCCTGGCTAGATTGCTCTTATGGTCAGCTCTCAACACCTTAATCCCTGGAGTCCAGAAACTCAGCTATAATATCCCTCCTCCGCTCTTCCGTAATATCCTTCGAAAGAAGTTGTTTGTTTTAGCAAGAGCTCCTCAAGACAAACTTTGTCTAGCTGTCCTCAGAAATGGAAAAAAAATAATGATCCTGAAAGCAGTTTTGATGGAAGAAAGGGAAGGCCTGGCAACAAGAGATTATTCTTTAAAAAGAAGATGGGGAGAAAAACTGTGAGACAGTAAAAAGGAGAGATGGTCTTCTAAATACTAACCTTTCCAGAAGATGAGTCTGGGAAGAAAAAGAAAATTACTGTCATCTTTCATCATTGCAGAATATAAGATAGCGTTTTAAAAAGGAGCTATTTCAGATCTACTTTGTTTGCTTTGTAGAGACAAGCAGACATATCTTTCTTTTATTTTCACATTTTAAAAGTTTATTTCTAGCACATGATTATTTGAGACATTCCAAATAATGTTTTACTCAGCTGTCAAAATGGAAGGCCAGAAGTACTTTGCAAACCCATTCTTGCTTTTAAAAAAGCTTTCTTTTTTTTTTCTTTTTCAGTTAAACTACTTTCCATTAGAACAAACTGAACTGTAATCCTTGACAGAAGACCCTTAATAGGGAGGCAACAGCTGATGCCTCGCTCCCTTCACCCTACCACCATTAAGGCCAAAGCAAAGCAATTCAGGATGGATTGTCGTTGAGTTGATCTTCTAAATCTTTCCCCCAACGATACCCCATTCTAGGTATTCCCTCCCATTCTAGGTATTCCCTCCCTCACATTCTGAACTTGGGAGTGAAAAATTCCAACTTTTCTTTTTGGCATGTCTTGCTTCCTTTTCTGCTTTCACAAATGCTGCCGTCTATTCCATGGCATATAGTGCAAGTCTTAAACGGAGCTTTGAAAAATCAATACGTTGGTGACTTTCTAAAGCATTTTCACTGTGTTTCTTATCCAACTTAATCTAAATGCTGTTGCCAGTTATTTATTCGGGAATGCCTCGAAATAGAATGATTCAGCTCAAGCAGCTGGCGCAGATCCAGGGAAAATGATAGGCTGAATCTGAGCAGATTTTCACTGGCTAAAATATATTAAGCATTTTAAAATATTTTTAAAAGGAACTGGCCTAATATAGGTCAACGCAAAAGCGCATGGAATGACAAAGAAAAGTTATTTTTGGATATTAATGTATTGTCTATCAATTCTCGATTGTCCTTGTTTAGCAAAAAGCAGAGAGACATGCCACAGCACTTGGGCACGAAGCTAGAGCTAATGATCTTTAAACAAAAGACCCAGCATGAGAGCTCTGAGCATATCATAAAACCAAAATCATTAAAAATGCTGTTGGAGTCTTAAATATTTATTTTAAGGCAAAACCTAATTCTAGCTTTCACAGACTGAAGACTGTTTACCAAATAAGGCAGCAGATGGCTTAGATTCTTCAAGATAAGTCATTTATTTCAATATTATTAAACAGCTCTTCAGTCAACCTAAACTTGACATGTTTGGAACCAGTTGTTCATAATTATATTCAATGATTCTCTGGATTCCAGCAAGAAAGGTAGGAAAAAATTATCTTTTTTTTTTTTTGCATTGTGTCTGCAATAATTACAGCACATCAATTATTTAAATTATAAAACCAACAGCTTTAAATTAGGCTAAACCACCCACAGGGCAACATGAAAACCATTTCTTTTTAAGACTCAAATTCAATCTATAAATAGAAACTGAACTCCACAAAGCCAAATAATTATGAAAAATGATTTACAATATGATAAAACTCAAGCGGCTCTGCAGAGATTACAGAGAAGAAAATTCTAGGTGTTAGGACCTTGGTAAAGGCCTTGAGGATTTTGGCTATGGGATCTACAAAAGGAGCTTTCCAGCTTGTCTCAGATACCAACCTAAAGAGATAAATGAGTATATTCCTGGGCATTCTTTTTTTTTAAGATTAAGCTTTCAAGTTTAACTGTAGTTAGAGAACGGTACCTGGATATTGTGTCCTAGAAGTCCTAGGTGGGATTGCTAGAAAAACGCTCCTCAGCATTCTATGGAAACAGTTGAATGGTCCAGTCCAGGATAGAACATTATAAGCTTAAGTTATAAGCGTTTTCTGGCTCAAAGAGCTCTGATAAAAACATCAACCTGATGCTGTCAAACCAAGTGAAGACATGTGAATGCAGGAAACGCTCTAGCAGGATGAAGAGCGTTCAGAAGGGCGGTTACTGACATCCTGGCTGCTTGTCACAGTTTAGATTTAGGCTTAAGCATTGGAGATCAGAAGCAGCGTCTATCATAAATGATTTCTTCACATCCCTTTGTTAAAGATGTCCACGACTAAAAATCACATTCTCTTTTCAGGAAGGGGATGGTTCTCTGTATCTAAAAAAATGACCTGATTGTGGTTGAAATTCCTGAGTAGACTGTAGATACTGGTTTTGGGCAGCACAATAAAAGTGAAGAGGACTACATAAGCATTTGGAGTTCTGAAAGAAAAATGATTAAAAAAAAGAATACAGGAAAGAACCATTATGCTCTAGGAATGAAATAGATGAGAAGGAGCATCATTTTATTGCTGCAGTGAAATGATATCATGGGCCATATGTCCAAAGATTGATTTCACAGTCAAGAGTTTTCTGAACCAAGTCTTCGAAGCCATACACTTAAAGCCCAGATAAACATTATTAGAAAACATTAAACAGAGAGGATATGTTTGACTTGGAGTGGAACATAACCGAACCCAATGATTTGTATTTCAGTTGGTGTTTTGGATATTAGCCTACGGGAAAATGTCAACATCCATCTAATATAAATGCGAGAAAGCATTCCCTATGAAAAGAAGAAAGGAGTGAGAGGGAGAGAAGAGTATGCCTATCAATTGCTAGACCTTTTTGAGCACCAATTCAGTAGCTATATTCAAGATCCACACAGACCTTCTCTTCAGCTACAGCTCACAAGTTAACAACATTTTTGATAAGGAATGTGAAACCAGAGACCTGCCCAGATAAATTTGTGATGAATTATCACAAAAGAAGCAATCTTCTCATTTTAAATTCACTAGACAAAAGAGTTTGTTATCTTGAGGAAATACTCTGGGAAAACAGGCTAGAATTCATTGTGCGTACTACAGATTGGCAGGACATCAAAACTAAAATGGCAGGAAAACTTTTATAGTGACCTAGGCAAGTACAAAAAAAAACTCATCGAAGACTGATACAAGCAAAGATGCAACACGTTAGAGAATGACCATATCCACTTGGAAGATTCACCGTCTTTGAAACAAAACCAGATGAAAGTACAAGAAAATCTTGAGATATATGAGGCAGTTGATAAAGAAAAAACCAAAACCATAAAATGCAGGTTTTTCAAATTATAAAATCCTGGCGTGGTTAGCCATTCAATTCCCTTTATTGGCAAAACTTTACTAAGAGTAATTTTGAATATCACCCATAAGTATTCCATTTAGCTGCATTAAGAAGGGGAAAGAAAAATATATAAAAGAAAAAAAAAAAAACCCTACAGTTTAACAACTGAGTCATCAAGATACTATCTTAGAGAAGGATAAAAGATTCATAGGCTGATTCCTAAATATATTTTATCACAATAATGAGGCTCAAGCAATTGTTTAGACATTTATATCATAGTTTGCCAGGTATCACAGCAGAGTTTACATGCGATCAGCTTAATTTACATGTTCTTGCCTCTCCTGCTCATTTCCATGACCACTAGATCACCTAATGTGGAACTGACATAAAGAGTTTCTGTCTCCAGGAATGAACAACTATTTGGCAAGTGAAACAACTTCACTGGGCAAGACCTAAAGTTTTGTCAACTGCACTTACTTCCTTCGGCAGAGGTTGGCATCCAGTACATCAGGGAGAATGAAAAAGGGACTAATTTACTATGATTTTAATATTCTTTTTGTATCATCTTTTTAATTTTAAACTGAATACAGAAAGAAGAGAATTTACAGTGAGAGGGGTTTTTTTGTTTGTTTTTTTGCAGTCTAATTATATACTTCTTTTGGTTTTGAGAATGGATCCTTACATTAGATTTGCATAAAACACTAGAAATATTTTTGGTGAGAGAACCTGCCACTACCAACAGGAAATGTTGAAGGAAAGAGAATATCAATGAATAAAAATGAGGTGACAGCCACCACTCAAACACAACATGGCAGGAATTGGCTTTTTACCTGTTAAAGGAGTCGGGCAAGTGTGTCGTCCAGAGACCTGCAGGCAAACCACAACACACCAGATTCCTAGTTGGGCACAAGGTAGAGTATCACTTCAGAAGTTTTCATTAGCGAATTTAGAAGGACATTTGACACCAGGGCAACTTTTAGGCAGTAAGTGGGTATTAAGGAGGACTAGGGCAGTTCGTGTCCCTTGGACATGCTGCACTGGCAGACGTTAGTGGGACCTAAAAACTTCAGTTGTTTCTCACCAACAGTTTTGTGTCTGAATGGGAACTTCATGTCAAGAAGGTTGCATAGTTACTTTGCAGAGAGTTAGGCATACAACTAGGATCATTTTTTAAAATAATCAGTATAAAGGTATTCACAAAATCTGGCTTACTTGCTCTGACTGATGAAGAGACGGGTACATTTGCAAAATTGAATTTCAAGTTGTACTGACAATTCAAAGCGGGATCCCCTCTTTATCCCTTAATTCCTTTTTTGTGTGTGTGAATATTCTTCTTTGTATGAGTGATGATGAAAGGCTTTGCTTCCCCTTTGAGATTTCCAAGAATTCTTCCAAAATGGATGCAGACTTTTTTATTGTGTTCTGTAACCGGTTTGAGATGCCAGTGATCTGGAACTATTAGAGAGTCAAATGTCTATTGTCTCGTTCCTGTACAGAGCAGTTTTTACAAGGAGAGCGCTTCCCAGGATTTATTTCCATGTTCACTCATACTGTCATCTCAAGAGAAAGCTGCATAAGATACAAGCTCTCTTGCACAGATGAATCTGCAAGATTTCCCCAGATATCTGGGATGTAAGAGGAGAACGCGCAAGAAACCTACCTAGCAACTCTTCTTCGCAGTAAAGTCTTGAAATCCCAAGTCACGGACCATCTCCAGACTGCCATAAATAGGCACGCAAAAGGAACACGCTAGAGAGGCAGCATTTTCTTACCATCTATGCAATCAGCGTGATAACCAGAGTTGTGCAAGAGGGAAGCTTAAAGCTCTTAAGGTTTACTTAAAAGATTTAAAACTTAAGGTTTACTGTAGAATCTCACGAACTGGGTTTTATATGGGAGAAACTGTGCCACCCAGTGGAAGCTTCAATTTAAAGACTAAAAAGCAACAGTGCAGAAGACAAAGGGGAGGAGGTCTTTCAGAAATGAAACTTACTGAAAAAACTTTTTATTCAAACAAATACAAGGCTGTTACAGGGTAAAGGCTCTGTATAAGAAGAAACCTGGACTTCCAAATTGAGGGAACCTACCTGAGGTGTTATCTCAACAGACAAACACTCCAGAAGAAAGAAGGGCTTTAAAGCAGTTTTCATTTTACTTGGGAATGTTATTTATTTAACTGTAGCAGGCGTTCACTGTTAACCTTTAAGATAGTACTAACAGTGTCGCTTGTCACCTGTACAGTTAATTAGCAGAATCTAACAACATAGATTTTGTTTTGCACTTTTTTTTCAACTTGTAGGATATTTTGCAATGTCTAAAAAAATGGCAATTACAGAACTCAAAATATAACAAAGCTTAACAGGCCTCTTTAGTCTAGCCATTTTAGGAAAAAGATCTTTAAGAGAAAGTTTTAATGAAGAATGAGCGATAACAGTTTCAGACTGTTGTTAGTGGCTTTTATTATTTTTTCTTATTATTCATTTTTTTTCTTCATATTCAGCAGTACTTGCATTTCTTTGATCCTGTTATACTGTACAGATTGCAGTGGTCTCTTTATTAAAGCTTCACAACGAGTAATGAATAATTTTCACATTTCGATATAAATTCCTACACACGCTCCCAAATGCTCCCTATCTCATATGCAAAATGGGAAGGTGAAAGCATTCTCAGTGCTAAACATCTTACATTTAGCTATAATATCTTGGATTGTTTCTTTTCATCGTAACCACAAAAAATCCTATAATTTTCTACATCATTTCTTTTACAAACTATCATTTTGATTGTTCATATAGGTAATCTTATTAAGGGACATGTTCAGTGATAATGTAAGAAAGTCTTAAGAATATATTTTTATTTATATATTTTCATCTACTCTTTTATGTGTTAAATTACATCAAAAGTGGACTTCAAAGCATCTAATCTTTCGCTTGTGTTCAAGTCACACAAAATGTGCATTTTCCCACTTTCTCACACATTTTCACACTACCCCTTAATGAATAAATGTAATTATTAGAATCAGGGAAACAATACTAAAAAAAAAAAGGAGGGAACAATATCAAAAAGCCTATATCACAAATCAACTCGTATTTCTGTTACGGTGTAATTATGTTTTAAAAAAGGGAGCTGTTTGAAGTAAGAGACACTCTTAAATACCGAATGGTATACATACGTTTTTTATCAAACTTGTGGTTGAGTTCTTCAGGAAGTGAGTACAATCTAGAAATTTTATTATTTTTCTTGGACCTCTGGTTGTGTTAAACAAGAAGTCTTAAATTTAACATACTATGTAAAATAGCGTTGAATTTGCACATGAAATGCAAATAGATCTAGCTGGGCGCTCTGGGTGTAGTTCCACTGTTTCCTTCAGTGTCCATGGAAACTTCAGAAGTTTTTCCCTTTCCCTCCTTTCCCGTTACGGAGTTCCACCCTACTCAGTGCTCGATGTCTCCCAGGTACGTGCTGAATCCGTAAGCCAAAGTTTGAGGCTGCTGCCAGTTAAATAAATGTGGTTAAAAAACCACAACTCCGCAGCAATTTTGAACTATCTCTTCATTAACACGTGCGCATGCCATAAACCAGAAACTGTTGCGTTGCCTTTCTCAGGGTAGGTTTAATTTCCTTTGCAGTGAGCTCTGCCCCCTGGAGATGAAGGATCTCTCTTGATGTGCAGCGTGGCTTTTACCTATATTAAGCTGCAACCAATTTCCTAGTCGAAGTCCAAACTGGGAAATTGCACTTCAGCAAATGGCAGTGTTTTCTGTATTGCTAAGCAGAGTGTAAACGCCAACCAAAGATGACAGTATTTTCTGCAGTATGTTTTGTATTAGCAAACAATGCATTACCACGGCAATAACGAAAGCTCATGGGTTTTACTATTTTTTTGTGGGAAGAATAACATCTCAAAATGCTGATCCCTTTATTCATCTTTCCGTGCAATTCTGTTATATCTTATGCAGATTCTCTTCTTACCCTCTTCAAAATTTACTGGCTTAGGATGGCAGCTATGCAATGCAGGCATAGAGGAGATTTCCTGGCACTCCTCCGATGCTGTCGTGAGCTTGTTTAGAGAATTAAACTGAGGAAAACCCACCTTCCTCTCCACTAGTTGGTCCCTGCTTTCCTGCAGAGCCGTTTTCCTTTAGATCCCCTAAAACCTGCACGTTCCCGGTGGCAGCAGTGCAGAGCGCGAGCAGGGCTGAGCTCAGCCCCTCGCATTTGGCTGGGTGTCAGGAGCACCCAGGGCCTTCCTGCTGCTGTGAGCGTGGGGAGGAGGGAAGGGGCTGTGTCCCCGGGACAGCAAGGAGAGCAGGGGGGAGCTGGAGAAGCTACTGCACTGGTGTGCAGAGCTCGTGGGACCTCACACGTCTGACCTGGCTTCTGCTTTCGAGAAGCAAGGAGTAGCTCTACCAGGTGGAAATGAAGACTGCAAATGGAAAGGAAATAGTAGGATTCAAACCCAGCACAGGAACATCCCATTCTAGAAAGCAGCTAGAACATGGGAAACTGTAGTCTGGTAATTAGGGAACTAGATGGCAAGCCAGTGCTCAGTTTTGGATGGAAAAGTTTTAGGAGGAGGAGGAGGATAAATAAGCCTGCCTGCCATTTTAATGAACTGAGAGGTAATTGAATTTAATTTAACATGAATTCTAATAATGTAAAACAAGAAAACAGTAATATGCTGTCTTAAAGACTGCGAAAGTGGCTAAAGGAGTGCAAAAAAAAAGAGTGCAAAAGTGAGTGCAATGAATTGAGGCAGAGATGCAAAAAAAAGAGTGCAAAAGTGAGTGCAGTGAATTGAGGCAGAGAAAAGATCTGGAAGTAAAGTAAAAAAACACTCTAAAAGGCAGAAATGCATCAGAAAGGGATTGTCCTAAGGACAGGTAGATATGTATATTCATACACATATAAAACTTTATTCCTCTGTCAAATTCTCCTTCGGCGTCATGCAGAAACATTGCTACCATTCACAATTATTTGCAGCTTATTAAGAGTAGATCTTCATTTCTTAAGTTTCTGGTAGAAGGAAAGAATTTCTGACAATGCATCAACAACCAGACTTATTCCAGGGCCACTTCTACTTTTCCATTTTTTTGGTAGGATAGCTCTTCAAGGGTGTTCTGTATAGAATATGCTATTTCAGCAAAGCCCTTTATCATCTAAACTGTCTATAATGATAATAAAAAGTGCTTCTTCTGTGCTAGCAAACCTCATACCCACCCATATGGGCGGGTGCAGTTTGGGCAGTGCATCCGCAGCTGGACCATGGCTTTTGTGGAGGCAGTGGTGCCTCTTAGGCATTAGGGAAGTGGAAGGATTCTCATGGCAAGAGACTGGATCGTGTGACATTGAACATTAATTTATTGTGTAAAGCAGTACGTACAACATACTGTGGAAATTGTTCTGTTTTGATGGGGAGAAGTAATCTTTTATGTCTTCACTGGCTGAATAGAAATGTGCTTTTCAGAATCGTATACACGCTGTAAGTGCTAGTCTTCACCAACCATCAATCAAGCATAATATGGTAATGTAAGCTATGCATTTAGCTTGCTATTATCTGGAAGTAAATTAACCAAGAAAGCAGGATTTCATTTGACACACTGATTAGGCACCTATATAGAGTTGTGACAAATGGCAAAGTAATATCACACATGCTGCATTCTGTGTTTAAAAAACAGATGTGTTTGTTAAAATAAAAATGTTACCCTTATAAGTGGATTCTACTTTAAATAAATATTTACAGAAACATCCATAGGACATTAGCATCCTGTCATAATTAAGCCAGCTGATATACTTAAGAGAACTAAGTAACCAATTTCTATTGAACTCCTTTTACTAAGTTTAAAATCAGAGTCATGTTATTTGGAGAAAAATCATTCATGAAGTGATCTTACAATTTTAAGATAGTTGGTTATGTGAAAGCTTTAAAAATACCAGAAAATGCAGGATTTATCGGTCCTTTAAAGCTAAATACTGCTTCTCTTAACGCAGCTGCTAAAGTCCTGGAAGGTGCAGGAAACTACTGCACTTTTTGCCACTGCTTTCGCGCCACGTACATTTCCCCTCTGAGCAGAGCTGCTTTTCGACCACTTCTTGACTTGTTTCCCTCAGAAAGGGCGCCAAGTAAGGCTGCAGCGTTGGGCCGGCTTGTTCTGGTGCCTCGGGGAGCGCTCTCAGGAGCAGCTCAGCCCGCAGATGTAAGAGCGGGGCAGCCTCTGGCCCAGGGAGCCCCTCCGCTTTACAGGGACACGGGAAAGGCGGAGGAAAAATCCCATGAAATGGCTCTCCAATACCATGGTGGAGGGGCACGGCACTGAGTTTTAGGCACCAAATCCTCCGATGAAGAGGCGAGTTTCTAAGGAAAGTGGGCCGTGCGGCAAGGAGACAAGGTGACAAGCTCAGCCGTGTCCGTGCGCTTCTGCCTTGCCTTCCTCGGGCTCCCTGCAGAGGGAAAGCACCCAGGGATCTCCCTGACACGGCTGTTGTGGACGGAGAGCTGCGACTTTGTGATCAGATATGAGCCCGATGGTGCTTTCTGTTCTTTTGGTGCCCAGGGTAAACGTGATCTACTGTTTTGATACGAAATTCAGAAATATCCAGCGGATACATTGAAATCCTTATACCTACTGCTTCTATTTCTTTATGAAAGAACAGAGCATATTGCCTACATGCATAGGAATGCTGGATTAATGGTTCTCCAAGCTCAGATTACTTTTAAATGTACTGCCTTTTTTTTCTTTTTTTGTTGCTTTTTTTTTCCTTGAAACAATCCATGTCAGTAAAATGTATGATACATGACAGTGTGAAGTGTGTATCACACATGAAGTATGATACATGACAGTAGGAATAAATACCAGGGACAGACAAAACCTCTGTTTCGCAGCACTGTAGTGAGTGAGTGACACCAAATGAGTTTTGGACCCCAAGGACCTAATATTGAGAGCGCTGAATGGCAATTGATTTTGTATTTTTAAATATAAAAATCAACACAAAATAAATGCAAAAATAAATGTGCATTGAGCATGCAAGAGAGGAGTTTGACATATTTTAAATGAAAAATATTGAACTTATCAATTAGGTTTGCCTTCTACAGATCGCTGGTTTCCAGTATGAAACTGTGAATTCGTTATGTGATTAATATGCCATTGATATGAATGATTTGCATTAATTCAGAACCACAAGAGCTCTTCCCTTAGAAATTTTCCGTAACAATGAAGTTTTCTCTCCTGTGAATACAGGCTAGTATTAAAAGCACCAAGGAGAAGCATCAGAGGGACGGGACACTGCTGTGATAGTCGTCAAGAACGAAACGCAAGGCTGCAAGGAAAGGTCTGTGCTTTCACCAAACAATAAAAAAAGTCCAAATTAGGTAAAGTAATAGACAAAAATAGTCATTTGTCACAACCAGCTCCTTAGCCTAACCTACATCTTGCAGCCTTAGTATTCTTTAAGAACCTGTGCGAGGCTGACTGGGCTTTATGCTGCTGTTACTGAAACAGCAACGTGCTCTTCCAACAAGAACTTAGGATGTCCAAGGGCACGATTTCTTCCCTTACTTATTGGGGAGAGAATAGACTAGTGCAGAAAATGGTGGTTTAGCAGCCATTAAGGTGATTTTACCTCACCCTCAGACATTAAACAAATAGTTACAACACTGGCACGCTAATGGAAAATTGTTTAAGTTAATAAAAAGAAAAGCTATTAAAAAACTCATAATGTCAAGAAATTCTTTAAGCTCTTCGTGATGGGAAACAGAATGGTCCCGTGGAATGCAAACAAATGTTTCTGTCAGCCCCACGGCGATCTGCTCTCCATTACCGGGGCTCTCGTGACATCTTGTATTTGTGGGGGCTCTTCGGAGGAGGGCAGGTGTCACTGGCAGCGGGTGCCTGGGTGCGCTCGCTCCTCCTCCCCGTATCCCGCTGCTCTTGGCAGAAATGGGCCTTAGCGAGCTAAGGATATTTTTAATCCCGTTGCCTCTATTACAGGAACTTTTGCCTACGATCCACGTGCACGGTAAGACATGGCCTGTGCAGCCAAAAATGAGTCAGATGGTTGTTTAGGGCTGACTTTCTGTCTTGCTAAATTCCAGGTTTGCCTAACTGATTGCAACACTGCACGGATCCACGAAGCAAAGCAAGACTACAGTAAAGAGCACAAATTGCTGGGATATGCCAAAGTCGAGGAGAGTTCTCAGTTCATTTAATTAGACCCCAATTTTGTCATTATCTTTGAAATGTTGTGTTATTATTTTCTCAAGTCTTATAAAAGTTAGAGAGGAGACAAGAGACAAGTAGATAGGTAGCATTTTTCTTTTGTGTTTCAATAGGCATTCTGTTCCCAAGTTACTTAATTTTGCAGAGCGCTGCAACAGAACAAGCGCCACAAGATTAAGACAGTATTTACCTTAATGTTCCCAGAACAGGTACACACACAGACGTAATTAGGATAGCCAAAGATTGCAGCTCTTCACTGACTCAACCTTTTTTGTCTTGAAAGAGAAAACGCTCAACCTGGCACTTCTGAATCTAGCCAGTGTGCAGCTGTGAATGAACTTATGTAATAGAAACCCTTGCGGGGAGCAGCAGAACTGGGTTTCTATTGCATGATCCAGCTGAACTGCCTGATCCCGAAGGCACGCAGTCACCAGCCTGGATAAAAGGGAAACAGGAGGAACCAGCAGCTAAGGCCAGAGCACGGGACTGCAGGAGGGAAATAGTGTGACGGTTCCTTCTGGCAGCAGTTCACAGCAAGGTGAAACCCCAACCTTGGCCTGAAGGTCCCAGTGAAAAAAATAGAAGCTAATAAAAAATGTTTCTAGAGTGGAATCAGTACTTTTTGGAGAAGGAAATTGCAGGGAGAAGGAAGAAACTGAAAAGAGAAAAAAAAAAAAGAACAATATCCCTCTGCTTTCCATTGAACTGAAAACAAGAGGACAGCATTAAGCAAGTGTCCTTTCCCCACATTGAAACATTGCAATGAGACTAAACCATGATGCAAAACAGTAATGACACTAATTGAGTCTTCCACTTACTCTGGATAGAAAACTGCCTCTCGCACCCTGAAGTGCTCCCTAGCAAAGTGAGTAGCTCCATGAGCTCAGGAAAACATGGGATCTGTCTTCAGCACCCCAGACCTTTCATCACCCTGCGCACTGAAAACACTTCTGCTGCAAATACAGCTAGTCTGATGTGAGTGGGAATGCTAATTGAAAAAGAAGGTTCTTTTTTTGTTTGTTTTTATGCCCACTTTTTCTGTGAGAGAATATCCTGCTGTTTGTAATACCGTAATAAAAGACTCATCTTTCAAGGAAAAATGTGCCCTTAATTTTGCACTAGATTCTGAAATGAAAAGAGCAATAAAGACAAAAATCTAGAAAACCACCTTTAAATGTAAAAGCAAACATTAGTTCTATTAATATTTAAAAGGGAGTGTAAATGTTCATTGAGTTTAAGAGCAAACTCATCGCCAGCATCTCCTACTCATCTCTTCTGCTGAAAAGATTCAAGATTTGTTTCCAGTGAGTGAACCCTGATTTCTTCCTCAAATTCCCTGGGTTTTCCATTGTGTTGTCCATTCTCAGCTTTGCCCTCTAGGTACACATCACACAGCATCATGTTTCAGCCTCCTGAAGTACGCTGAATTTCCAGTTATTTAACACTCAGAGTGTTTGTAACACTGCATTTGGAAGCATCGCTGTATGCACTGTGGATTTTCAGTACCAACCTCTTTTGCTCGCTCTGCCTTTGCTCAGGTGGAACGAAGCCCTTTCACCAGAAAGAGATGCGTCTCAGGAAGGACATGGAGCCAGCACCACCTCGCACGTTAAACCACGTGCCCCCGTCACAAAAACATCCCAGAGTGACATCCCAAGTTCCAGCCTGTTTCTCCTACTTGGCGAAGCACACTGTTTTGTGCGTGTGGTTGCACGTTCTTGCCCTAGTTTTTATCTTGCTGTTCTGCTCCGCTGCGCGTGTTATAGCAGCGGCATTGCTTACACTTGGGACGGGGAGAAAGTTTGAGAGAAATAATGGAAAGCAGGTTCTCATTATGGCTTGTAATTACATCATTTCCTCAGATTATGTTTCAGCAAAATACTGTAAATTCCTTATTTTCCCATAAAAAAAAACCTTTGCATGATATCAGTGTTGTGCCTCTGACCCATAAAAATTATTTTTGCATTAAAAAGGATATTACTTTTCCCTGGCATCAGCAATTCCTAGGGCCCTTTGGAAGAAATGCCAAGTTCTGCTTGTTCCCTTCCCAGGTTCCGGCCTCGGAAGCAGCAGGATCTTGTCCCTGTACAAATACTCGTCCATGACTACCTTAGCAGATGGGATTGCACTAGGAGGACAAATACTTGCCTTTATAGTATGTTACTGTAATCGGTTATTTCTAGCAACTCCAGGAAAAGTCACCGGTAACAAAGCACTTGTAACAACACTGCAGGCTCATCTCTCTTTTTTTTTTTTTTTTTTCCCTTTCCAAAATCATGTAAATATAAAAAATCTTGTCTCTCTGATGGGGTTTTGTGCTAGACATACATACACATTTTATTGACCTAAGGTGGGCATGCCTTGAAAAAATTTCTGCCACACAATTTTGCTTTTACTTAAGAAGCTGTTAATTCTGTTGCTAGCACATTCATTGGGGATGTTTAGAGTTATTCAAGGGCTTAACTACTGCTCTGGCATTCCTTATAATGTAGAAAAAAATATAAAAATATGTGTGTGGGAACAAATTAAAATTATGGAGCTGTATTGGTGATGCTGACAACATGTAACCCTAAGAATCTGATTCAGTTGTCTCAATTAAGCACTTTCTGCGTAAGCTACTTGACCCTCCGAGGGAGCATAAATTCGGTGCCTCAAGTTAAACTTGTGAATTCTTTCCCTCCACGTGTAAATAGCATTAACACAATGCAGTTGTGATAAGATCACACTTTACACAAGCTTTTACTTCTCTTTTTCTGAGCTGCTTAGCAGTGTTGCGTTTTTGGCCGGTGCTTCTCTGCACTTAGGCATTGGCAAGCCTTCTCTTCGGGACCTGCAAGAGTTTCTCACTGCTCTGTCTCCTTAATGCTTATTTTTACTCAGTATCAGTCCTGTGTGAGCTGGGCCAATGCTTGGGAGAAAAGGAGTGGAGGAAGTAAATGAGGGCAGTATCTGCAACCCAGCATTATGCAGGCCTTGCATGTGCTTTAATAGCATTTAGGACAAAATGACTTGTCGTAGCAAAACAGTGATGGGAAAAGATAGAGAGGGCCACACAGCTCCCAACCAGTTGTCAGAGTGGTAGCGTCTGTGTTTCTTTAGCAAAAAGACTATTTCCTGCCAGTTTTCCTCTTTTCTCCTGATTTCCATTGCCTCCATGCCAGCAAAGCCTCGGCTGTGCCTGGTCTGGAGGAGTGCCTTGTCTGAGACGCGGCATTCCTGCTTTTTCTTTTATGGGCATTAGGGTTGTGATCTGCTCTGTGGTATTTTTGTTATCACATGGTACCTGATAATCGTTTTGAAAAGCTCCAACTTGGTTATCACGTTTCTCTCCAAGCGGAGAGCTCAGAGTGTCCCGTGGGAAGCAGGAATCCCAGAGCCCTCCCTGAACGCTCACGCTGGGAGAGGGGAACTTCCTCCGGCCGCAGCTTTTCCCTGCAGCCCTGAGCCCCCTTGCACGCCCGCTCTTGCCTGGTGTTCTCCAGCCCGGGGGATGGGATGACGTGCAAGGAGGCAGCAGGAGGGTGAGGATGCGGAGCACAGGCAGGTAAGGCTGACCTGGAACATGGCTGAGGACATGGCAGGATGTTTCTGGCGGTACTGAGCAATGCAGGAGATGAGGTCAAGAAACAGGAAAATGAGAGGCAAAGGATGTATGTATGGGGTAAAAGGCAAAAGTATCAACTCCAGAGGAAGTCTGAAACTTTTCCTTCCCCTTTTTCCCCTCTTTCCCTGCTTATTTATCAAACATGATTTCAAATCAGCAATAGCTTTCTCAGTTAAAACAGGCTGTACTCAGGACATCGTATTGAAATGGTCAATGCCTTACCAGATTTTTACAAGAACATCATGACATAAGAGAGTGCTTTATTCCTTTGATCCTGTGCTGCACCTCTTGCAATCTAAATCCAGGTGAGCAGTATGAATTTCCATAGCAGGAACACTTGGAAAAACACTGAAACTTCGTATGGAGTAAGGCAAACAAATTCCTTGAGAAGGATAGAAGTGGGGTTGTGGAGCACTGAATAAGTGCAGAGCTGGAATTAAGCTCTGTAAAGGATGGTCCCTGTGTATTGCTTCACCATGGCAAGCAGGTAATGCTTTATTGGGAAATTATTAGAAAAGCATGCCTTCCCAGTAAGCAATCCTTACAAGTTCCTTTTGAACAATAATACACTTAGCATAAGGCTTTAGGCTCTGGAGTTGCTGAAGTTTATGAGGTTGGCTTGGTTTCACTGTGGAACTTGCAGCTTAGAGCATTTCGGAGCTCTGGCTTTGTAAACACATATGTGGACAAACTTGCCAAAAATAGAAGTGAGATGCCACTCGGCTGCTTTTTTTTTTTTTTTAATTATTTTCTATCATTAAGTGTTTCAAGAATCTTTCTGCCATAGCAACAAAAGAAAAAGACTTGCTTATTAGATTTTATATGTCACAGAGGGGAAATAAAACCAAACAAATATTATGCTGCACATCAAACCATGCACATACCCAGCATATTAAACAGGGAAAAAATCTAATAAAGCTGGATTCTCTCTCATGAAACAGAGAGGCAAAATTGTTGGAGATGCTGCCCAGATATTCAGATTCAGCCATCCTAGGCTGTCCCTGGGAGGCCTGTGCATTCAAGCAGGACAACTACCCAGGATACTGGTGTATAAGATGCATGCTGAATGCATGGCAGAATTAGGTGTCGCGTGAAAATATGAAATAAAGACACTTTCATTCTTACAGAGAAAAGCGTTTTCATAGCTTTGTTCAGTAAATCCGAAGGGCATTCGGTAGCCTTTATGCCGTTCTCCGCAATTGCAGCCTAGCTGTACAAACACTACTACATAAGCAGTATCAGTTAGATCACTTAAACAAATGTGGATGAACCCCCATGGTTTTGTCAATAAGGCTTCGGAGAAAGCTGGAAGAAGCAGTAGACACAAGAATTGCAAGAATTTCCTTCCAAAGATATTCTAATAATTGGTTGGAAAATTTATTTAAAGGAAGAAAAAAGACTGAGAAGATTTTAATGCCACTTTACAATATGTGCCTTAAACATACAAGCTTCTTAGGTTTTGTTCTCCCACTGTAATCTTTAAGATTAATTTTTAGCAGTTGCTACTTTGTCCTGTAGTCCTGCCACCAGCATCACTGCAATCTTTTCCCTGCTTCATTTTATCTGGTAGCTATTTTCAGCTAGAAAGAGCAAGTTCCATGTTTAAGAGGAGCAGTGGAGTTGTCACTAGGATGAGTGAGATTCCATGGAACCATTTATGAAGAGGAGGAACCTTTGTCCATTTGCCCACAGGTCTCTTGTTTTCTGTTATTAAAACTGGGTATTATACCTATCACCTACCTTTCAGGTGAATAGTTAAGTTCTGAAATACAAAATATTTTCAAAAATGATGTGTTATTAGTACTCAGTTAAGGGAAAATAGCAGCTTTATTGTAAGATTTTACAGGACATGGAAAGCTCATGCTAAAAAACACAGTTCTGTGTGAACAAGAGGATGAAGTAGCAGAGCAATGAATGAGGACTTGGTGCACTGAGAACTCAGATTTCCCAGTGAAGTTAGGGTAAGTCTCAGATATATTTTAAAATTAAGTCCAACAGCTTGCATTTGTATGGTACAGCAGCAGTAGTGGGAGGTGAAGGGCAACATCTCCATTAGTAAGGAAGGGTGTCTTTTTTGGCCCAGACTCTAAAAAAACAGAGTTAAACCTTCATTCATCTGAAATACAACACACTGACAACTTGCTATCTCTCACAGTGACTTAAGGGAGAAGGTATTACTCTTTTGTTCTGCTTTGAGAAATGTGTTGAACAGCTTTCCACAAAAGACAAATGTTTAGCTCTTGGCAGATTAGGGAAGTTTTCTGGAGACATGAAAAGTTTGGAAGTCTGGCTGTTCCTGGTGAACATTAGAGCCCTCGGTACCACCAGGTTGCTACTGCTGCGGTCTCATTATGTCCCGTCGTAGCCCATCACTCCTTTAAATGCTATCAAAACATCTGAACACCTGGGATCACAGTTTGTTCATGTTACTTTATAAATGAGCAGCAGCTAAAATTAAGATTTCCTTGGCTATCTCCTTATTAGTGAAATTAATCAGGGGAAACAGGGTGATACAAATAGGGATTTTTACATGCAGGAGAAAATCAAACACAAAGTTATAGAAAAAAATCCAGGCTGAGAAATTAAGCACCTGGCTATCCTGGAGGTTTTGTTCCAGTGAATATTTTGTATTCATTTTTTTCCAAAGGCTTCTCTCATAGCTAAACCGATAAACATGGTTAAGCTGATTCTGCCCTCCCTTATACCCAGCACTCGAATTTCCCTATGGGATTTGGGGTTTTCAGGGAACTAGTGTAGCTGTGGGTAGCCAGGTATGGGGAAAAGCTGTTCACGCATATGGATCATGCAAGGTACTACAGGAGTAAAAGTATCTGGTATAGGAGAAGAAATTAGGAAGGAAAAGGTGCAAATGCAGCGAAAATGGAGAAGCGAGCTACTCTTCTGCTCCTCACTGCAAGCAGGATAACGTGGAGGGAAGTGTCTCTGCTGGCCCTGCTTGCAGGAGGCAACGCTCGCACCCTCCCCTTTCGCTCCCTTCCTGCGGTCAGCAGTTGTCCAGGAGGCATGAATCAGCCTTGAGGGAGAGGACAGGACATATGAAGAGGAGCAAAGAGACTCCACTGGCTGGGGGAGAAATCCAACCCCTTCTGCTAACTGAGGATGCGGCTAATGCAGTGTCAGGATATGTATGTACACCGTAACACATTTGGTCAGATTTCTGGCACAAATTTTGTGCACGGGTGGTTCCAGACATCAAAGGGAGTTACAGTAGATTTATTTCCACTCAAAGCGAGGGCAGTTTCCCCTGCCTTTTCCATGCTGGCCTGACTTATTGACATGTGCGCCCCAATCGTTGGCCACAGATGCTGTGGACGTGCCTGGGCTACCCCCAGCTGAGGGTCGCAGGCTCTTCCTAAAGACCGGCCAGGGTGGTTAAAAAAATTAAAAAAGACCTGTTTTTGAAATAGCAGTAGTAGATCTAGTTCGTCTCAAATAAATGGAGCAAGATTTAATTTAAGGCTCTGCAGTGTACACAACGGGCTGAAGACTTGCAGGCTCCTGCTCGTGTTTGTCAGCAGTTACACACCTCTCCTTGACTGCCCTGAGAACACTTTGATAAGGACCAGCCGACCAGTGGGAGGAAACGGATGGCAACCCTAGGTGCATTAATTATTAATTGCAAACCAAGACGTAGCTAGCACTTTGTTGGGAACTCCTCTACAGTTGTCTGTCGTGATGATACATTCCCAGGCTTAATATGTTTAGATCTGTATGGATTTTGATAAACAGTCGATAGATGCGGCTATGTGAAAAAGATACGATGCTCGTGAACACCAAGCACTTAATAAACTTCAGGTGGATTACAAATGATGTCTCCAGATCACAGTTCAGGAAATAGAAGGAACATAAATCCCAGTGTATTTGAATGTGTTCTCCTTGGAAGACCGCAATGGAATTACACACACAAACATTTAACAGAGAAGCAAATAAGTGTAGCAGTCATGCTCCAGAGAGCATAAAGGATCAGTAAGAGCCCCACCAGTTACAACATGCCACTCTGTCAGTCTAGTGGTATTTTTTAAACTATAATACGTCTTGCAAGAGAAGGACAAATCTCAGAGGAACTAAAATGTGTCACTTTGGAATGGTAGAGGGGAAAATTTGGTCTTAATTTTTGTTTTTGTTTACTAAGATACAAAGAACACTTTCCAAGTTATTTAGTGATCTCTGATGAACACTGGAAAAAATGTTACAGATCTCAGTCCAAGCCCTACTTGCCCTAATGATTTCTGTAACCACACTGAACACGCACAAAAAAAGACGAGAGTTTCCTTGTAGCATTTACATTTGGTTCAGATCAACCCTGCAGAATTCTTATGGAAAATTTATCAGTCTTATAATATGCCTATCTTTCAGCATCCTGGCAAACAAGAGTGAAAAAATGATTATTTTGCTTCTCTGCTGGGAAGAAAATGTCACTCATGCCCTCCCAACCAGTTTTTTTTTTTTTTTTTTGTTAAGGTCAAGTGAATAAATAGAACACAGAAATGCCAATTTTCCAAGGACTGAGCAGTTTACATACGATGAAAGTAACAGAGGTTGCACATTGGGCATTCCCATGGCCGTCTACAAACTGATGAACTCAATACACCCTCACGGTCTCTTTAGATATCCCCATTTATTGCAGTTCTTGCATGAAATATCTCTAAATCTCATTTATACTGTGGCATTTTCTCACAGAGGACAGGCACAGCCTTTACATTCATGCTGTGAGGTCCCTTTAGCCCCCAGTTCATTCACTGCGCAGATCAGATGATGCTGTTGCAGCTCCCCCACATTTTTGGCACTTGTCTGTACTGATGCAGTGACTCCAACTTCACTTTTAAGGGTGAAATCACACTTCATCAATACCCCTTTTTAAGATCTGCTCATTTTATGCACCATATGCAAAAAGACAGTGTGGTCCCATTATCAACACACATGAGTCAACTCAAGGTGGCTCTTCAATCTCTTTTACTATTTTTCTCTTCTTTTCTCCTTCAGAATTCCTTTCCAAGAGATCCTTCCTGTTAGTTTCATAGTGCTATCAAAAGCTGCCCTCAGAAGTCCACAATCATTAGCAAATAACATTGTTTTGTGGCCATTTTCAACAACTCATCTTCCATCTTTAATTTGTCCTCTTACTCAGAAATCTGTTCTCCATCGCTCACTTTACCCACAAGGTTGTTCTCACTTGTCAGTCTGTCCGTCTCCCTCTGTACCTTTCTGCCTCAAAATCTGCAGGTAAATGTGCTTCCTGCCCTGGGTAGGGTTAGAATTCCAGTGACGCTTAACCAGGGATCCCATATTTCCCATTGGAAGAAATGATCTCCACTTCTAAGTGCCTTCTAACAAAAAAAAATCAAAACCAAACCAAACCAAACCCATCTCTCTTTCCCCTATTGCTTACGATTCTTTATGATGCTACTGTTATCTTTCCCCTCCTCTGTCTTCATTCAAAGACTGAAGCCAAGTGTGCTTCTTCCTTCTCCTTGTACTTCAGTGTCAGGAAAGTTTGGAAAGTCAATATGCACTTCCTGGTCATAGATAACGGATGACCCTTTTCATCCTTTTCCTCCTGGTGCCACTCTATCCTTCCCTAGCAGTGCTCTAGGCTGTGCCTGGGGCTGCGCTTTGTCAGAGACAGCAGAGAAGACTGATTAATCACCAACTGATCCCGAGTTGGGGCAATTTTATGTTCCTTTTGAACAATTTATATGTTAACTTATGGGATCTTAAACATTCTCTGGTAAAGACGCTCCGATGTAGTGAATTTAGACTTACTGACAACAGATTTGCTACTCCTGGCTGAGGACAGCTTAGAAGCCACTCTGGAATGGAAAGACTTTGCAGGGAAGTTGAAAACCAAGGGCACAGGCAATATATTTGTGGTTGGGCCCAATCCTTGAGATAGTTGCCATTGAGCTCACCTGCACAAGGAACAGAAAACTATGCCCCAGGCTTTTTTTTTATAGGAAATCTAACCTCACCCAGAAAAAGAAAGTGTTTCCAGTCTTTGTTTCATATAATTATTTCTATCTGTCCTCCAGAACATGTGTGTTTCTTATGACTACACTATATTCAGTTTTAGTTTAAACAGTGATAAGTGTATTTATAGATCTGTGTAAAACAAAATATTACCAGCATGTCAGCATTTGGTTGATCTTCACATTCTTGGCTTCAAAATGGCTTAAAATAAAACATACACACAAAGCAGAGTTGTTTTTTTGGCTCTGGTTTCCTCATTTTTGCCCACAACAGACCTGGCAGATGTGGAATAGCTGGAATGTGCATATCCAACAATTCTCTTCTGTGCCATCATTTGAAGCTGTAGGAGTGCAGTTATTTGGCTGTAGCACGGAACAGAGTGATGAATGTGATGAAATACAGATTTCATTTATGACCAGGGGATAAATGCTATTCAGGTCATGAAAACAGATAAGTGCATGGGGACAAAAAGTTCATGAAGAATTGCTTTTTGGAGGTGGAAGGAAGGACATTAAAGAACTGCAGTGATGAAACTGAAATGACTAGGTGGTTACTAAGTGTATATAAAAATAAATGCAAAACAGGAACCATGAAAAGATGCAGGTTCCTTAATTGTAGTGGCCTTGGGATGGCCTTGCTGGAGAATCTCAATCCGATTATCCATGATAACAGAAACTGCATTGCCACAGAATACTTTACATTCAATTTGGTGGAGAAGCTTAAAGTTATTTCAGGGGCCTCATATCCAAGATAAATGCAAAACAAATGAAAAGAAATCAAATAATTGTAAAAATGACTTATGAACCAAGACTTTTTCTGATGACTGTTGAGCCTTGATCAATTTATAACAGATCAAAGAAGCTCATTCCCAGTATATGCAAGACTGTTAGAACTGAAATTATGCTCTTATCAGAGCCAAACCTTTGTCCTGAATTCATATGTAGATGCAAGCTTGATAAATGTATCTGTTTCTAAAGCTGACCACTTGCAATCCTAAATGTGAGCAAAGGCATATAATGCCCTGCATCTGTTTGCTGGATCAGCTTAAAAAATAGGCCTAAAAAGATACGGGTCTATATAAAGTTTGATAAAAATGTACGAATGTGCATTACTATTTTAGGAATAGATGGGTATTCTGCGTTTTTCATGTGAGTGAGTTCAATGGGATTTTTTCTTAAGTAGGAATTTCAGTACTGAATTGATAGATCAGATAGAAAGACGTATTACCATTATTAAAAATATCTATTTTCAATTGTATGTACTAATTTTGTTAAGAACTCAAATATTTCCTCCAGCAAGCAGAATTCAAAGAGCATTTTCCATGGAGAGGCATATGTTGGCAGTGGCTGGCAGGCCAAAGAAATTACAGTTATCCAAGTCAGAAAGAAAATCTTTTATATGAGAGAGCAACCTGGTTGTATGAGGTCCTTCTCACTTACGTTTTGGGGGGGGTTATGGCAAATAATTCAAGGTTTGGCAATTAATTCAAGAATGATACTCAGAAAAAAATGGAATATGGAGAAGGGAGCAGAGGATGGAGAGAAGTGGAGGACTTTCAGCCTGTACGAGTTTTCTTCCTGTTTCTGGTTATCCAGGGGCTTGTCAAATAACGTCACTAACTTGCCCATAGTCTCGCTGGTGCCCTCCCCGAGGCAGCTCTAGTATCAAGGGCATTAAGGGTAGGCTGCCATTGTGAGAATATCCCCTAAGGACGGTCCCATTAGTATTGTGGCCCATTTCCAAAACTACAGAGATTTTCTGGGTATTCAAAAATGACCCTGGAGTCATAAAAGGAGTTTTCCAAAGCTTCATAACATGGTATCTTGCTACTTCGATAGAATACAAAGCAAAGAAGACCTGATGAGCTGATGGCACTCCGATAGCTCCTAATTTCTCCCCTGGCCTCAGAGGAGTTAGTCCAGGTTTTAACTGATCGGCCTTCAGCATCTGGCAGGGTTCACAGAACTCGTCTGTTTGCTGCTTTCAACAGCTGAGACTTTGAACCATTTCACTGCAGTGATAGCTGCAGGATCCATAGGCAGCAAATGACGACGAGACTAGTTCAATAATGTCACACATAGCCCTAGGGAAAAATATATGGCCTTCTGCTTTTGTTTTCAACTCCTCAAGCTACCCCTTGACCTTTTCTCTATAGTCAAATAGTTTGACAGGCATTTGTTACACTACTCCTAAGCCTACGATTTTTTAACCATCTAATGATGACGGCTGTCCTCCTCCAAAACCACTCAAGTACAGTCTGATCCAATTGGTCGGCTGAGTTGGAGTGCTGAGCCAGCAGGTTGTTTGAGTGCCAAGAGTCAACGAAGCCAAAAATCAGGGTCAAAAGTTGCTATTAGTTGGCACATACCTCTGGCAGGCTTTATAGAATATCCTGATTAAAGCACTTGTTAAGCCTTGACTGAATTCTTTTTCCTCTTATAAATACAGTTTTGTCAGATTTCATTTTTTACTCTCCACACGCTCTGGTGAAGAGGCCTGTGATTGGGGTGATGGAGTAGCAACCTGAAGCAGAAAGTGGGATTTCTGTCATACCACGGGGATTTGTGTCATTTTGGATTATTAACTGCGCTGGTGACAGGTTTTATCTTCTGCATTATCCCAAAGCCATTTGCAAGGTACACTGTAGCAACCACACTACAGCCCTGAGCAAAGCCCTTCTGGGAACTGCTGTTGCACTTAGTCTAAAAAGCCACCAGATGGTGCAAAGAAATAAATCACCATCAGACAGAAACTTCAGAGCTGAGCCCCTTCCAGCGTGGGACAGGGCTCAGCCCCAGCTTAGCGAAGCTTCACTAGGACCTTAGGGGAGATACAGGGAGCTTAGGCTGACAGAAACCAGATGTGGCTGGTGGGCTTCAGCATCCACCCGGGCAGAGGGTGGAAGCTAAACCCGTCTTCGCTTTCAGGTGCTTAGCTGTGAAATGCCCATGTAATACAGCAGGCGCAAACAAGAACAGATTGGCTCCTTTTTTTTGCAGGTCGAAATGGAGTTCAGTGCATCTAGAAACACGTAAGGCAGGGAAAGGAATGCCAGCCAGAGTTAGCCGTATTTCAAAGTTCAAATTCACAGTCCATGCAGAATTAACTGAGGAGTTTCACCCCAAATGGTTTCACCCCAGTGGTGAAAAAACACAGTTTTATTGTGGTTTCTGGAAAAAAAATCTGTCAAGTTCATCTTTTTTTTAGTTTATACTTGGCCTAGATTCACAAATTTGGAGTGAAGTTTAGATCCTTAGGTGCGAATCTAATCTCTCATCTAAACTTGAAAAGGAGGCATTTGTTTTTTGGATGCTATTTGGACCCATAACTGATACAAATGTGATAGAGAACAGCTGAGCATGTGTTGCACTGTCACAAGAGGAGGTAATCCAATGGCATGTGTCTTTACAGCCTTCTCACTGAACCTGAACACCATTAAAAACACCACTGATAATACCTGTCTTTTCAGAATGAGTCTTACTCATTTTATTATTTGCCTCGTGTGTTTTCCATTTGATTTTTTTC
Source organism: Crypturellus tataupa (assembly GCA_034781795.1). Classification (NCBI taxonomy): domain Eukaryota; kingdom Metazoa; phylum Chordata; class Aves; order Tinamiformes; family Tinamidae; genus Crypturellus; species Crypturellus tataupa. Next base: position 2,584,858 of record JAWLRI010000963.1, on the reverse strand, counting down.
ATTTGAGCACCAAAGTAGGACCACAGTTTGTTATATACCCTCAGCTTAAGCATGTTTTCCCTGCACACAGCGATTCTGAAGTGCCTTGTAATGAAGACCTGTTATCTTGGGAGAGGGAATTCACTGGAATCCACTCGTGGCCTGTGATTAAATTGAAGCTTTGTAAACTTTCCAAACATCATGTAAAATCTCAAAATCTTTGGAATTTGTAAGGTTCTACTGAGCACTCACCCTTTATCTAGGTATAAAGAAAAGAAATGTTTATACTGATTATATTAACCATTATCTTATGCAATTTGTGTAGTATTAGAAGAACCACAGGTCAGTCAAAAGCTATTAAAGTCCAGTCTAGTATTTTCCTATAATAACAGGATGGTTGATGATTTACACTCTTTCAAGAGCTGAATTCACTTTCCATGAATATCTACTGCAGCAATAATCTTAAAACCTGTACTCACAAGTCAAGATGTATCAGCACTACCATGACATTTATCAGACTAATAGCAATTAAATGACACAGTTCAAATGTCATCATTTCAAAAGCAAATGATAGCTATAAAAGGGCCTGTATTATTAAAATGATAAGGAAATAAACCATCTGCTTGTGCGATCTCCACATTGAGGGGAATAAAAAAAAAGAAAGAAAAAAAAAGGGAGCTTTATGGAACAAGTCTCCCCTAAATAATCCCCTTAGCTCTATGACTGGCATTCTCTTACCACTGTCTTACCACTCTGAGCAGACATAGCCCAGGGTATGTCTGCTCCGCTCTCCTGGATGTAAAACTCCTCTTTCAGTTTCTCTCTGGAAATAATTATTTGTTTTTATAATGTTGCTGAAGAGGACAGAGCTGCATCGCATATGGCAGAAAGATACCAGAAAAATCATTACTGATCAACATTGCACTTCTCTCTAAGCACGTTTATTAAGTATTTACCTTTTGAACTAAGAACATCTTTGAATATTATTGAGTCTGACCCTGGAAACTGAGCAATACTAAAGTTTACAAATGAGAATATAAAACATGTTTGATGATAGCTGATGCCATTTTTGGCACAACAGTATGATATTAAAAAAAGAGAGAAAAAAGAAAAAGAAAAAGGTTAGATATGACCCAAATGAATGAAGGTGAGGAGGAATGAGAGGAGGAAAGGACGAACAAGTTTCATATGGCACTCCCTTGGAATAGCTACTCTCACAGATAGCTTTTACCAATTCCTGTCACGGATGTGAGGGAAGCTCATTTCACAGCAGAAGAAGCTGCCACTAAATTAAAAATAATGCATCAATAGTGCATAGACTGGAAACTTCTTATACCTCTAAGCACTAACAAAAGGCAACAGCAGCAACAAAAAATATTTCATGATATATTATTAAGAGTTCGCTATTTTTCAGAGGAAAATAAATATAGCAAAATATGTGATAGGGATAGCTCAAGTTTTCTTACTAGATTACAGAAATTCTTCCCTAGGACACTTAATTCTACTATAGACTAGTTAATGTAAGGCCTGAAGTCCTGCTGACAAAAACGTACTGTCCGGTTGCACCTCTTGTGGATATCTAATCGTACAGTAATTGATACCAGCTAGTGTGGGAAGTTTGCTCAAATCAAGGCTAAAACACATTGTTGGCCTGTGGGGAAGAGTTGTTGCTATTTGTGTGCACATATAAAACACGTCAGAAAGGGAGGCTAATTTTTGCTCCAGAACTATATCCAAATGGAGGAGATGAAAGCCACTGGCAAAACTACTTACAACTCTATTATTTACTGGAGGCTACAAGGAGGACTAGTAAGACTGATTCATACTAGGCTGTGGTCCAAAGGTCCTTCCTAAATTAACAACAAAGCGCTTTATCATCAACATCCTGGTTTTCCTACTTGTTCAGAAGTGTACTTTCCAGGGAGTATCTTGGAACAAGATCAGTTTCATAAAAATGAAGTCATTGCTGGAGTTTAGTAACCACACTGGATTTTAGAATTCACTCAAACCAAATGACTAAATTCACAGATCTTAAGCTGCTTAGGGAGTTAGTATTTCACACTGTCCATCCCTGAATCCGTACAAAGGCAAAAAAGCTTAGTCAGATGAGGAGCTCCTTCACTCTGCCCTGCACTGAGGACTTGCCTAATCGTCTCAGACCACCTTGCCAAGTGACTGCAACGAGTGGTTGGTGAGTACACCCGGCTGGTGCTTGGCACACAAATTAGGGCTGTCAAAGCTGTCACTTCTCTTCCTAAATGCAGACAGTGTGTCTGGAGAGGGAGCACTCGGATGGACTGCTGGGTACCCTGCAAGGATATTATGCTCCCTGCAAGAAACGCTGAGTTCAAGCAAGGGATTAGCCACTCTAAAGTGCCAATGCGCCCCCACTCCACCTTTTTTTTTTTTTTTTTAACTCTTGAAGTGCAAATGCTCCCCTTGCAAAAGAAATGTCAGAGAAACTCCACTGTCCTAAGGTAATAACTCACTTAGGGGTCAGAGCCCTTTGACCAAGATTTACACCTTCCGTGGCTTATGGGTTGTGACAATCTCGTGATATCTATACTTGCGTGGTCAGCAATTTCTCTGTGTTGGTCAATAAGTGGCAGAGATACGTTCCTAGAAGTTTCCTTAATATATCAAATCTATGCATGCAAATAGCACTTAAAGACAGGATCCTCAGCTGATATATCACCCTGTAGTCTTCTGTGCCACCATGTTGATTCAGATTTCCTGAGGATATGGTCTGCTTGCTGGAAATACTTTGGAGAAGGAAGGCTTATTTCCCTAAACTTTTCAGTTTAAATTACTCAGCCAAAGACATTCCTTAACTGGAATGCATTATCTTATAAAAACATATACTCTTATAAAAATGCTATGTAATCTTATAAAAAGTCATCCTTTGTAGCTGTACTCAGCCGGTACATCCACAGAGAGGAATCAGTGTCAACGTCTACCGTAAGAGTAGATGATGTAACTAAAAAAAAAAGGGCTAGTGAAAATGTAGAAAAAATGGCTTGAATCATTTTTAGAGGGATGTTCAAAATTACAAATGACTATAGCACTGGTTTAAGTCCTGGTCCTGCTTCTGTTGGAGACCACAGCAAAATTCCTACAAGGTTTGGGTTCTTGTAATTTTGGCTTTTAAATAGGCTATTCCCTCTCCCCATTGTAAATATCCTTCATGTGGGATAAGGTATGAGTTAAGGATAAGGTATGAGTTAATGAAGTTGTGACAGCCCACATCCAATAGGAAAAAGTCTGGAGAGATTCTTGTTGGAGAAATAATATGCTACCAAAGGAAATTTCTTTATTATTCAATCGTCGATTCCTGCCTGAGTAGTAACGTGGCTCGCTATAAATCGTTCATTGCTATTAGGACCTCTCTATAGAGGGTAAGAGTGTGTTGCCCTCGCAGAAGGCCTGGGGAATGTTTGTGCCCGGTGTTAAGCAGCTACAATCTATGGGATCTGCCTAAAGAACAATGGCCTGGTGACCATCCAGCCGGTCCAACCTTCCGCATAAGATAAGAGAGAGCTGCAGGAGACAACTAGTCTCACACAGGAGTGACACTCTCAATAAGATTAAGAAAGCAGTGATGCCATTTGATAAGAATGAGAAAAAGCAATATAAGTAAAGAAGATGGGACCTGATATAATTCTTTAAGCCTACAGGCTGTAATCTGAAAGATAAAGGGCACTCGGAGGTGCATAACATGGAGGCAGCATCCAAATGCTCCGCAATGCAGTTTGGCTCCACTCACTGGTAACTTGGTCAGCCCCCAGACATCATGATGAGCAGTTGAGACTGGTAAACTGCAGGGACACCTTGAGTGTATATTTGTTCCTTCAAGCACTTTTAGCTAAATGGAGCACAAGAGGCTCTTCTCCTTGCTTGTTTAAGATACAGTGACTACTAGCTGTAAGAATTCAGTTATTGTATTCAAAGGTATTAGTGTAACACAATGCACTGTGTGTACCTCTATCTTGTTCGTGCTCAAACTCCTTTTGTTCCCACTGCTCTTAAACATAGCCAATGGCGCTGCATAAATTGCAGCCTTGGTCTAAATGTTTTGTTTTTGCTATGTGCCAGCCATCATCATTTCACTACCAGACAATACGCAGGTTTTGGAAATGCTTCTGTACATTTGCATTTTGCATTTTAAATGTATTAGTTACATTCACTGACGTGTAATCAGGAAAGGAAGTAAAGCTGATGGTCTCTGTCCCTTCCTGAGCCAGTACCTACCTGCCAAAGCGTCTGCGAAGCTTTTCATGAACGGAATGGAAAATGCGATAGCCTGATCTCATTCCCGCCGCTCCTCAACCTTTTTAGGGTAGCATGCGCTTACAAATTGGGCTTATGGACTGTGTGACTTGGTCAAGTCATATGCTTCCTCTTCATCCTTTATCTGCCTCGTTCTCATTGGAACCAAATGGCTGCACATTTGGACAGCAAGAAGCTCCTGTTTAACACAAAGGGGAAACTAAGGCTTCTCAGTTCAACAGCATCTAAACTTCTCTCTAGATGCCTCTAGCTCCTCTTCTTCCTTCCTCTAAATCTAATCTTTCATTGTTTGCAACCTTCCACATGGGGATACATAAGTCCATTTGTGAACTGAACTGAATCTTGCTCCACCCAAGGTGAGTAGGAGTTTTGCATTAATGGAAGCAGTGTGGGGACAAGACAGAAATATATCTTGGTTTTAATATTAAAAATGGCTATTTGAGAAACAAACAAGCAAACAAACAACATAAAATTCCAAATGCATTTCAATACATTTGGTGTCTAACTTTTTTTCTCCTTCAATTCAAAAGCTTTTCAGTTCAAACTGTTTTTTTTCTTTTTCAGACAGCTTCCAGTTCTGTTTTTGGCCGATCAGCATTATTATTTATCTACTTTTTCTTGATATTAAATAAACTTTGCATTTCAGGAGAACTTTCAAGCAAGATTTTACTATATAATAGCTAAAACTTAGTCTTTTCTAACCCATGCCCCACCTGAGAACACCAACAGGGCCTTTGGCAGTTAATGTTGGATTACAGTACTTTTTACTAGTGCTGGGTGGGTCCCTCAGGGCACTTTAATAAGTAAATGAAAAAGAAATCATTAAGCACACCATAACACATTGCAGGTAAAATGAGTTATTCCATGACTAGTAAAAAATATGAAGTCAAATTTCCTACGGATTTGTGTGCTACCTCCCTTCATTTACTCATTCCCCCTTCCTCACTGCACTGTGACCAGCTTCTTCTCTATCTGCCTAACTACCCAAGCAGTAGCAGGATGCATTGATCAGATGGATACTGCAGCAGAGTAGAAACATAGCTGTCTTAATATCGACTACCCAGTAAGAGAACTAATTTGGACTTTCTTTACTTTCCTTTTTTTCATTTTCTTTCACTTTACTTTTTTTTGGTCTTTCTTACTTTTCTAAACCTTACTCAATATATTTACCAAACATATATATAAAGATTTCAATCCCTCTGTTAAACATACTTGAGGTCTCAGTCTTTTTGTCAAATAAAAGTAATATATCTACCCCATAGTTGACCCAGTCTGTAAGTCTTGTTTCCATGCAAAACCTGGAGAAGAGTGCGTATTTACCCACTCTGGCAGGAGATTGCATGAACATATCTACTAAGTTCTTACATCATATTTTTAAACTGTCTTATCAAAATACAACCCGGATTCATCAGAAATATTCTATTCATTTTTTCCTTTTCCTCTTTAATGATGAGAAAACACATTTCAAAATTTGACATTGTTGTCTGAAACATTTGGGAATTTGTCTGTGTTTTATTTCCAAACCAAAACCAATAAAAATATATGCCTATTAAAAAAAAAAAGTTAATATTAATGCAGTGTCAGTGCAAGATGTTTGGTAATTTATGACAAGTTTCTTTCTACCATCTTTGGCCATGATCTTATATTATGTTGGCTTCAGCACAGCTGAAGTCTTGCAGTATTGCCCCATAAAATTTAGTCCAGAACCACAGTTGGGAATCCTCAGTGATTCCTTGTCATTCTAAAACATTAAGCTAAGACTTTTGTTCTGCCAGTTTTACAGTAAACTTTGTAAATTGATTTTCTTGGTCTTAAGGGGAGCCTTCTGCTGCCAACAACGCATTGCTGAAATGGGCCTATTTTGAGGAGAAGGAACACATCAGTCCCCTACGCTGCTCGAGGAAGGAGTGGGCCCAAGGAAAACCTGCCAGGAATCTGCTGAAGAGCAAGTGGGCTAATGCCAAATCCAGTCATAGAGGGACTGAGAACTTCTTTGCGAAGGTTTGCTGCACTCCTAGAATCAAATGCAGAGGGAATATTTTGGGCATTTCTAATCTGTGCAGGGGCCTTTCTGCATACCATTCGCTGCTGGGGAAGGTATTTGCATCTGCGCTAAAAGCACTCACGCATATCAGCTGGGTCCAGGACACTTTGGCACAAAAAATATGCCAGAGTAAGGCTGAAGAAAAGGTGTTAATTGCTACATAATGGAGAAAAAGAGACATTGTTGACATGGGAAAGCATTTTTCAAGAGGTGGTCTGGCATCTCATTTGCAGCCGGCTTGAATGTCATTTCTCTCTTTATGACCAGGGATCATGTTGGATTTTCTCTTCATATGAAGGGCATATGTTAAATACAACATGAACTTTTAGCTCCAAATTCCTTTATCCTAATGGAAGTGCAGAGTTAACTCCACAGCCTTCTGAATATGGTTTATGGAGCTTAATCAAAATCGCTGCATAGCTCTTCTCATGTATTTAAGAAGACTGCAATATAAATGAAGTGAAGGAAAAAGTGGGTCACAAATTTGGCAACCCTTTTCCCTTCCCTCTATTTTTGGTCTCAGAATTAAAGCGTTCAACATTTCCTTGTACGGACAAAGCAATTAATAAAAAAACAAACCTTACAGTGGAGGCAACCATACAACTAAAATTGTTTTACTTTACCAGTGAGGAAAATACATTAAAATGGATAACAGCCTGCAAAAGCCCCAATCTCATACCACATATGGTGTGAACTGATAAAATTAGCGTAGGTGATCTGCAGATAATGCCTGGGAAATGTTAACAGTAAAACTGTATGTGCTGAAGGCCTCCATAGTTTAAATAAATATTCCAAGTAAATGTTATGAAAACCTCTACTCCTTTCATGAGAACCTGTTCCAAGAAGGCTAAATGAGATATAGTTTATTTACATGAATCCCATTTTGATCTTCAATAAAAATAAAGTACAAGCTGTGTTGGTCAGGATGATATTGCACACCATGAGTTGTTGTTCATGTGACAGTACAACAGGGAATGTAAGGGTGGATGATGGGCAAATCAAGAGCTTATGGGTAAGGATTAAAGGGTAGAGACTTATTGAGAACTGACCGAAAGGCAGAACTCAGAGTGTTGTGCTCAGAGGCACAAAAACTAGTTGCCAACCCATAGCTAGTAGAGTCCCTCGTGTTGCTCATGTTATTCATCAGTGATGTGGATGAAAGGACAGAGTTCAGCCTCAGCAAGTTTGCGGATTATACAAAACTGGGAGGAGTGATAGCTGCACCAGAGGGTCCTGGACAGGCTGGGGAGATGGGCAGAGAGGAGCCTCATGAAGCTCAGCAAAGTATTCCTCATTGCTCCGCACTTTCACCTAGGGAATCATAGAACCATTGAGGTTGGAAGGGACCTCTAGAGATCATCTAGTCCAACCCCCTGCTCCAGCAGGGACACCCAGAGCACGTGGCACAGGGTGGCATCCAGGCGGGTTTGAAGATCTCCAGAGAAGGAGACTCCACAAGGAGCCTCTCTGGGCAGCCTGTTCCAGGAAATAAGTTCTTCCTCACATGGAGGCGGAACTTCTTGTGATTCAACTTGCACCCATTACTCCTTGTTCTGTTGCTGGCCACCACTGATGAGTTTGGCTCCATTCCTATTTACATTCTCTCCTCAGATACTTGTACATATTGAGCAGATTCCCTCTCAATCTTCTCTTCTCTAGGCTGAACAGGCCCAGCTTTCTTAGCAGTAGTACAGACTGGAGCAGAAAGCAGCCGTACAGGCTGGAAGGCAGAGAACTACCCGGGAATCCTGGTGGACGACAAGTTGACCACGAGCCAGTAATGCGCCTTTGGGCCCAGAAGGCCACTGGTAACATGGAGAGCATTAGGAGGAGCATTGCCAGCAGGTCGAGGGAGGCCTCTGCTTAGGGCTGATGAAGCCCCATCCAGAGTGCTGGCTCCAGTGCTGGGGTCCCCAGTACAAGAGGGACATGGAGCTACTGGAGAGACTCCATAAGGGCTACTAAAATAGCTAAGGGACTGGAGCATCTCTCTTATGAGGAAAGGCTGAGAAAAGATGGGCCTGTTTAGCTTGGAGAAAAGAGGACTCAAGGCGGGTCTTGTCAATGTATATAAGTATCTAAGGAAGGGTGTAAAGAGGAAGGGCCAGACTATTTACAGTGGTAACCAGCGATAGGATGAAAGGCAATAACCACAAACTGAAACACAGGAAATTCTACCTGAATTTGAGGAAAAACTTCTTTCTGTGAGGCTGAGAGAGTACTGAAACAGGCTGCCCAGAGAGCTGCTGGAGTCTCCTTCTCTGGAGCTATTCAAAACCCACCTGGATGACACCCTGTGCCATGTGCTCTAGGTGCTTGAGCAGGGGGGTTGGACTAGACGATCTGCAGGGATCCCTTCCAGCCCATGGCACAAAAATCATGAAGAAGAAAAAGAAAGATGGCATATGTGTATCTGACTATGGACTCTTTCACTCTGAGAAGATACTTGTCTCAGATTGTTCAGACTTGCTCTATAATAAAAAAGATGGAAGATTTCCTTTTAATGAACGGGGGAATTCTTATGAGATAGAATAAGCTTAGCACTCTCTCAGAGACTTGAGAGGTTTTAAGGAAAAAAAAAAAGCTTAGAAGTAGTGAAGTTTGTGATGAAATTGTGAGAGCTGGCAACACCTCAATCAAGCTTGTTCTTCATTTCTGTTGAAGTTTAGGGGAAAAATGCCAAAACCAGACTCCTGGTGCAAGAAGTGATAAACCAGCAGGAAACAATCTAGCACTGTCAGTTTTTTTCTTTTTTTTTTCCCTCCAGAAACGAAAGACAAGCATCTTGTAGAACATCTCCTTAGAGTTCAAATGAAGTCAAATAGCAAAATGAATTCTTCCTTACTCCAGGATTAAATAATGTACTCACTTCAGTGTTTTGTTCAAGGGAAGATAGGGTATTCTGCTTTGAAAATGAAATTTGACTACTATTGGCCTTTGGTAAGCCTGTATATCTTTAGAAGCTTTAGAAACATGTTTTTTGTTATTTTCTCCTTGCCAGTATAAAATTCTGCTACTGACTTTAGTGTCAAAAGTGTGATTATATACTGTGTTTCTGTTCATGGTTAAGAGAAGATGACTTTAGCAACTTTCTATATTCAAAAACTAAGCTTACTGGATAGAGGGCACCACAATAAAAAAAAAAAAAAAAGATATATACAACACCATAAAAATAGTTTGAAGCCATATACTCTTTAAAACATGATGCTTACACCAGTGCCAAGTTGTATTCAGCATCAGAACATGCTTTCTAGAGGTAGTGTTTTGATTCACTTACAACAATTCAAGGTCATGGTGGCACCAAAATTGTGTGTGCCATGAAATATGTTGCTCCAAATGCGGATGCCCACCATGTCATTCTTGCATTTGTGCAAGTTCATAGCTGTTGGACCTACCTGCAGAGCTGCAAAAATCAACCCCTCAGAAATGATCATCATTCGGTTGACTAATCTGACCTGAGTCACAGACTTTAGGCACGAGTGGTAGCAGCAATGTTTGTGTGGGGATGGCAGAATGATAGGACTACCCTTTCAGCAGACACATGCTCTCAAAAAAGCTTTATCTGAGCATAAAACTGGACCTTGACATTGCAAATTTATGCAGTTGGATCTGACAGTAAGGCCTTATTACTGCCTTGCACTCTAAGTAACCCTTCCAACCTGTGTAAACTGGGTTTAGGAAGCAGGGCAGATGAATCAGTAATTCCCATTTGGCAGGGCTTTGTATCCGCTTCCTGCTGGTGTAAGTCACTCCACCAGGTGCTAAGCAAAAGGCCCTCTGGCTGGCTTCGTTTTTACTTCCTTCAAACTGCTTTGTACTACTGCAGTAAAAATGAATATGATCAAAGGAAAAAACTGTTTGGAAGTTATGACAACACTTAGGACAGCATTAGTTTCATCGTGCTACCATAGTGCAGAAGTTTATACTTAAAGATGTTTTAAGTGCTCATTTAGCTTTTGTTTATTTGACTACCACTGCATAAAATCAAATGAAGGTTTATATTAAAAGATTTTTTATTAGAAATCAAATTAATAGGCTGAAAGAGCTACCAACACAGGCTTTGTAACTTACTCTGGCAGTTGTATACAGTTTATTGAAAACAATAAGCCCTCACTTGAACAGTTTTTATGTCACAAAGCAATTTCCCCACTACCCTGTTTGGCAGTGAACAGAAATCAGAGCTTGAAAGGAGAAGGAAGAAGATATTCTGCAGTATAACACAAAAGTTAGCCATTGATCAGGGGAGATCATGTGAGCAGCAGGATAGCACAGTGCTAGCAGTTTTTGCTGATGTTCTTTCAAAAATGAAGATCTCCTTCCATTTGAAACCACTTCATCTGAAGGCCACAGTAGTACTCGAGCATTTCTGTATCTCATGTTGTGTTGCATCTCATGTTGTGTCGCATGATGGTGAGCATGATGTAAAGAGCTTTTGTAGCCAGCTACAACCATTGAAACCCTCCTGAAAACTTTGGACTGCCGACAGAAAAGGCATTTATAATATCTTTCCTGACCTGGGAGGGATTCGTGGTCCTACAGTGCCACCCAAGGTGTGATATGGCTTGCTGGATTGCTCTGGGGAGCCTTGTCTCTTGCTGATGGTCAGACTCCAAGCTCTCAAGCACCACGCTCTGTGCTTCAGACACCCACACTCACACTGTGTCACAGCAGCAACACTACAGCGATGTGTCTGTCCACTGCTGGCTGGTGGGCTCTCACTCCCAGTAATTCAGCGCTCTTTACAAACATGCCATCAAGGTTTATCTGTACTATGGCATTGCCTCAGGGCACAACTAGAGATTAGGTCTGCCTTGAGCGAGGCTTGCTCTGTGCACGTGGTGCTCATTCAAGGGATCAGTTTAGTTCTCCTGCGCTGGCCTGAGGAGGGCAATATTGATCCTATACTTTTAAATCTGATGAAGTAGAAAAAAGTAGAATCACATTTTTTGCTTTTTTTTTTTTTTTTTTAATCAAATTGCTGCCAAAGAGAACCTGTACAAGTGATTAATCTCTGTACTTTGTTCTTAAGCCCAGTAAGTTGTGTTCTGTAGAGAGATGAAAACCTGCTAAATGGAAGTGTTCACCACCTTAACAGGACATTTTCAGAAGTGATTGGTGTTAATCTGTAAGAAGGTAGTGAAACCAAGTAACATAATGGAGCAAAACTTTTTTCTTTCCTCTTAAATGTTTGCAGTAAAAAAGTTAGAGGTTCCTTTCAGCATACCGGGTTGGAAACCTCCATCTCAAGATACTGCTTAAAAGCCTTTTTGCCTCATAATCAGCTGCTATCTGTGTCATTACTTCAAAGCCCATGTTCTTTTTCTCATAGATAATGATGTCAATGTTGTTTAAATCATCTTCCATCCTGATCTAAGGCACTTGTCTCATGAACACACTAAAACAGGCACAGGTAGGAATGCTCTGGGAGACTTCTTTCTCTGAGGTCAGGATGGAGGCCAAGTTCTGAGCCTCTTGCTGTCAGTGATGGAGATTCAAAGGATAAGCTCTGAGCCTCTGTGTGAGCTTCTTAAATCACCTGAGAAAGTGTCAAGCTCTACAATGTTACCCAGAAACTTTAAAACCTTTGTGGATTAGAAAAAGAATTCCCATGGCTTGCTTTGCCCCTTGTTGTCTTAAAATGGGACATTACAAGTTGAGGGGCACAAGACTATTTCTAACAGTGCAATTTGGTCTTCACAGGGGATCAGATAATTATGTTGACATCCGTCCTAGCTGCACCTTCATCACTGATTTTTTTTTTCAACTAAGTAAAGGAGCTGGATCAGTTTTGCTGCACATATCTCTTGAAATCCCCCTCTTTAAGGGGGATCCTCCTAATTCTATCAGACAAGATAGAGATAATTTTGGCAGAAGAAATGATCTTTTTCAGCAATTGCATTTTAGTGATGAAACCTGGTTTTCATTTAAGTCTAAATAAAAATTAAAGAGAAAAAAAAATGTAAGTCTTCTAATAATTCTTTTCCCCAGTACTTTGGAGCAAGGGAGAAATAGAAATGCAAATGAGCAATCCTAATATAATATTGACTGCAAACGGTCCATCACTGAAATTTAAGTCAAGCAGGATTATGGAAGTGAAGGAAAAATAAGTTGACCAAAAACATAGAACAAAATATACCAACCGACCAATATACCTCATTCATAAAACTGATACACTGTCCATTTTTGGAAAACTTCTGATTTTTTTTTCTTCAGTTCAAAATTCTATTATCACTTACCCTGGGATAAAATGTTTGATAGAGTGTGAAGTATTTCTAACAGACTTTAATATTTTCTTCCTGGGATACTATTTACAGCCAACAATTTACTTGGAGTCTTGGAGGTGCAGTTCCCATTGCCATTAATGATGTGTGCATGCTGTGAAGATAACTATAATCCCTTTACAGATTAAACACTTGGTATTGTCAAACCTTTTTCTAAAGTAGTAAATCTGAAGGCATTTCTCCCAAATGAGTGTATTTTTTTTTCTGCATGGATAATTACAGTATTTTTGACAGCTCTGGCTGAGCAAATCAAGCTGAAGTTTCCTCCTTTAGGTGTGAATGGGTGGCCTGTTTAGTGAGGCTGTTCAGGATCTTTGGAAGCCACGCTGAAGGGTCTCATATTCTTCCTGGAGACAATAGCGATTTATTTATAAGTTCTTAAAAATCCCTCATGCTGAGACATACCAGGTCGGATTGCTGGATTTTTTTTTTTAATGTGCCCATTGCACATTGATATATGTTCAGTGCTGCAGGAGAAATGTTAGGTGAGTGTTACAAGCTATGGATAACCACAGAACACAATCCCAAAAGAAAAATCTTTGATCTCCTATTTGAAATATAAGCCTCTGTATGCACCAAGTGCAGCATATCTAGATTTGTTCTCCATGGATCTGTTATACCCATAGCTGAACACAAACCTGATGTAAAGAACTTCAGCAACAAACCTGCAGAAGAGCTGTACTGGTGTAAATAAAACAAAGAGTATAGCTCTTGCGCTTGTCTGTAGCGCAGATAACTGTGGGAGGCATGGATAAGCATGTTGATAAACACTGAGGCCTGGTGGTGGCCCTGTCCCGTAGATCTCTGTTTTATTACTTGTGCAGATACGTACCAGTATGGGAATCAGGAGAGAGAAAAATACAAAACTGATGCACTGGCATTTTCAAGCTATTTAGCAAGACAGAATATCTAAGAGAAAGATCTAAACAAATCAAGAGACAAGTCTTTCTTTAACAACATGCACTTCTTATAGATATAATAGACCCATTAAAATACAGAGAGAGTGGGATAAATTCCGGCTCATGGATGCGCAGAGTGGGGAAGGCCCTCATATTTATTAGCATTAGCTGATGAAATGTCTGTTCTGCTTCATCCGCTACACTGAAAGCTGAACAGTCTCCAGTTCAGTGCTGCCTCTGCCTTTGTGGTCCACGTTAACAGAATGCAAATCCTCACTACGTTCACCCCCTGTGTAGAAACAGTCGCTTTCTTCTTTCAGCCATGAAATGGCAATAAACTGCAAATTCATTCTTAAGGGCAATATGAGGTTTCCCCTTTTTAAAACAATATTCATAACCTCCACCGTGGTGCTATCACTTTTCTGAAAGTCTAGCTTTTTGTTTTCTTAATGTATAACATAACTGTCAACAGGTTAGACTTAATTTGCTTCCACTTTCTTATTTACAAACAACATGGTATCAGGAGAAAATTCGTGCTTGCATGGTCCTTAGCTCCTTCCAATCCCACCTTTTATCCACAGATTCAGGCAGAAGTGGAGAGAGCAGTAAGTAAGTGTGAATACAGCAGAACACCTGAGCACACACTGAACCTGAAATATATGATTATCTCAGTAAAATCAACAAGACAATTTAAACTTAAATATAAGCTGAGCCAAAGCTTAGTTTAAAACCTACATTTTGATGTGACTGATCTGACAATAGATATACTCAGGAGCCTAGCTCTAGGTATTTATGTGGCATTCTAAAGAGTTTTTAAACTGTTATTGAACGTGTCAGCTTATACCCAAAGAGGAAAGCATGTGTGAATATTCCTCTTTTTACACAGACAGAACATTATTCTGGGGAGATAAGGCACGGTGGCCAAATCCTCGGTGGAACTCATTAAAATGGATAGGAACTGAGCCCTGAACATCATGTAGTTGTTCAGGCAGATTATCTGACCTATCCAATAGAATTGGACTGGAAACTAGGTCCAGCTTAAGACTTTTTTACTACCAACATAGATTCCTCCAGAGCTACCCTTGAATAAAATGAGATGTCATCCTTTCACATTCAAATTGCAATCTGCTGGTGTGTGAAATAAAATGCAGAAGTTTTTTTTCAGTGACATAGCAGCAAGTGTCTGCTGGGGAGATTTGGGCTCAGACTGCATAGGCTGTTCCTGTTCTTTAGAGATGCTCAATTTTTTTACAAAACTGTTATGCTCTGGGTAGTGTCCCTTGTTGCAAGGGGCATGACAAATGCATGCAGCTGTGCCCAGGACCCATGCACACTGAGCCAGGCTTGGCCCTGTTCCTACTGAAGTAGTAGCAGAAGGGGGTTCATTCCCAATGTCCTCAGCTAGGATCTAGAGCATGAGCTGGAGGAGGCAAACTTGGCACCTCAGGGAAGAGGCTCTTCCTCCTCCATGCTTGCTCCTGGTTGGCATCCTCACACTTCAGTAACACTTGAAAATGCCCTTTGAAGGGGATAGAGGAAATTCAGGTAATGCCACAAAAGATTATACCAGGAAAAACACCATTTTTTTTCAGAGGGATTTTATAAAGTGCAGAATATTCAGAGTTCATACTACCTGAATGACTCAAAAACATTTAAGGGCAGATCTCACTATAAAATAATATATTTCCATATACATTAGGTGGAGCAAATATGATAGAGACCGAATCTATACTCTTCTTTAAACGTTATGTTATTTATCTTTAAAATAAGGCTCAGATTTTGTAAGGGGATATTTATGTTGCAGCAAGAATGCTCTTTAGATTCTGTGATCACTGTGTGAACACACGAAGTGTTTCTAATAGGGAAGTATCTGTTACATCTAATCCAAAAAAGGAAGGGCATAGCAGTTCTCACAGAGCAGTGAGTGCTAACAAAACACGCACTCTCTCCAGGGTCCTTCATCTGAACTCATCTGCTAGTGTGAAAGGGGCCACTCCAGTGAACTCCATAAGGAGGACTCTACTGACCTACTGAAGATCGGGAGTAGAGCACCAGACAGCAAGTCATTCAGGGTGCCCATTGAAAATGTCTCCAAATTCAGGTGACTGCCTCTCGTCACACATCACTGACCTCTCGTGTACCACAAGTAGAAGAGTGCCAAGGGCTGTTGGTAACTTCTGGACATGCAACAAGCACAAGAAATAGAGAAGGCAGCAGTAGGAAGAGCTACATAATGTTCAGTGGGAGAAGGTGCTCCTGAAGAGACAAGAAGAGACGCCTTGAAGGCTGTGGTGGGAATGGAGTGATCATCCTGGATAAGATCTCCCACTGATCTAAGTGAATCAGCTTAGTGAACAGATTTCTCTGCTTTTTATGACAAGGCTTGGCATTCTCCACGTGCATGCTTTGTGGTTCTGTGATAGCTTAGTCAAAAGCTATTCGAGACAGATTTGATCACAAGAAGAAAGCAAAAATGACTAGTCTAACCCCACAGTTCTGTGCTTCTCTCTGGTATGGATACTTCCATACGTGTGCCTTGGGGACTCACAGGTCCAAAGATAGGTGAGTGGGGAGAGCAGTGCAGAGTTCCTGACTGTGGAGGCAGCCTTCTCCTCTCTGCTGCTTACGGGAGATCCCAGGACAAAGTTCCGGGGGTTGTGGCACTTGTGGGTACTATTTGGTTATAAGAACATGATGGACATACTCCTTTCTGAACGAACGTCACTCACGTGACGCAGCAGGTTTGGTACTCCCACCACTGGCAAGATGAGCGGTTGAAGCTAGAAGTGTTTAAATACAGTTTTTTAGGTTGCCATAGAATCTCATGACTTCTCAATTGTTTTTTTTTTCCCCGTTCTTTAAATGAACCAGTGCTTCATTTCCTTATTTCTCTGCTTGAGTGGGTATCAGTTTGTGGCCTATGTGGTCCTTGTGTGAACAACTTCGAGATGAGTGAGAACAATAAACTTTTATATGCCAGGTTTTGTGAGATTTCTGCAGAGGTCTGTGCCTCTACCTATAGCAATAATGTGCAGTGCTTTTGGGACCTATAGCATGGAAAAGGTTGAAAAATCCTGCTACTTTAAAGTAGAGCTATTTTAACTGTAAAAGTGAGTCTTCTACCTTTGTAAGGGAATTATTTGGTGAAGTATTAAAAGCCTGTCTTCATAGATGGCTAAAAATAATATATATATGTATTTTCTCTCTCTCTCTCTCTCTGAAATATTTTATTTTATTTTCTCAAAAAGAGAATCAAGACCTATTTCCTATATGCATCTGGGAGTGATCCTAAGGTTGACATGCCTTGCTCTTCTGAACAGTTCTTTGTCTTCACAGTACTGGTGAACTTCCACAGGTACATTTAACATCATGAGTAATATTTATGTTTTGTGTGTGTGTGCACAGCGGGGAAAATTAGCACACTGGAATGATTTGTCTTGGTAATTTTTTTTAATATATTTGTTTTGTAAATACATATATTTTTACATACATACATGTGTTTTTATTTAGGCAAAATGAATGTGTCTTGTACCTGGAGTGTAGAAGCACTCATTTCTTTGGGAGAGGTTTTCAGTTCTGCTAATTTCTCCCACAGGTTCCCAGTAATGACATAACTTCCACACAGATGAGCTTTCCCCTTTCCTCATTGTATTAGAGGAATTAAATTGTCGACCATACTACATCCATAGTGTGGGACTGGGCTTGCACAGTCCTGAAGACAAAGGATCGAGACTTTGAACTTGATTTGAAATTCTATAGGAAACCGATATAAAAGGCCTCAGTGTCTTGCCTCTCAGTTGAGACTGTTACATATGGAAAAGCTCTATTGCCTTCAGGCTGAATCAGGGCTCGTAAAACCTTATTGTGCTTTTAGCTGCATGGTGCACGGGGTCTACACGCATGGGTAGAGCTCTGCGTAGCGCACGGCCTGGCCACAAAGCAGCGGCTCCGGCTCTCCGGACCCCAGAGGTTGATTAGATGAGTCACAAAGAGGTGCCCTCTCAAAAATCAAATCTGACCAAGTCCATCATCTGCCCGAGAAGCTTTGTTTATTGTTCTGCCCTTTAATAGCAAGACATGCGTGGAATTCGGAGGGAGGAAATAATTCAGAATATCCTAGATGCTGCGCACGCTGGATGTGCGCAGAGCAGGGCACGTCTCCGCAGCCTACGAGCCAGGGGCTGCCCCTGCACGCTGACACCGTTCCTCCGGCTTCCCGAAAGGACAAAGCTGGAACTAATTGGGCGAAGCACGCGAACTTGCACTGGTGGGTGCACACAGCCAAAGGCAGACTCCGGCGCTGGATGTTTTCCCCTGAATACATTTCCACGGTACCTGGCCTCGTTTTAGCCTGAACAATGCATTTTTTGTCCACGGACACTAAAAATAGCTCATGTACTAATTAGAAAAAAAACAAGCTGTGACGGAAAACAATAAAAGCGAGGAAATGTGAAAGCATTTCTACATAGCCAGCAGCTTCGCTGGCACCATTTGTAGCTATGAAGAGGGTTATTAGCAAGCCCCGAATTATATAAACAGTCTCTGCTGCCAGCCAGCGTACACCAGAATCATCATTTACTTTCAAAATTATTCAAGTCAGCGAAATCCACCTTTTCATCGGGCCAGGGGAAAGATTGGCAGAGGCTTTTAAAAGTGGGATTATGATTGGAAAAAAAAAAAAAAAACACTCTCTTTCTCAACAGTTCAGTGCCCTCGCTGTCATCCCGCTTCTTCCATTGACAAAAAGGGCACTTATTCCCGCGCGCAGCACGCGCTCCGGCCGCGACACATCCTCGTCGGATTTGCTGCTGCCTTGAGGACGATGGATCGTGGCGATGGGAGGGGATACAGGGGACAGAGCTACACAAAGTGCATTTAGGGCTGGGCTAACGCTGGGGATGATTGCAAATAGTAAGCGGAGCAAATCAGATCGGGAAATAATGGGAAATAATCTGTCTTGGTTGCTTTTCGCATCACTTTAAATCGTGCCTGTGATGACGGGTGATTTGTCCTTTCAGCTCACTCATTCTCAGCGAGTGCTCAGAGAAGCTTTGCAGGCCTAAATTGAGGTCGGTTTTCGCTCTGGATGGGACAGAGGTGCTCGGAGGCGCCAGGGCTGAGCGCGGGCAGCCGGGGCCACGGGGCGCTGCGTCCCGGCTGGCCCCAGGTGCAGCGGGAGGCCTCGGTGCACTAAATCCTTCCAGAATTGCATAACCTGGAACAAGGCAGTGGCGTCCTGCCGTGCGGGTCCTACGGCCACGGGTTATGCAAGGGCGCAAGCGTTTTGCTGGACAGGGGCCTAATCTCTCAGTATCGTTTTCTCTTACCTAAAAAACAGTAATAACGCTGGTTTCCTCAAGAAGGGAAGCAAGCGATTCAGTTATGGTTGCAGTAAAGAAGGCTCTACAGCCACCAGACAAAATAACACAGTAGCAGAAGAGACAGGGAGTATGTGGAATAAAAGCATGGGATGCTCATTTTATGGGACAGTTCTGATCTGACAGCTGCTTGTGCTAAAACTCTTACCCTCTGCTCTTAACCTGGCCCATCATGTGCATTTGAAAAATAAACCTGCTTTGCAAGCCCTGCAGGAGGAGCCCAAACCTGGAGAGTCACGAGGCATCTGTCCATCACACATCACCCATAGGTGCCCTCATGCTGGAGCAGAGCAGAGCAGAGGTGCCCTGCCTGGCCCCAGGAGCCAGGACACAGTGTCCAAATAGCAGGCTGGCTTCCCCAGGCCAGCAGTTAGAAAACTCAACGCTTGGAGAGCACATCCCTAAGGGAAAAACAAACTGGAATGACCTTGTGATGGCATTTCTGCGTGTACTTTCTAGGTGAGAATGACACTTAGAATTAGGATAAAATAGCTAAGGATAAAAAACATGTGAGGGAGAGTATTTATCATTGAGATACTGTTGTTTCATAGGCTAAATTCCATTTATTCCTCTGGAAGACGTTGGGTGGGAGGGTTCTACCACAGGGACTGGCTAAGCCAGACTGACGGTCAGTGGCTGCTGGCGGAGGCAGTGCTGCCTCCCTCTCCTCTCATTGCCCTGGGACTACGTCCTCTTCCTTGCGCTGCCTCACCCCCTCAGCAGAGCCGTTCTGCCCACCGAACCTCTAGAGAACCAGGTGAAGGAAAAGGAAAAGAACATTTTTCAGCACTGATCCATTTAGGTCAGGCATTGAGAATTGCATTTTCTGCTTGGAAGTTCAGCATCAGCTCCGTGCTCATCCCAACACTTGCGCATTTCTTGAAGGGCTTCTAGGATGAAGGCCTTTAAAATTAGCTACTAATCTACTATAGAGTTGTCTATGGAGATAGACAGCTCTGCTGCCTTCATACCAACCTCTGGAATTCGGGCAATTTCATGCACTGTTACCACCCACACCTAAGATAAATTATTGTAATTGAGATCAACCAGGAAATGTGGTTTCCTGGGCAGAGGTCTATGGGTTGGGTTTCCAGGATAACACAGATGCAAAGTAATGGCTGTTTCTTGCAGCAAATGCCCCTTGCCAAACCCAGCCAGGGAGTCAGCTTGCTCCTTGACCAGTGACCCTTGTAGAACAGCTTGGGCTGGTCACTGTGTTCCTGCCTAACAGTAAGGGCTATGAAACTATTAAACCTCTTCTTTTATGTCATCTAGTGCATTATTTATTAAAGCCTTTTTTATGCATCTAGTATGTTTTTACATAGCCTGATTGTCAATGAAGACAAATTAGTCCTTTTTTAAAAAAATAAAAAATGCCACTATTGCTCTAAACTGTCAGTTACACTAGCAAACAGCAAAATTTGATTATTCACCTTGGTAGAGATTAATGCATATCAGGAGAAAGTCTACTTTTTCAGAGAGGGGGAACAAAAGGCTGCGCAGGAGGAAGGTGGCAGAATGGGGGAGCCTTTGTGCCCCCATGGTTCACTGTGTTGCTTGAATTCAAAATTTCAGTGGGTCGCTCTCGGAAGGCTGTTTCTGAAAAGTAAATAAAGAGCTATGAGCAAACAGGGCTCTGAAAGAAGAAGAAATGCCCTGCAGGATCTTTGAAGTTTCCTCGTCGCGATGCCACCAGCTTAGCCTGCCCACAGCAAACAAAAACGAGCTGCCCTGGTGCAAGTCAGGACCTTGCGAGGAGGTGTGGGCATGTGGAATGCTCCAGCCTGACAGATAATACATCTGGGAACGCTTTGAAGTCTGATCTGAACATTACTCATATTGGGCCAGTTACTGTGGATATAATTTAAACCTGGAAAAAATATATATCTTGTTAGCAAACACATATTTTGTTCCCAAATTAGCACTTTTTTCCCAGTTGCAGGTGTTTTTACTCTTCTGCCTAATACTACAAATAGAGGTGGGCCATGGGAACAGACAGACTACCAGAGTTTGGGGAAAACATGCTCTACAACAAGCTTAAATATGCCCAGTGAATAACAGAGTTGCTAGGCATGGTAAATAATAGAGCCTAATTCTCTTTTTGGTTCATTATTGGAAGATATTTTGCTCTGCTTTGTCTTTGTGGTATTAAAAACCCAGCAGAAGGCTATTTAAAGCAATGGAGACCCTTGGGTTGAAAAAAAAGAACACAATGGAGTGAGACTTACTGGAACTAGTTACATGTCAGAGCAATTACTTGAAAATATATTTTATAGCCTTGGTTTCTTCTCTATATAATAAGACAGTTATGTTTTAGTGTGAAAAGTGGGTGCATTATTGCAAATTTGATTTTTGAGCAGCAAAAGCTAAACCAGGGCAAATATGGCAGAAAATTACAAAAACAGCTGGCAACTAGACTGTTGCTTTCAAAATCTCATAGTGAGCACCTGGTTTTGAGATAATTGCAACACAGTCCTAGGATCTCTCCTCACCTCAGGGATTCGGAGGAAGGGTTTGGCCCTGATGGCAGACGTGGAACAGATGCTGCCTCCAGCCCAGGAAACTCTCCTCTCGGGCACAGCAGCAGCACAGAGCAAGAGCTCTGCCCATTCCCCAGGCCTCCCAAAGCTGGGAATATCTCAGCTTTGCTAAAATCTGCTTTTCCCATTGTTAAAGATATCTCTGTGCTAAAGAGACAACCCATAGCAGGGCACAAGCAACACTTTTTTTTTCTGCGAACCATCTCACACTAAAGTAGAAAGAAACCTCTGCTGATTTTCCTTGAGTAGTGTGTAAGGGTTTCAGTGCTGCTTAATCATCTGAACTGCTCTGTTTCCATTATCTTCTTACTCAGAAGATTTTTATTTATTTATTTATTTATTTACATTTACTAAGTAATGCTCCTGACAGCAAGGAACTATATTTGAAAAAGAAAAAGCAAGGGATTTGCTGGATCAAACCATGTAAGCTTGTTCTCTCCCTTCATTATGACTCTTCTATCTGGTTACCTAAAAATGACTTGCTCTGCTGCCTCTGCTGTAGACATTTGGAAGTAATATTTTCATTTGTATTCTGTTGTCTTTCAACATACCATTGCAGACCTAATTTCTTACTTCTCTCTAAACATATCCAAGAGAGAAAGCTGCTGTCTAAGCTGTCCCAAAGTCAACCAACCATTTTAAACTCCTCCAAATTCTATTGAATCACCCACTTTGTATGTGTCATGTACAGGTGACATCCTGCAGATAGGCAGTAATAAATGACGTCGGTATAATAACAGTAGATTCTTCATTGGTTTGCTAACATTACATCTTTCAAGTAAATCATAGGAATCCAGTAATTCTGACCTCACACAGCTTGCTTGAAAGGTAGCCTGCAAGTCTTGCTCTCCTCTTCTCTAACCCCAGAGCTCCCTCATCTTTCCCTATTTGCTGCCTCAAGTTTTGGCCTGCCAAAATTCCAGTGACTTCGTTAGTGCCACACTGGGGACCAGCACAGAACTGACCCGGAGTGAAACAGCATTTGAACAGCAGTGCTGTGATAGCAAGAAGAAATTGATCTCTGGGTGCCCTGGTCTGGCTTGGTGGGTCCACATCCCCACCTGTAGCCGATAATATACTGTTACCTCCCATCTCCGAGCAGCTTTGGGAGAGCAGGGAGGTCTCTCAGCTCAGCTACCACTTAATATTCTAAGTACCTATAAATTGAAGTGTACAAAGCAAACATAATTTTGCAGTCATTTCACTACTTGCTCTTGGGATTTGATTATGGCTAAAATGATTAGGTCCTGTTAAACCTGAAGACCTCTCAGGACTGAGCTCGCTGAAAACCAGAATCGAGCGTCCTGTATTTGGAGAGGTAATTTGGGGATCAGTTTTACTTTCCTTGGGCACCTTTTTTGCTTCTGAAAGAGAGCAGAAGATAACAGAAATGAAAAGAAGAGGAAGAAAAGGAAAAGGGAAAAAGGAAAGAGAAAGAAAAAAAAAGTAAAAAAAGAAGGGAGGGAAAAGGGAAAAGAAGAAATGAAGAAAAAGGAAAAGAGGGAAAGAGAAGGAAAAAAGTTAAGAGGAAAAGATGAAGAAGGGGGAAGATATAAGGGAAAGGAAAAGAAGGGAAGGACGACAAGGCCACCATCTGCTCCTGGCTGTGTGAAGGTCCCCAGAGCACGAAGGCACCTGCACTGATGAGCTGCACGCGCAGCGCGGGGCGCTCCGCGCCGGCGGGCTCTGCGCCGGCGGGCGGGCGGGATGCCCTGGGGCCGCAGAGCGGGTCGCGGCGGGGGACACGGC